>BLXT01001860.1:1122831-1143185 GCA_019648995.1 Plakobranchus ocellatus
ACTTTGCTGTCCATTTCAAAATTAAAAAAAAAAAAAAAATTGAAACATAATTGTTTGAGAACAACATCCTCTTTTGAACATTCAAAATGACTAAAAAAAATAACAACAGCAAAACAAACAATAAAACTAATTCTATTAACACAATTCAGTAATAGCAGATACTAGCCATGTACTTGAAACATGCAAAACTAAAGACCACTTCTTTTCTCATTTTACATTAAGAAAAAAAAAAATTATAATTAAAAGAAAAAGTTGTTGCCAGATGAAATTCAGCTGAAATTTTGATATGTTTATGCAATGTGAGGTTTGCTGCCAGTTCTTGTTAAAAGTAAATTTGTCTTGTGTCAATGGTCGTCATCTCCACTGGGCAATATGGGCATTTAAATCTGGCAAGGAAGGCAAAAGGCCTGTTATTAAAATGAGTATCTGTGAACAGTAGGCTCTCATGGAAAAAGAGATAGATACCAGTAATGAGCGTCCCTTTCTTATTGCAGGAATAAAATTGTTCTGCTTAGGGCAACCCACTACTGGATTGTGATTTATAATGCTGTTTGAAAAAAATATATAGTTTTCAACTTTTAATTTAATTTTCCATGTAAGCAATATCAGAAAGAAAAGTTTTATAAATTCATAAGTGTTCAATTGAAACAATAGAGCTTTATAGATATTAGCATGTCTTGAAACCAAGACACTGGATAGCTTAACAAAGATCTTGTAGATATCTTGTTTTGTCTTTGTTACATCTCAAAAGAGTTACAGTGCATAAAAAAAAAACCCAAATCTATGTCTAAAAAAACTTAAAGAACTAATTAATACAATGGTTGATAACCTTTTTTCTCTTTCAAAATCAACTAACGTTATTCTCTTCATTTACATAAGCAGGCTATAAATTGCATCAAAGCAACTGTATTTTATTGCCACAAAGCTACTTTATGCCACTTAAAACTACACTAGATCATCACTTAAAACTACACATATATCATCTTTTGCTACAGAAGGTGCTACACTAGAGATGAATATACTATTTTGCCTTAGCAAGTGCTACATAAGGGGCAAATATATTTTTATCTTTTGGCACAATAAGTGCCACACTAGTGGTGGATATATTTCCATCTTTTACTACAGTAGGTGCTACACCAGAACTGGATACATCTCCATCTTTTGCCACAGTGGGTGCTATACCAGACTTTAACATTTCTTTAATCCATTTTTTAAGGGAGAAAAAAAAACAACCTACAATGGTTCTTAACAAATTATTTGAATACACTTCTTGACTTTAATTTTATTTGAAAGAAATCAAATCCAGGGCAATGGCTGTAATATTTCAATAAATTGGCATTTTTTTTTTTTGCTACCTTGAACTTAATCCCTTGCTATCTTGCACACAGTTACCTGTTGCTGTTTCCTACAACAAGCTTGTGTAGAGCATCCTTCGAGATAACATGGCCACACATGAGCCGCATGGGTGGATTCTGTTCAGAGCTCTGCTGTCGCAGGATGGGGCAAGCAAAGATGGAGTGATAGCGATACTCCTGACCCAAATCAATTTCAACCTACCAGGACATAAGAAAAGTATACAAATACTGCATTCCCAGGTACAAATAATTAAGTTTAAGGATCTTGACGAAAGAAATGAAATTAATATAGAAATAGAGTAAAGCCATTAAATGAAACATTTTAACAAATTTGAACAGTACAGAGTATAAATACAAACATTTTACCGTAAGGCTTTGTATAACTGACAACTGTGCATGCTATTAACGGCATCACTCTATACCTGTCTTTCTTTTTGCTCTTTTTTTGTTTTAAACCTACTGGTAACTCCTCTTTGCTGCTCCAAACCCCGGCCACTTGCCGAGACTGCATGACCTGTCGGATCGATAACAATGGAGGTAGGGCTTTACATCCTGCATTGATTCTGGGGGAAAAAAAGCATGTGAAGCAAATCATGCAGAGTGATAGAATGTTACAATACCCAAAAAAAATAAAAAGGAAAAAAAAAAGATTTCAAAGCAAAATATTTAATGGTTTATTAACATATAGATACTGTTAAAATAACATTTCATAACATATTTTTCATAACTTCATTACTTGAAGAATTATTTCTTGATTGAAACAAAAAAAAATGTTTTTACATTTCAACGTCAACATCTGCTTTTTTTTGTGTGTATTTTTTTAACAATGAAAAATAGACATTGTATATAAATACAGCTTTCTATCTTTTTGGCACAGCAAAAGAAAAAGTTTTCGACAAATATTACCCAACGCTGAGAGGACTTTCCACTGAGAGACCCAACAATCCACAAGCATCACGAGTAAAAATATCACAAATTTCCGCCCAGCTTGACTCTTCAAACAAGAAAGAATAGGTTGAGTTCTGTACACCTTCATTAAGATACAGAAGAGATCCCATCAGCAGCTGCATGTCTGAGGATAAGAAACAACAGAGTAGGTTGAGTTCTGTACACCTTCATTAAGATACAGAAGAGATCCCATCAGCAGCTGCATGTCTGAGGATAAGAAACAACAGAGTAGGTTGAGTTCTGCACACCCTCATTGAGATACAGGAGAGATCCCATCAGCAGCTGCATGTCTGAGGATAAGAAACAACAGAGTAGGTTGAGTTTTGCACACCTTCATTAAGATACAGGAGAGATCCCATCAGCAGCTACATGTCTGAGGATAAGAAACAACAGAGTAGGTTGAATTCTGCACCCCTTCATTGAGATACAGGAGAGATCCCATCAGCAGCTGCATGTCTGAGGATAAGAAACAACAGAGTAGGTTGAGTTCTGCACACCTTCATTGAGATACAGGAGAGATCCCATCAGCAGCTGCATGTCTGAAGATAAGAAACAACAGAGTACGTTGAGTTCTGCACACCTTCATTGAGATGCAGGAGAGATCCCATCAGCAGCTGCATGTCTGAGGATAAGAGGTAGGTTGTAATCATATAGTTCGTTTTAAAATCTGTGAACAAGAACACGTTTATCTAACTCCTCTATTTTTCACCATTAAACAAGTGTGAAAATCAAAACAAATTTTGATTCTTGATGTGTAGGATCAGTAAAGAATGAGATATATTATTGAAATACCAGCCATGGGGAAAAATAATTTTTATGCTTCTTAAACAGCACTAACCAAAGATTTTATGTAGTATCAAACACTGCAAGACTTCCACAAAGCTTCTGGGTAACTCTGAGTGTGAAAGATTGAGAAACCCAAGAACTGTGTGAATGTTTGTTGCACTTTTACCCAGATGTAAAATATCTTGTTTGAATGGCACACCAAATATCTAAAAGTAATGACATCTTGGTTTGACATTTTTTCAAGAACTAAATAACAATGTTTGGTTTTCTAAATAATTTTGTTCTGATAATAGATACAGTACTTAAGTACACTTGTTTCCTCTTACTAATGTGAGAACAATCTTGTATCAAACCTCTTAACTTTTACAAAGTTTATAAGTAAAGCTTGCAGTAATACCTTGATATGTGTAGTTAATTCAATGATGAATAGAAGTAAACATGTACATTAATAAGCAGTTCATTTGCTAGTGAAAAGTAAAATGTACATTTCACTCTGGATATATTAGAATAAAAGAGACTATTTATATTTTGTCAATATATGAGAATGTAGATGAATTAAAATACAAAAGACCAAGAGGGAAAATGTTCTTTTGTTGTTATAACCTCATCTTTTTTTTTAAGGTTTCAAAGTATTATACGCTGTCAAAATTTAGTATATGTCCCCATAAAAAATGTTGAAGCTTTTTTTTTTTGTTGTAGTATTGATTTCTTGAGTGAAAAGTTTCCAGAAAAAGATTTCATCAATTCAAAGAATCTTCTACTGAGAGTACACAAAAGAGTACAAAACTGAAGAAAAGTTTTTTTTTATTGGGACTTGATGTAAGCAAAATATCAACATGAGTGATGTCGGTAGAGGGCCTGTAACTTGATAGGATTGATTCAACTGCTGTTGAAAAGAAACCTGTGCCTTGACAGGATTGATTCAATTGCTGTTGAAAAGTGAACATGTACTTTGATAAGATTGATTCTTTTGCTGGTGAAAAATAAATATGTACTTAGATAAGAACAGTTCATATGCTGGTGGTGAAAAGAAGCACATGTATTGATAGGAACCGTTCATTTGCTCCTGAAAAGTAAAGATATACCTTGATATGAACGGTTTATTTGCTTGTGAAAAGTAAAGAAACCTTGATAAGAACCATTCATTTGTTGGTGAAAAGTAAAGAAAGTTGGTAGGTGTGGTTCATTGACTAATGAAGAGAAATAAACATGAACCTCAAATTAAAGACATGCTCAAATTTGCTGCTGTGATATTTAACTACCTTTGGTGTGCTCATCAGCAAATGGCGCCAGCTTGCGAGCATAGTCTAGCACTTCCTTCTGTTTGATGGCACCACATTTCACAAGCTCAATAAACCTTAAGCGGTGAAGCTTGAACTCCAAGGGAGATTTTCTTCTGTTCAACTCCTCTCTGTTCTGTTCTGCCCACCTGAATCAAAAGCAAAAAAAAAACATATCTTAAATATAAGTATTAAACAAAGAACAGACAATTTCCCTACCTTTTGTCGAGGCATAGACTCAGTTTGGAAACTTCATTACATTTTTGAAAACTTGTTACAATATTAGGGCTGTAAAATTTCAGATATTTGCACAATTACGTGATTGCAACTGCTTGATCCAGCATTACAGCTTTGAAAGTTCAGATTACTTGCACAGCTCATTTTATTGCATCTACTTGATACAGCATTAGAACTATGAAAGACAAGATGCATAAAAGAAATATTATTGCAGCCAATACAGTCAGAAAAACTGAACTAGAACTTGTGCTTGGAAATCAAGTTTGCTTTCTATGATAATGACTAAGCTTCTGGGTGTGCCTTGTGAAAATTTTTTTTTTTTTAATCTAAAAAAAAAAAACATTACATATTAGAGGATGTATACCCACTCATTCAAAAAAAAAATGTCTATAAAATATAGTTTTCTAGGTAAAAAATAAATGCCATGAAATATATATTTCAAAGACAATTACAGAAAGCATGACAGATCAGACGAACAGAAACAACACTTACTGCAACGCAGGGTCCAGAATGTGCTGTCTGAGAGACTCAAGAATTCTATGCAGTTCCAAGAAAGGTTCTTTCCTTACTTGTGGCAACTGGAGATAGGCGTCCTGTAAAAACAAAAGACAAGTAAAGGTAATAACATTTATTTTCTAATGCCTGTAAGGTATTAAAGTAATTGGAAAGATTACAACTCTACTTTGATTCACTAATTTCCATTTTTTCAAGATATAGTGCAGATTTTAATCTGATAACACAATGACATTTTGAACACATTAAACCTCTCTTTAGCTTGTTGAGAACATTTTTCAAAGCTACTGATTGTGCTTTTTCACTTTTCTGATGTTGCAGTCTTTTTCCAATCCTCTTAAAGCCAGGGAAAAGAATCAAAACCATTTCAGATCATTTGAATAAGTAGAGGTAAGTGTTGTCTCCTCAACTGTATTTGAATATGTCACAAGTTGCTATTAACCATAAATTTTGAGGGATCAATACGCCCTAAAGGTTATTCCTGTGAGTTTTACAATTGATTTAAAAAAAGCGAGAAATATGTTGACTTTGTGCTTCACTATAAAGGTTCAAACTCTCTGCAAAGCCATTTAATGTATATCATGCCTCATTAATCAGCAAACAAAACAATACCTGTTACGTTTTAAATGTATGTACATGTGATGTAACAGGACTACCTTAGACTTCAGGCATACTATACATTCAACAACTTTGCAGAAAGTTTGAACATCTATATTGAAGCACAGAATCAACATATATCTCTTCATTTTCCACCAATTGTAAAGCTTACAGAAATGTAGAAAATGCCTGAAAATAAATATTTTTTGCAATATTTACATATGATATAGCTTCCAATAGAAACTTTGACCATCAAGCATGCACTGCTGATAAAGAAAAAAAACAATTTGAAAATAGATTGTGCAACTCAAGTGCAGAGAACTGTACCCTCTGCAAATTTACCTAAAGACACCGGAAAACCATGAGAGGAAAAAACAATCAGTGCTTGAATTCATTATCTGGTACCTCATTGAGAGACTCTGCAATATCCAGCATGCCCTGCCGCAGAAAGTGCTCACAAACCACTTCATTCAATAACCTCTGCTTCCATTCGCCATCAAAAGCACCCTCGGTAATCACGGCTGAAAAATCTGAAGTGAAGTTCTGAAAGGGGAAGAATAAACAGTAATGATCTTGAGACCTCATGACATTCACTGGTCCTGCACCCTCTGGATCCTTAAAATTTATGTATTTGTTACCGAGAGTACTGTGCTTTCATTTTTCTATATTTCACTTGCAATTTAATATAAAGAGCAGTATCTTCTCCTCATATGTAGAGACACATGTCAAATCAAGGTAATCTCAACTAGCAGAACAGATACATGTCATATAGAGCCATCTCACTTTTAACTTGCAGAGACATCCTGCTTAACAGTTCATACATTTGATTCTTACATATTTTATGATCTTGAAAATAAAACAAATAAAAAGACAAAAAAAATGACATTACCCTGTCTATTGTTTTCCCCAACTTTGAAACTGAGCCATGCAGATCTTTGTGCGCGTTTCCCACACTGACATTTGTAGCTTTAGCTCTCTCAACAAAATCGGCCACTGCAGTTTTCATAGACTCTGAGACTACTTCATCTTGTGGTTCTAGAATTGATGAAAAAAATTATCAGATTTGCGCAATTTGGATAATGATTAAAATCTATCCATTTTCTGGAAGCAAGTGAAAGAAGAACAAAGACAAACACTCCAGTAAAAGTCTCTAGTTTCACAGATTGTTAATATCTAAAATTAAAATCACAAATTTGTTGATTAAGAAAATTGAAATGTTATTGCATTAACAAAAGGATCAGTTCTACATGTAAATCTAAAAATAATATCAGTGTTTTATATATATATATATATATATATATATATCATGAAAGTGAGGAAATTTCAACTGTGGACAGCTGTACACCAGGAGTGCTAGAGAGAATTTCACCCGTGCACTGAGATGGACATCCTGCTTATGGAATGTTATGTTTTTCAACTCTGGTTTTACATCACCTTAATAACTTAGTTATGTAGGGTGATATAAAAATCCATTCTAGGTTTATATGTATACTATACCACTATCAAGCAAAATAAAATGTAAAACCTTGTAGCATTAGCAATGAAGGTTCAAAGAAAAAATATGACAAATGGATTAATTTTTGTAAAAAAAAAATTCAATATCAAAATAATGATCATGTGTGCAAGAAAGATTTTTTTTTTACACCACATTTGCCATTGAAGCATGAATTTCATCACTATGGGTACTGAGTGGCTTTATTAGTATATAACTGGAATATGATAACTAAGTGCTCTTGGTGTTTGATTGCTCTTGGTCTCTATCTTTAACGATAAAGTCACAAGAAAGCAAAAATACTACCTTATTGGCCTGAAAGAGGGCCTACTGCTGTTGTAAGAACGATGATTAATTTTTTTATCCAATGCTTCTAGTTGTATGCATTTCTGCGGATTTTTACATTTTCAATCTTCATCTGATTAGTTGCAATAATTTCACACATTTTCAATGATGATCCATAGTTATTTCCTTACTTCAGAATTGAGCAAAATATGTTTAATCGATGCAAAAGTGCCTTTAGATGCCTTTTTTTACAGCCTTTAAAAATTTTTTTGAGGAAGCACACCTCATGTATATGTAATTTAGAGTCACTACTAGGTGTGGTCTAGTATATATATCTAAATTTTGAATTAATTTGGAAAAGAAATCATTTTAATCTAATTCTAGAGATTATAAAAGGCTCAAGACTTGATCTAGTCAAGAAAAATAAAAATTTACATAAATAGGTCTAAAGTTTAGTCCTAACAAAGCATTACAAACTATCTAATCTAGTTAAGGCACAACAGAGCAAAATAAATCGGAGACTAAAATATGTGTCTATGTATAGATGAAAAGAAACAAAACTTGCAGATTGTAAAAATTCTATATAAAAAAAATACAGATCCTAGAAAAAGAGCTCTGGTCACCTTTCTCTCAGTCAAATACATTTGGGCCTGAAAAAAATGGGGTTAGATCTTTCTACACAGTCACACAAAAGTAACCTAATCTATATCTAGACTCAGTCAAGTGGAGAAAAGAAACATTTTTCTTATAAAAAAACCTGATGTTTCAATGTATACTTCTTTTCATGAAAATATAATATTGGGCACACTGCTGCCTAAGCCCAGAGAATTTAAGTCAATGACTAAATCTAATCAACAATAGCTTGTTTGTACCTCATGCACATTTTATTATAACTTTGCTTTGTAAAAGTTGGGTCCATTATTTCAAATTGTCAAATTGACGGATTACACATCTAGGATTTCAAACTTGGTTTTCTTATGTACACTTCAACAATATAGAACAATCCCTATGCTCTCTTTTTCATTGAATTCTACAAATAATTTATGTCTAAACGGATGCTGAGTTCTACTGAGACCTGATTATAAGAGACAAAAGTAAAGCCCCCAAAGAAAAAATCCTTATTTGGTCACAAACTGGCTGGAGGCCACACTTGTAAATTTTTTTTAAATTCACGTTAGATGCATGACCATAATAATAATAATCTTGATTGAGAAAAACGCCAGTTTTAGTGCCCAGATCGTAGTCCGTGGAACACGCCTTTTGTCCTTGAGGAGAACAAATTAGCATTGGTCCCGATCTCTGTACACGCCATCCCTTTTTTATGTACACTTTTTATTTATCAAAAAAAATTGTTCTTTTGAATAAAAAAAATTAAATAATGAAAGCAATGAACTATTTATGACTCAAAAAGTGTATGGTATTAATAGTTTTCATAACAAACGACATCATGGGTAAGTAGTATCAATGCACTCGGCAAATCGCCTAATCACTCTCTGCCACACTCCATTTTATACAGTGAGCAAGCTTCGCCAGCCTAGCACTCAGGCTCTGGCTAAAGCTGTCTCACAATGTGCGCCACGGGGGTTAAGTAGATTTAGATCTAATCTATATATAGATCTTAGATCTGGTTTGGTTGGTGGTTTTTCAGATCGAGATATAGATCTAGATTCCGAGAAAAATAAAAAAGATAGGCTGCGGAAAATCAACATACTTTGGCTAATTTCACTAACGTATCCTTGTACTGAAGTGATGAAATCGCCTAAAGTTTGCTGCATGCGATCATTTGCTGATTTATATTTATCACAAAGCTTTTCAAGTTCTTTATCAACCGCGTAACAGGAGTCCATCTTGTTTGTTTATCGACAATTATATACCAGATTTTGTTGATGAAAATAGCTTTCAGATATAAATCTGATTTTTTTTTCTATTAAAGAAAAAGTAGTTTTTTTTAAAATTACAGAGAATTACATGCTACCATAACAAATTGAATAGTTTGGAGCTAATTTTTACATGAAAGGAAAATAGACACATTAACAGTTTTTATTAAAACTCTTTATGACTTTGCATACTAAGGACAAACTGGCCGTCAACCGTTAAGTTTCTATTTTTGGCTTTTCACTCCAGTCGGCGTTGCTTTTTCTTTCTCTGTTTACTCATGTTCGAAAGTTTGCTCGGCACTTCCCATAAAAGAGTCGTCATTATTTATAATCATTCAAAATTACAAGATCTCCGCAGTAGTATTAAATACAGTTTAGTGATGTACAAAAAAAAAAAAAATTACAAGATAGGCTTCTCTGCAATTTGTGTTTCGTGACGGATCATCCTCAAGCACGATAGATAGATAGGAAAAAAAAAAGCCAAAGAAAAAATGATTGTTGCTGTCTCCTCTGGTCTGTAACTTTCACTGATGAAGCCAATAAAGGCGAGACGTTTTAATGTCCTAATGCTCTGTTGACTTTTTTTTGTTGTTGTTCATGTTAGTTTAAGATTGATGGTTGTTGTTTTTTATTCTGATCACTGCTTTATCAATCGCCCCTGCATCCTCGGGATCCTTCAACTAATAATTTTGTTTCCAAGAATGCTGTGCCTTAATTTTGCTATATTTCACAAAATACAAAAAAAAAAGACAAATGTATTTATTACGACAGCTTTAGATGAATAATGATTGTTGCATTAATAAAAAAAAAAAGAACGTTATTTTTAACGTTTTAAATTTTTGATTAAAAAAAATTGCCTGATACTTTTGTGTGGGTCTTTATTTTTTTTTTTCGTTAAGTGAAGTATGATATGAGCATTCATATTTTGCCATTATTTCTTTGTCCTGCTGCTCACAATATTTCATCACTTTACTCGTAATAGAATTAAAAATGGTCAAGATCACCACTCAGGAAACACCACAAACAATAATATATAAAATCTAGGATCCAAAGGATGCAATGGCAACTGAATTGATATATAAACTAAAGTAAAAAGAAAGGAAACAGTTGCCAACTAAATGTTATTTTTAAAACTAAACAATACTCAAAAAATTAATTAACATTAAAATAAAACATCCGATTATTATTTCTTGTAATATTAATGAATTTTATGAGAACTGTTTAGTTTTAAAAATAACATTTGGTTGGCAACTGTCTCCTTCCATGTAAGATTCCCATTTGGGAAATCGGGCTTTAGCGTAGGAAATTATTGGCTTTAAAAGAAGTAACATATTTCTCAATTGAGTTTGAACCATGGCCATTTCAAAATGAGAGGGCCTACATGTGCATTTTAATATACTACCCAGGGTATAGGCCTATGAAACAACGTGTCGAGTATGCGCCTCCCCTCTCCCCAAAAAACATTTTTTCTTAGACTGCTGGCAATATTCAATAAAACCTTCGCAATATAGTCAAGGGATAGTTGGCAAGAAAAAATAATCTTGCATGCTTCGCTCGGCCTAAGCTCATCCTCATAAAAATTTCCGTAAATTGATTAAACCATTAACAGCTTAAATGTAGGCTTAGGTATTTCTTCGACCGTATGTGTGTGTGTGTGTGTGTGTGTGGAGAGAGGGAAAAAAAGGGGGGGGGGGATGACCTGCGTTGACCCTGATTCATTTATGGCTATGAGTATGACGCTAGGGCACAGGCAAAATCCTTGACCCATGTTTCAATGTGTTTACTACATCCAATTTTACCTTTGGCCTATGACCCTTAGTGTTGTCTCTAAATAATTATGGCCCGCTCGATTTTCTTTCAGGTCAGGTCAGCCAAGTGTTGGCCTCAAACGACCGCACACAATGCCTTTTTTTTTTAGACTTAGGCGACCAGCATAGAGGAGGCCATAGGGAAATTTATGTGCTGCCAAGAAAGCATTTTACCAACCCATTTTAGAAATCTCGATCCCGTCACACTTGGAATTTAATCTAGTGTCTTAGGTCTCTCCTGCGGTCTCACCATTCCTGCCATAGACCTAACGTATTGAAAACAGCCTTGAGCCAACAGGAGAGTGCAGAGGTCTGTTAGTGTTACGCGAGTCTAATTTGGATTAGACTCAGATCTAGATCTAAGGCCTATCTGATAAGAGTAGTCTCTCGCTCGTTGGATGTCCTGAAATCAACTGTAACCTGTGTCATACAAAATCTTTTCGACATACTCCGTGTATCACAGGTCGTGGAAAAGACATTTCAGAATGACCGACACAAATTTAACAGCTGTTCTATTTGAGCAAAATGATCTTCGCATGGTAACAATTAATTTTTATATTTTGTCGAGTGGAATCTAGAATCTAGATATGTATGATATCCAAAGGAAAATCGACTAGATCTAGATCTAGAGCTTTATGTAAATTATAATTGTCAGGGTCAGCTTAATAAACGCCTGTTGTTTATGACCGAGTTAGTATTTCAACACATATTAGGCCTGTAAGTTGATTTGGTTTTTCAAGAATTTGTATACAACTAGATCTAGATCTAGGTTGAACCAGAGACCTGGATCTAGGGCTTTATCTTAGTTCATCACCAGCAAAGAATTTTAAAAAAAAAAAAAAAGCAAAAGGATTGCTTTGGTGTTTTATCAGGTCTTTAGGGCTTTATCTTAGTACACCCACTACCAAAGAATTTCTAAAAAATTTTTTTAAAAAAGGTTGCTTTGGTTTTTTGTTTGGTCGTATTTTTTTTTTCATTTTGATACCCATGTCACATATGCTTACTTTATGAATTGATGTTTTTCTTGCATACTTTTTAATGTTCTCGAAAATAATTTGTATGTTTACCTGACACAAATTAACATTTGATTAAATGGCATTATGTATACATTATAACTTGACTCTCAACCTCTTCATTTCGTTGGAAGTAGAAGGTAGAAAGTGTGAATATAAAAAGTTATCTTTTTCATATTGAATCTATTCAACAATTTTAAATTATTGCAAATGAATATTTGTGAAGATATTAATAATTATCAGCTATACAGTGGTCACCTATTTTTAGCATCTTCTTCATTCTTTTAATACTCTGTGCAGTGACACTGTGGCAATGCAAATTGATAGAAAGGGATTCCGTAAAATATCTAGCATGGTTTAAGACTACTTTCTACCAGTTTGGGTTCAAAATATGGTTTATCACTGAAGAGAAATAAATTTACTTTAGTTGAATCAAGATTTTTGGGGCAAGGGCCATAAAAGCTGCAAAAAATTAAATCAAACAAGAGAGACAGAGTGTTTTTTATTTATTGTTGAAGAGACATATTCGATCAGTATTTATTTTTTAAATGATACAATCTATAATGCTAGCTGAAATGACCAAATAAATATTTTTTACTTCTCAGGAGGATTGTCCCATCCCTCTCCCAGGACCTGGGCGTAAGTCACTCAAAAGCATTGTATAGTTTTTGTCAAATGTCCTTTTTTTTCTTGTTAAGTAGTTTGTTCATGTGTGGTTAGTTCTTTATTTTTTGTTTTTTATTTGAATTGCAAAACACAAATCAGCTTTCCTCTTGAATTAGACTCAAATCGCTTCAGCTTTGGGGGAAAGAAAAGCACATTTAAAACCAATTAATTTTCAATAACTGATCATGCAAAGAATGCATGTCAAATATAAAGGGAAACTAGGGATTATATAAAAATAATAACCAAAATCTTTTGCATGTTCCTCATAACATTGCATTGAGGACTAGAAATACATTGACGCTGTGTTTTCAGCAAGCATTCCGATACTTTTGGTTTTGCTCCAACATTTCAAAATTCATATTTTTTAACAACCCATGTTTAAAAATTAAAATTAAAAAGAAAAAAAAAGCTGAAAAAGGAGTAATCAATCCTTGTACGCTACTTTGTCATAATTGTCAGAGTCCTTTTTATATCTCTAAATGTTTTATGATTTTTGTCATGTTTAAAGATGGGAAGGGAAGAAAAGCAAAAACTTGATGAAGAAAGAGATGAAGAGACAGAGAGAGGGAGAGACTGAGATGGTGCAGAAAAGTGGAAGAGAGTGGAAGATGGATTTAAAAGAAAGAGGAGCATGGAAAATGAGGCAGGTATATTCTTCAGCAAAAGAGATATCAGAATAAAGAAGAAAAAAGTCGTTGCGCAGAGCCCTTTATTGGAACAAAGTTGTGGAGTGAAATTCATCTAGCACAAAAAGCCCCTTCATTACATTTCATGATGAAATTTAAAGTTCTTTGAGAAGGGCTGATGCTTTTATACATCACTTTCTGAGCTAGACAGAAGCATTTACAGTTCTTAATCTTTAGTTTTATTCCTGTGGCTCTCATTTTTCCATATTTTTTATTTGATTTACTATGTCTGTTCTAGCAGCATATTCCATTTGATAAATCCTAGTCACATCTACCATGTCAAAATCCCTATTTGATCGTAAAGGTATATGTATAGCCCTGCTAATGAGCATAGCTTTGATGTCTGATAGGTGCTCAAAAGTAACTTGCAGTCAGCTTTGCTCTGTTTAAATGATTGTGAACTTTGAAACAAAAATTTTCCAATTAAAATGAAGGAAAAAAATAATTAAATGTAAAAGCTATGTAAGGATTTTGCTCTTTGCTAACCTAAAATTCAGATGCTCAGGTTTGTGAAGAAAAGTCTTCAAAAGTCTCGAAAAAAGTTTTCTGAGCATATCTGTTTTTTTTTCCCTGTAAATTTAAGCGTGTTCATAGTTTTGTTATCATGTGAGCAGTGTAACCTCTAGCCGATTAAATACTTATTTTACCATGTGAGCTATGTGACTTCAAGCATATTAACTCATTCCGGTTGTATGCTGATATATCGGTGCTAATTTTTACCCTATGCGGATATATGCTGATAAATCAGGGCTTTCGGGTCTCTCTACTCTTGTTTCTTGGGCATGAATTACCCTGCACCCCCCCAAAAAAAAAATCCGTCTTAAAACTATGAAAGAGTTTAATAAATTTGTTACTATGTGAGAACGATAACTTCCACTCTGGTAAATTGTTTTGTTACTATTACACATAATCTGTACTTCAGTCCATTCAAAACATTTTTTGTTTTGTTTTCAGAGGTTTTGCTGGAAATGAAAGAAGTAGGAATCTGCGGATCAGATGTACACTACTGGACTCATGGTCGTATTGGAGACTTTGTGCTTAAAGCCCCTATGGTCCTGGGCCATGAAGCTAGTGCTATTGTTAGTAAACTTGGAGAGGGAGTGACAAACCTTAAAGTTGGTGTGTGAAATGTTGCTAAATCATTTATTTTATATCGATAAATCATTTTAAAAATTTGTCAACTCTTTGGAGAAAAACTATGATAAGATGCATTTATTAGAAAGGTTTAAAAAAAAAAAACAGGCATTAATGATTAAATTTTTGTGAGAGGATTAAGTTTGATAAATGCATGAGGGGTGGCGGGGAAGAGGATGGAGGGACAAGATATGGTTAACTTTTTTTTAACATCTTATAAAAAATTCTCAGCTTTTACTATTTAATTCAAGAAATGTCTGCCTTATTCCTTGTACTGGCCATTAAAACCTTTAATGCCTGTGGCATCCATAGATCAACATAAGGCTGTTTATATAGAAAGATCCTGTATGTTTGATAATGGGATGATGTGCATATGGACTATCAGTCATTGTTTCAGATTAACTATTTCACTGAAAATAACTTGCTTTTTAAAAGTTTTTTACAAACATAGAAAATAATTGAATAAAACTAAAAGTATTTAAAGGTTATATGTTCGCAGTTTTATCATTTCTTCTAATGTTATAAAAAATTACAGTAATTGCACAGAACGACTTTACTGACTTTTTAGGTTATTGTGATTAATCTGTGGATAATTCTTGTAGGTGACCGTGTGGCAATTGAGCCCGGTGTACCCTGCCGCAGATGCAACTACTGTAAGAATGGTCGCTACAACCTCTGCCTGGAAATGAAATTCTGCGCAACTCCACCATACAATGGCAATTTGGCTCGCTTCTATGTTCATGATGCTGATTTCTGCTTTAAGTGTGTTCTTCAGAGTGATGGTCAAATCTTACTACAGTAGTCAGCTAGATTTTGTCCCAGAAGATAACATAGTAATCTAATCTCGACATAAATCTTAACAACAAAAAAAAGAAAGGAAAGGTGTTAGCTTATATTATGATAATCCCAGATTTGTTTGTTTTTTTTTTTTTAATTGATAAATGGAGTGAAAATTGTCAAGATTGAAAAGATACAAATATATGTTGTCAGTAAATGTAAAAGGAGAGCAGGATTTTATCCTTTTCATGTACCACCTGACTTTGGGTGAAAAGTTAATTAAAGGGGAAGTAAGGATGGTGGAGAAGTGCAATTAACGCTTTATATGAGTGCCAAATTAACTTTGCTGCCAATTAGTAAAATCTAATTTACAAAAAAACAATAATTATTTTGAGCTGTTACTGTTTCACTGGACAAGGTATATTGTGTAGCTATCTCTCTTAAAAACTTTTTCCCTTGTGGGTTTTTTTTTCAAGACTTCCAGACCATGTGACATTTGAAGAGGGTGCGCTGCTGGAGCCACTGTCCGTGGCTGTCCATGCTACCAATAGAGCTGGACTCAAGCTAGGAAACACAGTGTTAGTTTGTGGAGCAGGTGAAGTTTACACCCAGTGCATGATTAGTTTATCTTTTTCAATTCTTTGAATAAAGACAATTTTAGTTCCAAAGTGATACGAATTGTGCAGTACCGGTATGTATTACTCAGTTTTTTTTGCAATAGTATTTTTCCCATACCAAGGGTATTTAGTGGTACATAGTGGAAAAATGTATAAACCATTTTTCTCCTGCAAATTGAATTTCTCATAAAAATGTAAAAGTGATTTCTTTTCTCCTTCAAGGAGCGCTATTTTTAGCAATGAGAAAGTCATTTTTGTGTATGAAGGAAAGTAGCTGTAATTTTTAATAGATTAGATTAGCTATGAGTGTAAAACTATTTATTCATGTATATTTGGGTAGATTGCACAGAAAGAATACTTCACAAGAAGGGAATAAGAGATGATCTGCATTAGGAATATGACAATGTATTTTCTGGTAAATTTTTGTATATGTAATACATGAAATATAGACAACTGCTTTCTTGTTGGTCAGGTCCAATTGGTCTGGTCAATATTATTACAGCAAAAGCCAAAGGAGCATCATTGGTCTGCGCAACAGGTAATGAATAACTTGGTTTTGTGTCTCAATCTTTAAATGTTTTCCATCCTCAAACCACTTCTCAGCTTTTAGAATAACTGCTTTATTTTCCTGAGAGTGAAAGTAATGTCAAGAGCAAAACAGTGGTTTGAAGGAATAGTTGTGTATGAAGTTCTCTTATTTATAAATATAATTGATTTATTTCACATTTCTGTCAGTATTTAAAATTAAACTCCTTTTGCATAATTGTTAATGCTCATATTTAGATAGTTGGAAAAGTAAATTAATAGTGAAAGTCTGCTTCAAAATTTGATATGTTAGCAGGTGGAATTGACTTTTTACTGAAATTACTTGCATATGCCTAATTCCTTGATGTGGCAAATGTTGATGTTCCTATGTCCACAGACTTGCATATCATGATTGCACCAAATATCCTTAATTCCTTTATATGGTCTGATATCTTGGTTGCCAGATTAAAAATCATTGTAGGTTTAAATACTTTCAACTTGGGAAAAACACTGTCAACAATTTTCTTCAATCCAGGTATCTCTGTTAAAACTACCATGAGGATATTATATGAACTGAAATATCTAAAAAGTAGATATCAGGGATGCCAGTTTTCCGACTTTTTGCCTTATTTTTATTACTTACAAGTAAATTATACTTTAACTTTCACCTTTGAGAAAACTCTTTATTGCTATACAAGTTTCCTGCTTTTTTGTCTGAGGCCACTGGCATCCCTGAGATATGAAAGATATTCCTTTTGGGGGAAAGGTGCACAATCTTTGAAACTTTTGGGCGAAGTAAGGCTATGATCCATCTTTTGTTTTTGTACAGATATCGACTCTTCCCGTTTGGAGATGGCCAAAAAGCTTGGTGCTGACTTTACAGTTCAAGTAACAAGCCGTGATCCCCTTGTGACTGTACAGGCTATTGAGGAAGCCTTAGGAGACAAAGCAGATGTGGCTATTGAGTGCAGTGGTGCTGCACCCAGTCTGAAGACAGCTATCTATGTAAGAGATCTATTTGTCTACACATACCAGTCTCTCTGGTTTTTTCTTCATCATTAGAAATAGGCTGTTCATCCCAACCAAATGACCAGTCAAACAAACAAACAAATTTAGCTCTCTTAGGTACGGAGGATAATAGATTTTTTAAAAGTTATTAGCCAGTATATCTTCTGAGTTATTGTTAAAAGATAAGTAACTAGAGTAGTAGATAAATTGAAGCATAGAAAACATTAACTGAACAATCAATGAACTCAACAAAGATCATTTCAAAGCTTAACTGTAAAATTGAGATATTTATTGAATAAGAAATAAAAGGCTGCTCAAATCACCTCTCATTGTTTTTGGTTGATAGAAAAAAATGCTGCTTTGATGAAATAACTTATAATCATCATGAAATGCAGTAGCAAGTTTGCTTCTTCTATTGCTTTTTGATCTACTGGATATCAGTAATTGAAATCTAAGAAAATATTTATTTTTGCTCTCTGTCCAGGCTACAAAGTCTGGAGGTGTTGTTGTGCTAGTGGGTTTGGGGCAAGAAATGGTTGAGCTGCCAGTGGTCAATGCCGGGGTGAGAGAAGTGGACATCAGAGGAATCTTCAGATACGTCAACTGGTAAGTTTTTCTCTCAGTAAAATGATAATTTTCCGCATGCCCGTTAATTTAAAACATTTTAAAATCATTCTGAAGTAATAAAAGTTAATTTTAAGATGTTGGAGAGATTGAGAGAGAGACGTCAGACCAAAGATAAGTAGGGGAAAAGGCAAAGGAAAGGAGGGTGAAGGAAAATCAACTGTGGTGTGTTTGTTAATGATTATTGAGAAACAGGGCTATGGGATCAAGGTCCTTAAGAGACCTAAACCTTGTGTTTCAGCATTACTTTTTTTCACTTTCGCATCCATTTTAACCTTATCCATACATTTGGTTTTGTTTCTATATAAGTAAATAGATGAGTCAGCATGCCCTCACATTTTATAATATAAAAACGATAAATGCCTATCTGTATATCAGTAATATCAACATGCCCTCAGGTTTTGAAAGGTTACAAAAAAAAAAATCACTGTTATACCCCAATTTTAGAAATGACAGCTGGTTGATGCAATACACAACCTTGGCTTTAATTTATAAAGCATATAGGTTTAAATGATTTTTTTTCAAAAACACTGACAATTTTATTTGAAAAAGTCAAATTGTAAAAGTATGAAATAGAAATGCCTAACTTATTGATGGAGTTACTTATTCTACATCTGAAACATTCTGTAAACAACAAACTTATCTCAACAAGTTACCGCATGAATTGCAGGCTTCTTATGCAGAGATTAGCAATATTACAATATATTTTCTCATAACTGCAGACCAAAATTGCCATTGTCAAGAATCATGCTCCTCCTTTACAGTAACCTCTCACTGAGCAAAGTTTCATGATTTGTATTTCAGTTACCCAACAGCCTTAGCTATGATTGCTTCAGGAAAAGTGGATGTGAAACCACTGGTGACTCACCGCTACAAATTGGAGGAATCGATCAAAGCATTTGAGGCAGCCAAAAGAGGCGAGGGCATCAAGATCATGATTAGCTGTGATCGGAGTAAAAAGTAGAAAGGAAAGAGATTGCGTGGCTCTCAATGCCAACTTCACTTAATGGCATTTCTTCATGCAATATACACAAGATTGTTCAAAATGAGGGCTGTTAATTCTGTTATATTTTAAATTTTCTGTAAAATAAAATAAAAAATTGAAACTGTTGCCCCGAAGCTGTTACAAAAGTTTTTACTGCTATTTTCTATTTTTTTTTTACTACTGTGCATCAGCAGATATAATTTGATGCATCAAAGAGTCTACCAGATTTGATATAATATCTATATATTAACAATAATTTGTAACATTTGTCAACGACTCAACTTTGTAGCATAGCACAAAATCTTTCTGGAATGGAAAATACAAAATATACTGGTACCAAAAACGTTTCCACTTACTGGCCTTGATGAAAAAATACTTTTAAACAAAGAAAAATGATATATCACTCTTTTTGTAATTGGTAAATACCTGTAATTTGCCATAAAATACAAAACTTTCACATGCAATGAAGCATAAGATTTTTAAGAAGTTGAATTTTCCTCCTATTCAATCCTAGGCAAAACCGTAATCATTTGAGGGCAGCAGTCTAATTTTCATTATTGCAATACGATTATTTCATCATTACAATACATGTTATATTTAAATATATATGTTATGGAAAAGAGAGCTGTGAAAAGATTAAACATTCAAAGAAGGTATTTGTGACTTGGGACTTACCTTGGCTGGTTACAAAACTAATTTATTAATCTCTGTTGTTTTGATTTTACTATTATTTCCTATCAGTTCAGTTAATGAGAGCTTTGCTAGCAGACTGTTTGAAGAGCAACCAATGGGGCTGGGTTTTTTTTAACTGCATGGGACGAGTGATTCATCCTTCTTTTTGTTGTGCCTCTACATTTTCACCCATCAATTGTGGCTTCTCTTTGTAATATTTCAAATTTCTGATTAATGTCCTCTATAGTTGTATTTGATCATTGTGATTGATACAAAGGAATTGTTGCTTTATTTTCATACTCCAAATTTGGTGGGTGTTATTTTGTTCAAGTATGAATTTCATGCGTTTTTATAAACATACTATGCCATGGTAAAATTTGGTATGCTCATTTTCAATAAACAGATGGCTAAAATAAGCACAATTAATGTCTTTTTCTTTTTCTAATTTTTTTTTTTGTTTTTTGGGGGG
>BLXT01001860.1:1143198-1159723 GCA_019648995.1 Plakobranchus ocellatus
GGAGAATAAAACTAATACTAGTTTTATTGTTCAATAACCATAGTTTTCACCAAAGTATCAATCCATCCAGTTGTTTTGTTTTTCTCTTGCCCTTGTCAAACTTTTTTTTTTTACAGATAGCTTCACTCAAGTTGACCTCTCTTGAGTCCATGTTTATTTCCAGGATCAGTTATTTTATTGTAAAGACAAAACTGACAGGTCTATGACAACTTTATCGTTGTGATAGCAAAGTACACTCATAGTCATACGTCCTCTCATCAAACCCTTCTTCTCTTCAATGATAAAAGGTTTCAAAGAAATAGGTTTATCTTTTTTCTTGAGCTTAAGACCCTCACCACCATACTCACACCACACAAAAGCAGAAAGCCACTGCTGAATAAAAAGGCCATGTCTGTTGCTGATATTCCACAAAAAAAGCAACTGATAATGCAACAAGACTCATGCAAATACTTTGGGTTCAAAATAAAATGCTAAAAGTAACAGAGATTACATTTCATTGTTTGAAATTCTTTGGTTGGATAAGTAGATGCTTATATGAGTCAATATTCCCAATCCCTACCAACACATTGAATTATCCATAGTTGATTCTATTGGTTTTTTTTTTTTCAATGTGCCACCAACTTACCAAAAATTGTTGAGGGAATGTGAGGAGTATAAATTTTTATTTCATGAATAAAAGATTTTTTTGCAAGTCTTGTTAGAAAAAATTAGCTCATGCATGTACAAGTTTTCAGCTTCTAGCATCTGTTTCAGATGTTTGCCAATCCTTGACAATAGTAACATATCACAGGTGGAATAACAAGCACCTAATTCAAATACTTGCCTATGTTAGAGGATAGTACTGTTTCACAAATGGAATAACAAACACCTGTTTAAGATTTTTGTCAATGCTTGAGAATAGCAAATATCACAAGTAGAATAACAAACACCTGTTTCAGATGTTTTCAGGTTCTTTTATTATAACACCAGACATGCTCTGAATGCAACTTTCTCTTACATCTATTGCACAAGTATCAGTTTTTTCATGCTAACTCACTGTTGTCGTATATTAAATCTTGGTTGAATTTTCAGGACCTGCAGGGTCCCCCAGAGGCGAATTAATTTGGAGTTTTTGAAAAATTAAAAGGTGTTATACAAAAATTCACAAAACTTTTTTATTTTTCAACATTAAACTACAAACCATGCACCAATGGAAAGGAAATTGAATGTAGATACATGTCTGTTTTTGTGTTTGTCAGTGGTTCTGGTAGACAGGTAGTGGAAGAGATGCCAGCCACTTGCTATATCTACATCTAAATCTTGATCTCCAGGAGCTTGAACCATAGGCTCAGGCTTCTTAATGAGTGTCCTAAGTATCAACTGTGCATCTTGTACAAATTCAGCACTATTACTGCCATTATCGTCTGCATACAGTTCCTAAAACAGATCAGGAATTGGGACCTGTCCAGCTATAATTTTCAACAGCATAGCACACATTCAGTTCTACACTTGTTTACTTCTCAATTTCTAACCCAATCTAAAGCGTAGACTGCCAGTCTTAGCAGTTTGAGAAAGGGGAATCCCCTTAAAAACGAAACTTAGCCTTTTCCGTTTGTTCCGTGTGTGAAAAATTGTATACTGTAGCACTAGACTAGGTGTAGTGCTATCAATATAGTTGTGATAATCTCTGGGAGCCCATATAGACCTACGGGACTATAGTCACGAAAACCTGAGAAGAGTTAAGAAATCTATCAGTGAGCTTTTCAATTAACATTGAAAGATGTCAAAAACCTTTTGACTCTCAACATTACAGCACACAAAAATTCACTTAAAAAATTAATGAAAAGATTAGTTTTGCGCTAATTTATTTTATAATTTCAAGAATAATTTTTTTTGTAATTACAAGTATGAGAATCACAGAGAAATCAGGTTACATTACAGACAGGAAAAAATGGAATTATTCATTTTTCTTTTTACACTAAAGGCTTTCACAAAAAAATTCTACTCAATGTTTGAATCAAAAAGTTCTAAATTTCTTACAACATACATAACTATCAGTTACATAATCAATCGAATGAAAGACGAATTAAAAACATAGAGAAATAATCTTCACTCTTGCATCACAGAATACATTCAAATTTGGTACATGCACCGCGTCATAGAGAAAATCATTTTTCTTGGAATTTGTTGCATCTTTTTTTACATTGTATATTAATTTTTGAAAGTTTAAAGAACAAAAAGAACTTTCCACCTTGGCTTGTCATAAATTTAACAGCACATGTCACAGAATTGGCTAAGTTGCAACCCATAAGTGTGAACCATTTTAATTCAGTACTTGGGTGAATCTACAAAGAAATTATTTTTGCTCACAGTATCCTAGAGAAGAATCTAACTAAAGACCACAGTTGGCCCTAAGGTGCCCATCATTCATTGGTCAAGATTTTTTCCCCTATACACGTTGCTTTCCCAAATAGTGTGTAGCGTAATTCCCTCTTTGCAAATACCTACATATCAGCTAATATTTAGGTAGATATATTTTCTATCAGTTCTGTGTATTCTAATTTTAAGTAACCTCAGAAAAGAGCCAGATATCAGTACAGATGATTAGCATCCTCTGACCCACTTTGAGACGAGAAATACATTGTAACATATATTAAAATAGAAGCTTTTTGTTTTTTTAACTTAAGGCGATAGCTTTCTCCTCACTTTCCAAAGGCAGAATTGGCATCAGGCCCTTTTTTTTTTTGGAATGACAGAAAAATGGCACTTCTCTTTACAAAAATCAGGTATTTTGAGCAAAAGGCAGCAAAACATTTGGAGATCATCTCAGCATTACAGGCTTTTGTCAAAATTTTTTTTGTAAACATATTTATAAACATTTTCACTTTAGATTTAAACTTAAACAGATATCAACCCCCCCCCTGGAATGCCAACTGCTGTTTCTTATTTTTTCACAGGGTTTTCATCTCTCACTTTAATAAAGTTAAATGCAAACCAATATAATCTCTTCTAAAGTTCACAGTTGTATGACAGATCATAGATATAGCTTGTTTGTTTGCATTATTTTAAACAGGTTGTAAATTATAGTATTACTCATTAGATAAAAAAAGAAAAAAATATATTCCCTTTGTCCAGTATTATCTTTAACATGCAATCAACACTTTTTACATAAACACATTCATATCTTATAAAAAAAATAAGTAATCTAGAAAACTACACATAATGTAACATTAAACTAGCATGATCTTGACTGTATTTATGTTGTGAAATATCATAGAAAAAAGGTTAGCAAAATACAGTTTAAATAAAAGTAAAAAGCTCATGTCCCATCAGGTGAATTTGGCGATCAAGAATTATTTCCCTGTGACCAAATCAATATTGTCACCCTGATCATGGTGTCTGAACTAATGCATGTTATTGCTCAGCAGCATCATCATCATCATTATTAGAAAGATCTCATCTGATTTACAGACAATCATTGACTGTTCCTTTGTTTCCCTCCATCATATAATTTACAACCAAGACATCTTGGTAAAGTAGTTCAAGACAGTGTAGCTGGATAGAATGCTTCTTTTGCTCATTATATAGAAAAAAAATAATGGGGTTTTTTTTCACATTAAATGAGTGATTTATAACAACACAAGCTTGACAATCTCACCAAACAGGCATTTTCACACACACAGAAATAATGCATTGCACCAAAGTGTTCTACGAAGAATGAACATACAACAAACATGAAACAAAAAGCTCTAAACAAACCATGTTTGATTACTTCATTAAGATATGTATGCTTCTTACAATCTTTGGCATTAAAACAAGAAAAGACTAATCCATTTAAAAGCTGGATCATTGTACAGACACGTTTGTCCTAAATGATTGTTAATGGTGAGCACAGCTGGATCATCTATAATTTATGTTCACAAAAACAATATTTAGTTAAGTTTTAAAAAATACTGAAATGAAATTCAGGAGAAAAAAAATGCATATCAACTCACACGGAAAGACAAAGATATATTGTACTGTTTGAAATTGTATGTAGTGGTAGCTTCAAAAATAAAGTAATATACAAAAATAGAAATTAACTATACACTCTTCTTATTGATTAAAATGGCACTTAATTCAATTCTAAAAATATACACGTAAAAATCAATTGTCATGGGCTATATCAATCACTGGAAACCAAGTAGTTCTCTCAGTGGACAATGCCAATTCACAGTGCCTTACCACTGTAAACTGAATAGTTTAGTCAGAGGTTAATGCCAAGACATAGTGCCTTGTCAATGGAAACTGAAAATTTTTCTAGTGGCTAATGCCAATAGATGGTGCATTAACACTGGAAAATGAGTACTTTGCTCAGTGGGTCATGACCATAAAGTGGCTTAAAACTGGAAACCTAGTAGTTTGCTCAGAGGATGATGACAATGAACAATGCTTTAAAAATATAGTTATATATATATTGCAATCCATTGAATTATTATAGTTCATAGGCACATGTTTCCATGTAAAGGTTGAACCCCTCTTTCCCCCCTCCCCCCCCCAAAAAAAAAAAAAAAATCACATTTATAAGCCAATGAAAAAATATGTATAAGATTATACAAAATACAATATGAATATACTCTTTCTTCACAAGCCAATATGATTGCTTACCTTGTGACCTAAAATTGATTGGCTTCCAAAAAATTACAAGTCAGAAAAATATGTAAAAGCTCTAAAACAAGTGAGAAATACAGGGAAATGCATTAAAAAAATAGGTTGAAGGTACATTGAAGGATTTTGTGCCAAGATGAAACATCGATTTTAGAATTTTTTTGGCTTTTATTAATTTTCCTTATTAAGTTTAAGATTTTCAGAGAATAACAACCATGGTGCTCCTTGTAAGCAGTTGAGGTCATAAGATCAAATTCCAAGTGTGTGGGGCATAGCTGCTTAAGTGTAACTTCTTTGAACAGTACAAAATGGACTTAATAAGCCATAATTAATGTGTTAACAAGATTATTAACAAGTCTTGAGTTTTTTAACCGTCCTAAATTTAAAAAAACCCACTTTGGTAAAGATGATGTACAATGTCTAGACCTAGATATGTATTTTTTATTCCATTTCCTGTAAGGGTACTTGATGATTTCTGCTCATCACAATCCCATTTTTAGCCTAAGAACATAAAATTGATCAAACTGGGATGTTTTCAGAATATGAATCTAAGCCCAACGCAGTCAAGTAGTACAGTAAGGAATCTGCACATCAATTTTGCCTATGCTCTCTTTTAACATCCTAACATTTTAATACTGCCTCTAAAAATATGAGAGTGGTATGGTAGAGAAAACAGAGGCACACCAAAGAAAGGTAAGGTGGAGCACTATGAGAGGTGCACCAAAAGAAGTTAATATGGAGTACATTCGAGGTATGAAAGGGCGGTAAGATTAAGCACAGTGAGAGGTGCAGGAAAGGGAGGTAAAATGGAGTACATTGAGAGGTGCAAGAAAAGGACGTATGGTGGAGCACATTGAGAGGTGCACTAAAAGGATGTAAGGTGGAGCACATTGAGAGATGCACCATAGGGAAATAAGTTGGAGCACATTGAAAGGTGTCAAAGAGAGGTAAAATGAAGCACAATGAGAGGTGCAGGAAGGGAGATAAAGTGGAGCAATCTAAGAGGTGCACCAAAGAAGAGAGAAATAGAGCAGACTGAGATGTGCACCAAAGAGGAGATGGATGGAGCAGACTGAGAGGTGCATCAAAGAGGAGAGGGATGGAGCAGACTGAGAGGTGCACCAAAGAGGAGATGGATGGAGCAGACTGAGAGGTGCATCAGGGAGGAGAGGGATGGAGCAGACTGAGAGGTGCATCAAAGAGGAGATGGATGGAGCAGACTGAGAGGTGCACCAAAGAAGAGAGAAATAGAGCAGACTGAGAGGTGCACCAAAGAAGAGAGAAATAGAGCATACTGAGAGGTGCATCAAAGAGGAGATGGATGGAGCAGACTGAGAGGTGCATCAANNNGGAGAGGGATGGAGCAGACTGAGAGGTGCACCATCTCTCTCTTCTTTAGTGCAATTATGAGACAACAAATGCAAAAATGTAGAAGGAAAAATAGTCAGTTACAGTTCCTTTTTTCGACTCTTTCAAAAAGGCTCATAGCTCCTTTGTCAGAAAAGCCTGAAATATAGTACACTTGCACCAAAATACACATAAAAAATGTTGAAAATAGACGCATGAAAAAGTTAAGAGACATGCTTGTAAACAAAAGTCTTATAATCTCAAGTTTTATAAGGATCAGCTGCCTTCTCATATTTTTCACCGCACACATTAACCACATGATCAAATATCTTCATTAGATTGTATGAAATCAATTTTAATTGGGACTAGCTTCCTACCCAGCCAGTGTTATCAGGCAAAAACAAATGATTGTGAACAAATTTGGATTGCATAGAGAAATGCATTATACAAACTGATGTTACCACTAGATGACTTTAACTTGTTCACAATCATTAGTAATCATGCAGTGAAATGCTGCTTTCACTTTTTAAACAGGATTAAAGGGGATGTGTATCGCATCCCTTGCAATCACATTACAACAATACCAGCTTAGTCTTTTTTGGCAAAATATCTTACCAAATTGGCCAGTGCTGCTGCTGCCCTCCCCCCCCCAATAAAAAATATTTGTGTACTTGGGTGTTACTGTGCAGTTTTCCAACTCTATACACAACTTTTTCACTCAGTTTTGAACCCCAGTCTTGCCCCAATCTACTCAACTAGCCAATGTTGATAATTTCCTGTGACTCATTATTCTGCAGCTTGTCGATCAGGCTTGCGACCTCCACAGCTCCTGTGTCCTCCGCTCTCTGCCGCAGGGTGGTTACAGCATGGCTACACTCCATCATGGCACACATTGGATTATCAGGGTTGCAGCTCTCGTACTAAAGATAAATACACCAGATACATTAACCAGCTTGTACGGAGAAATATTTTTTTAAATAAATTTTTTAAAAAATCAGGGCAAATTGTATAGATTAAAAAAATTAATAAAATAAATAAAATAAAACTCTAGTGATGTTTATGAAATAAGTTTACTTTCACTTGGTTTGTCATACATATAATGGGGACAAAAAACAATTGGGTCTAATATAATGTCAGATCTGTATGAGTATTTGTTTTTGTTTGATATATGTTAAGCTCATCCTGCATTTTCAAATGATAGATATGATATGTCTTGAGGAGAACAGTGCTAATGAGTCTAATTTTGCCTGTTTGTCTGTTGCCCATACAACTTGGAACTCATTTGGCTGGTCTCAAAACATAAGTGGGTGCAAAGTTTGATAATAGAAAAATAAGCTTTATGTTTCTGGAGAGCATAAATCACAAGACTCCCACAAAGATTATGAGATGTAAAATAAAAATTAAGATGATGACAACTTGTTCCGTGTAATCTTTGGAAGACTTTTAAGCATCTCCTACAGAAATAATATTACAAATTAAAAAGTGAGGAATAGAATCAGGTGTGCCCTTGGGATCTATGAAGATCTTCTCATCACAGAAAAAAAAAAAGATGTTATCTGCACAAAGCAAGACAAACAAGAATTGCATGATGATCTTACAGGGCACAGGAGAAAGAAGGAGAGGCAGTTAGACCAAGAGATGGAAAGATAACATAATGTTGGGTGAAGCCCTTTGAAAGGCTTAAAACTATCTATACATGTGCGAGTGTTCACCTGTGTACATGTATAAATATTCGTTTCTGCATGTGTAAAAGCATTCCCTTTGTATGTGTGCGGTTGTTCCCCTCTGCATGTAAGCAAGTGTTCACTATTGTACATGCAAAAGTGCTCACTTCTGTATGTGTGCAATATTTCATCTCTGTATGCGTACAAGTGCTCCCTATCTGTATGTGTGTCTATAACAAGGAAAAAAAGAAACAGCTAGCTTACCTGTTTAGGGAAACCAACATCTTGTTTGTAGTGAGGAGAGAAAGAAACAGCCGACTTACCTATTAAGTGCAATCATGAGGGAAACCAATATCCTTTTTATAACCAGGAAAGAAAGAAACAGTCAGCTTACCTGTTTAGTCACGTCATGAGGGAAACCAAAATCTTGTGTATAACAAGGAAAGAAAAAAACAGCCAGCTTACCTGTTTAGTGACATCATGAGGGAAACCAACATCTAAAAGGTAGGCAACAATATCAAAGCGTCCCATGTCAAGACAATCAAACAAAATGCCGCTGAACTTGTGACTTCCTCCTAGGTCAAGCAATGGCAGGACTAGCTTTTTCACCGTTTCAATGTTGCCATTCTGGATGGATTATTTGAGAGACACTAACATCATATTTTATAACACATAAACAGAATGAGAATCTTTGCTAATACTTGACTTACTTTTTCCTTACTTCAAGCAAAAGAAAAATTTACAGATATTTTTGAAAAAATCAGCCCCCCAAAACATATTCAGTTAACAAAACCTACAAAAATTTTTGTTTTGCCTCTTGTTTAGGCAATCTTTGGTTCTGCATGGTCACAGTTCTGGTAATAGGCTGGAATGAGCAAACTATAGATCAATCCTGGAGTTCACCACTAGTGCCCTCACCCTTACAAGAAATTTGATGATGACATTTCTTTTTTATTTCATTGATGTTGTTTTGGTCTTTTTTTCCTCTTTTCCTTTAGAATTATTGCGAAACAAAGCAAAAGTGACAGGAGAGATAAGAGGATCACCAGGTCTGATCATGATCAATTAGTTTTCATATTGATTTAAAAACAATTTGATGTGTTCCATGTATTGGAATGGTCAATGCCATCCTACCTCGGATATTGTTTAGTCCATTGTCCAACTTCAGACACACATAAATGAATGCAATGTCTCAACTGAAGCTGAACAAAATCTACTTCAAACATTAATATAATTTTTTACTTTAAAAAATAGACAATTCTTTAAAAAATATCAACCGACAGAAAATAAGGCCTTTGGAAGTAAATAACAAAGGGATATTGCATTGAATCTTTCTTTCATACAAAATTCAACCTTTTGACACGCGCCCAAAACAAAATAACTTCACTTCAGCAAAGCAATTAAAAAAAAAAATCCAACAAACCACAACAGCTTTGTGAAAACTCTCTTTAAAATTTGTCTCCTCGAGGAAGATTTCCAGATCTAACTCCACTGTCATCTTACGCCGAACATTAAATGTCTGATTCCCACAAAGCTCTTTGCTGTAGTCTTTTGGCTCAAAGTCAAACTAAAAAAAAAAAATAACCCACATGTAAAACATGTAAACTAAAGTTAAATTGTAAAAATTGGCTACAGATACTTAGAACATTGAAAACAATTGTGGCTTGTCCATATAAAATCAGGTAATCTGTTGACGATTTCCATTACGATTTATAAAGCAAAAATATGTGAAACTGACTTGCGGTATTGAACATAATATTATTTGCAGATCTCTGAAGGATGATATGCCAAAACTCTTTTTTTTCTCATAGCTTTAAACATTTTCAAATATTTTGATTTTTACCCTATTTGGCGATTGCTCACAAAAAAGCTATTTCCTATAGAAAAGCTCATAATTAAGCTCTCTCCACAGAATTCTGTTACTTAAACTTGGGTCTTGTTTAAAAAAAAAAAAAAAAAAGATAAATTATAGTTTTTCAGAACTGATTCTAGAATAAACATGCATGCTTCAAAAGAGTCTACAATTGAATGCAAAAATCTAGAAATTGCAATCTCAAAAGAGTATTTAAAGAGCATTAAGAAAATCATGCATCACAAAAGAATATCTTATTTCTCTTTATTTACTGACCACATCTTTCACATCTTTGCGACTTCCTGCCTTTTCTAATATGTGGAAGATTTCCTGAGGAGCTGTGTAAATGTAGGCATAGTGCAATGGAGTTTGTCCAAACTGAAAAAAAAAAAAATCCAATTCAAAGGCAGACAAACCTTTATGAGACAGAACAATTATCTCATGCATAAATTCTCATTTAAATATTATCTTTAAAAACTATTCACTTAAACCATGGAAGCCACTGTACGACCCAGGACGAGACTGTTTATGTGACTACTAATCAGTGAAGAATACCTCCTGGAGATTTTACTGACTTTCAATGAAAACCTGAAAGTAGAAGGGTAAAAACACCAATTTCTCTCCATGCAAAAATTGTAAGAGATATGCTGTGGATTCTTTGTACATAGACCAATAGTACTTTTTATTTCTTTAATTTAGGATTTGAATTTGAATCCAGAGAGGCAGATCCACTATTTAACTCATTTTCAGAGAGTTTTACACAAATGCACATTGTGCCAAGGACCAGCATTGAATGGGTTAGTGAGATGAACTCACCGCATTCTGGAGATCAAGCATGTAGGGAAACTCATTCACCAGATGTCTCACGATACCCACAGGATCTGGCTGGAAGTCACATGGGCAGAAAATCTGTGGTTTCCACCCATGTCGCTTCATCAGTTTGCACAATCTGCCTTGGCATTTCCCAATCTTGTATACTTTCTTGTCTCTCTCATTTATCTGCCCTTGTGACCCAGAGGAGTTGTCTGCCAGGATTAGTCTATCACTCAGCAAGTATGTCTCCTCTGTCCCAATCTCACTGCTGCTAGAACTTGGGCTCAATCTTGACTCACTTTGGTTCTGACTATTTCTGTAGAGCACTTCGTCTTCAAGGTTTGCTGTCAGACTGCTACAGCTGTGCTGAATAGCAAAGTGAAGAAGTGACCGCCCAGCCTTGTCCCGACATGGTCCAAAGTTGCGTGTCAGCAGTTTAGTAAACTGAACTTTGTTGCCTGACTGGGCAAGAGCAAAAAGCTTCTGGACGGTATTCTGCAACCACAACAATTATACAAAGTGAAAGTATTGCTCTGTAGAGTTTCAGGGTTGCTCCATGAGCTTCATCAACATCATCAAGGGCATAAGCGAACATTAGTTTGTTAGTCACACATATCAGTATGCAAATCAACTTCTCTGCCCCAAGCCAATTTGATTTGAGTTATGCATGATAAATAGCTTGCAAAGATGCAAGTCTTTTTAAAATTCATATAAAGTTATTACTAATCTTATGAAAACTTTGAAAATGTAGAAAGATTGGGATTAGAATGAGAATCTGTTAAATATAATATAACAATTTTTTTTTTTTTTTTTGCAAATCAGCTTGCAAAGATCTTGCACTATGACACCAAAACTAATTGATTGAAATCTTTTAAGGTAATATGCCCTCATCAGATTAGAGACATGATGCCTAAGCAGTTTAATTTAACAGCATGCCACCTTTAGGATGTGGAACTCAGTCTTATTCTATGCATTTTCCATCAAACCATAAAGTAGACTTATTTTTTTGGTAAAACCCTATCCTCAATACTGATTCAACAAGGAAAAGCCTTTAAACCAATTTTAAATTAAAAAAAAAATATTAATCATAAATATCAATTGATCAATATTGGTATCAGTTTTCAACTAAACCACTTATGGTGTGTCTTTCATTTTATCCTCTAGGTGAAGAAGCCGGATAGTATCAAAATATCAACAATGGTAAAACAATTAAATTCTAAAACAGAGCTGCAAAGTCAAGAGTGAAAAAAATCTTGGTATCGCCCCTGCAACATATTACAGATCAGAAGCAACAGACCTGAGTGCATGAGTTGTTTTTTAGGATTTCCACCATTTTTCTCATCCTTTGCTGACGCAACATATTCATGATCTGAAGTTTTGAGATGTTCTGGCACACGTAGGGATATTGCTGCAGGACAAAAGTCTCAATGGTTGAAGCATCACCAGCATGAATAAGCTCTGTCACTCTGCTGTCAATCAGATTCCTGGTCATGGATACAGGAGGGTCAAGGGTTAAATAATAAGAATAACTTTAAAAAAAAAAATGAAGTAAATTTATTGCTTAATAATCAATATCCTGCACCTTTACCTGTTTCTGAGGTTTGAAATACTTTATAATTAAGATTTTAAAAAGTTTTTGTATCTTTGAAAAATTGTTTACTTATTAAATTTAGGTTGAAGGTGAATTAGACTATTTAAGGGTGTATTTTTTCCCTCAAAGTATAAACAATTTTTGGTATAGCTTGTGAGGATCAAAGATGTCATGGTCATAAACTTGTGACATTTAACCTTAATTAGTATAAGCCTGAGCTTTTCTCAAGACACATTGACTGAGCATAAATTTCCTCTTTACCTTTTTTTTTTTTCGTTTTGCTTTTTTGTTTTTCAACAATTTGTTTACCTCACTGTTTACATGACTTGATCCTCTGTGAAATTCAGACAAATAGCAGGAAAGTATGCTTTGTTTCAAGCAGAGTGTGTGACAAAAGAAAATGCCCAGTCTTGCTAATCCATCAAAGATATTTTATATGATTAGAGAGCTTATATGACCTTCTTTTGATGAATTCCCATAGAGCATAATTTGAACAACAGAGACAATACAATCAATCCAGAAATATGAAGGACACAAGGGAAAACAGCTGATGAACACATTTTTGACATTTTTAGGAGAATTAGCGGATTAGTATTATAGGAGTATATGTAACTTACAATACTATGCTACTAAGCAATGCAAAATACTAACGTAGTTATGCGCAAAATAGTAAAGAAAATAATGGGCACAATGAAAGAATGACTGGTGTTTAAAAATTTTGAAGTTGATAAAAACTGATGTCCACAGGATGACCTAAATAACCTCCCTTCCAAGTCAATTCCAAGCGTAGCTTTCCTTGGATTTTGATACCAAATTACAAGCCATTTTTCTCATCACATGGCCCCTCAATAGCTCACTCTGTTTACAGCAATGGCTGACACAGACCAAAGGCCAGAATTAACAGATAGAACAAAAAACGTCCTCAACTAGGAAGAAAATGAGAGAGAGAGCGTGATGAATGGTTGGCGACCCACACAATTGGTCCACCACCTGCAACTGTGTACAGTTAAGATGCTTTGAGGTGACAACTGTCCTAGAAAGACAGCCTCTCATCAACCACTTCAATGGTCTGAAGAGCAAAAATGTTCAAGTCAGCTTTCTAGCATCTTTGATTGACTGTAAATCCTCTGGATGATGACGGCCAGGGCAGCAGGAAAAAATAGCAGAGCTAAATGATTTTTTTCATACAACTACAACTTCAGTGTTGTGCAAGACAAAGTTGTAGTACCCTATACAAGTGTACATCAAGTCCTTCTTGTCAGTGTTTGGCATCACTGAAACAAGAGTTAAAAGGATTCTCACCTCACTGGCAAAAGAACGTAAAAATGTTTTTTTTTTTACTAACCTGAGGTCTAATATCTTTATCACTATAGATAAAGTTGTTTGGCTAAAGATTAAGACTTTAGGTGAATGTAGAATCTAGATCTAGAATTTAGATAATCGATCAAACAAAGAGTGAAACAAATTTGACTAAGGAAGGAAAGAAATACATGTACTTTTCTTTTTGCTGAATCTTAGGATTTAATCTAGATCTGACAACTACCGTTTTATTTATCAATTTACAATAGATCTAATGTAGTTTTTATGTAAAAGATTTAGAGTTTAGGTAAATCTAGATCTAGAATTTAGATTATGGAAGGAATTAAGAGTAAAACAAATTTATCGGCTTATGCAAGTTTTAACAAATGTTGATTTAATAAACCTTTAATCCCAAAATTTATAGATCTATAGATAACATTGGCGATCTAAATCTTCATGCTATAAAGAAGACTTATAATGTAGATATAGTTAATAGATCTTGAGTCTATGTAGATACCAAGAAGTCTTGTATTTTTCACTCTTATTTCTTGAGCCTTCAGAATAGACTTACATCTAGTTTCCAAACATGACTAATTCTGAAGGCCTTTAGGATGATTTTTATACATACAAAACAAAAGGAATCAAATAATACCCTAAGCTAGGAAAAAGAAAAAAAAAACCATTAAAAAACATGGTAAAAATATGAGCTGGCAGATTAAGTACAAGTCAAAAATATGAAATCTAAAAATTTAGTCCAAGATTAAATAGCAAAATCTATACTTAACAATTGTCACCTAAAATGTTGTGAATCTAACTTTATGTAAACTTGTTATTCAACTTTTAATAGAATGAATGCCAAAATTATAATTCTTCAGGTACCTTGTCTTGAACAGACATTGTCGATCATGTTCCTCCACTCATATCTATTCTCAGTTAACCTTACAAAGTTGTTATTGCTACTCTAGCCTAATGCCCATGACTTAAGATTTTCAATAAAAGTTATTCTCTGTCTACCTCGTCTGCGTTTACCTTCAAGCTTTCCAGTGATTGCTAAGAATTCTAAACCCTCCTTGTGTCAGCACTGTAGTTGCCTCTGTCTTATGGTTTTAATAAGTGATCACTCAAGATTAGCCTCTTTCAGTATCAATTCATTGGACTTTTTTTCTGTCCATGATATCGTCATCATTCTTCTGATAAAGCACATCTCTGCTGCTTCTAGGTTTTTATCCGTTTCCTTGTTTATTATTCAACACCCACTACCATACAAAAGTACTGACCACCCATATGTTTATATGTTTGAAGATTGTCTTTACAATCTTAATTAATATCCAGAAAAATTGCAATTCTTTAAAGGCTCATATTTTTTGGTGTAGGCCTACTTTGTTAGAAAAAAGGTGATGTGTCACTGATATTATGACTTTTGCTCTTACTATTGCAAGAGTGCCACCAACTGATCAAAGGGATAAACACAACAATAGGCCAAAGGCCTTTGCACAGGAGCAAGTTCAAAGGATTGTTGAACACATTTGCTCTTACTAGGCAAGACAAAGCCATTTTGCACTGAATGAAACAAGACAGCTCTTCTTGCCCGAGGTACTCAACCTCACAAAAAAGAAAAATGTCAACAGTTTCCTCATTATCCATGTTCCCATGAAAGCTACAGGTAAAGGTCATTTAACAAAATGATAGTTTTTGAAAATCCAGAAAGTCTCAAACCTTGAGATTAAAAAAAAAAAAACGAAGTTAAATATATCTTACTAATTACTCTTTGAAGTAAATTGGAGCAAGTTTTAAGGTCTTTACCTAATTTAGATAAGGATCTTGAATTTTGAAGTCAAAATAATTCTTAACATTTAATGCTTTTGTATCCGCTAATGCTACAGTGATAAAAGAAATGTAAGTTTTCTTTCTTTGCTACAACTTTATTTGTCAATGCACTTTAGTATCAGTTAAAAATTGTTTCAGATTGATAAATTTTGTGAAGTATTTTTGTAAGTACATTTTAAAAAATTCTTCGGAAAAGAGGGTAGAACATGTGTTCAAATGCTTCTAGGGCTATTTAAGAACACCTTTCTCTATCTTGAAAAATAAAATTGACAAACACTGGGAGCTATTGCATAAAATTATATTATCTCTTCACTTACAATGAGACAGTAGGTAAGAAAGGTGCTGATGAGGTGTGTAGCATGTTGTAATTTTTATTGCACTCAGGTCCTACCAAAAGAGGTTTCATCATTGGAATTGTTTTCTGACTAATGCTCTGAGCAGAACAGAACTGGACCCTGATAAGGAGGTTCTTCCACTACACGGTTGTGCATCAACAATGCTTCGAGAGGATACAAATCTCCTTGCACATATGCGGTCACTCCTACACAGAGTGTGATCGTAATATGATGGTCATCCACCAGAAGGCCAGCTTCCTGTGTTTGAAAATGCTCGCAATAGCCCCCTGCATTTTAATGTTCTGGCAGTGCAGCAGGATATGTTCCTGCAGACTACAAACCATGTCAAAGTCCTATACAGGGCAGCTCCACAGTTCCCCACCAGACCTTTTCAGGAGATATTCACGAGAGATCATCCAAGGATGATCCAGTATTGTGCAAACTGGAATGGCCCCTATGAGACATCAGTCCTCTCTAAGCCGCTGGGCAGAATTGGAGCACTCCAACAGCCACTTCTCTCCCCAATCTATAAAGAGAGGCTTTCGCTGACCCTGACATAGTATAACGACTGACAGGTTCTGAAGACCTTCTCCTCTGCATGTGCACAGGAGTTCTACAACAACTTGCGTTTCACAGGTCAGCCTGGAGATAATGATGACCAGTCCGACCTGTCATCAGAGAGACTCAGACCGATCCAGATCTTTTTATTTTTAAAATTTTTTTTTCATTTTTACTTTTATTTGGAAGACAAATTTCTGTAAATGGCAAAATTTTGTGTCAATTCTTTCTCACATGGTAGATATTATTTTGATGAGCTTGCTTGTCTAATCTGAATTGTGGTTTTGTTTTCTTATAAAATGCATTTAAGTAAAAGCTTAAAATGATAAGGTTGTATTGCATAATTTTTTTTATAAATTAAACTAAGGTACCATAAAAACTAAAATAGAAAAAATGCAACCAGTCTGAAAGAGTTGCAAATAACAGTTCTAAGAGATGAATATTTCAGAACAATAAATTAAGCGACATACAATTTTTTCTATATCAAAATTATGAGATTAAAAAAGCATTGTTATGGTTTAAGTTGAAACTTCTGACTCATCCACATAGATCTTGAGATATATTGTTTAAAATCAAGCTCAGAGAAAAATGGATACAAATCTTTGGGGGGGGG
>BLXT01001860.1:1187201-1205942 GCA_019648995.1 Plakobranchus ocellatus
TTTTGTTGGTGTAGACAAAACCTTGTTTTCAAAGGAGGGAAAATTTACAAGAGCTGCACTTTAGATAGCAAATGGAATAAGACTTACAGTAATCTTGAAAAATTATTGTGTGGTTAAAAAAAGTCAATATCAATAGGAAGCAAATCTACAATATTTACGAAAGCAAAGCATTATTTTCAAGGCATGCCTTGAGACTAACACCAGCCTTATTTTTCAAGGCATGCCTTGAGTCTAGCGCCAGCGTTATTTTCAAGGCATATCAACCAAAGCTCAATTAGTCTTACTGATGAGACAGGTAAAGACATACATGTGTAAATATGAAAAGCATTCAATCTTGTTAGTGAGAAGAGAGAATTCTCTTTAAGATAATTGCTGAAGTTTTAAAGAAGCTAATAATAGTTGCTATTTCTTCCATTAATAGGTCACAACGTTATTTTTATAATTAAAGTTAAACTTCCCTGACTTTGTTTAATTGTAGCAGTGGTTCTTGAGTAGTGTGTGTGTGTGTGTGTGTTTTATGTTTGGTTTTTTTTTTACTTTAAAAAGAGTAATTATTGAAACAAAGAGCTTCATAACATTTCTAAGCAAGAAATTGAAGGTCAGTCAACCCAAAAGAATAACTGAAGGAAAATGACAGCACTACCGTTCTTTTTCAAGGCATGCCTCAAGACTACACCAGCAGAGGCTAAATGATTATGCCTTGAAAATAACGCCTGTGAGATTTGCAAGGCATGCCTTGAAAGAGCGACTTCGTTCTCGAAATTGTTTATAATAACTAAGAGTAGAACATGGTGCAATATCTAGAAATTGTTTATAATAACTAAGAGTAGAACATGGTGTAATATCTAGAAACATACTTTGTACTAGCTTCATCAGAAACTTTTATATTTGAAGTTTTTGCTGACTGGATCCTTGGAAATCTTAATGTGTTAAAGGGTTTTTTTTTTTTAGTTTTTCTTTTTAATCCTCCGCTAGTACGAAATTTATTTTCAATTTCTGAAGTACCAGAATCATAGGGTGTTTCAAGCATGTTTTTCTCAGTTATAATGTATTAAAAATATTGAAATACACATGTGGCACAACTGCATATTTTGTAAACAAAGTCGGTGATATTTGAATTAAAGCAGAATGTGAATAGTCAAATTTGCTTACGTGGGTCAGGGTGGTTGGGGTTGGGACTGCTTTCAAAATATGTATTCTTTAATGTTCTTTTTGTTAGAGAATCTATTTTATTCATGCCTGAAACCAAAGGAGCAATTATGATAAAGTTTTACGTTTTTGATTTTTGCTTTCTCAACATTTAGCGTGAAAGCTCTAGCGTGTCCAGACCATCCGGAGAGCACTGTGGAAATTCAGTCAGTTGTCAGAGACGACAAGAAGAATATGTTGAGGTAAAGTTAAATCATGCATATCATCAGCATGGGGCCAAATCATTAGACGTGAAATGAGAAAAAATAGAAAAAAAAACTGTACTTGATTCCTTTTGTCTGTTTATTCATTAAGATCATCTGCATGGAGCCAAATTTTTAGATCTGAAATGAGAAAAGATAGAAAAAAAAGTTGTATTTGAATGTTGATTCCTTTTGTCCGTTTCCTTGTTTAGATCATCAGCATGGGGCCAAATTATCAGATCTGAATGGAAAAAACTTTTTAAAAATCATTTTCATTTCCATTGTATGGCTATTTGTTAGGACATTTTTTCTGTTGAAAAGCATACTTTCCCTGGTTTATTTCTGTGTGAGTCAATTTTTGTTAACTGCTATCCTCTTAAGCTAATTCTTGGAGACAGATAAGAGTTTATTTCAGTCTTAGAAATCTTTTGAAAATAAATGGCAAAAAGGAACAGCAAAACAAGTCTTAAATGTACTTACAGACATAAAAAGTACAATTGATATTATGTAGATTTTAAATATAAAGGCAAAGAGAAAAAAAAAGATTTCTTACCTTCATGTTCCCTTTGTCATCTTCTCTAAATTTCCAAAGTTTTATACACTTTCAAAGTATAAAAATAGACCTACAACAAGAGAGGGTTTTTTTTTAATCTAGTGTGCCAAGTCTTGAATGGAATAAGGATTAGATATGTGTGCACAAAAGGAATTTATAAAAACTTTCCTGGGAGCATATGCAAGAGTTCAGTAGAAACTGAAAAACTCAATAATAAAAAATTATTTATGTTCAAGAATTATTTCTTACCGATAAAATGGCAGAAAAAAAAATTGGGACTTACTTTAAATGTCAATGTAAGCAATGGCAATATAAGTGGCATGGACTATATTTTAAGTTGCAGTCTTTGTTTATCAAAACTATTTCTAGAGGGCAAAACATTTTTCCTCCTGAGATTGAATTGGCACACATGAGTTCTCTTTCATTCATTTGCTTTTATAGACTTAACTCAAGATAGGTCCACAAACCATTGATTCCTCGTGAAACTCATTTATAGTCAGAGGACCTGTTTAGGTTTTAGGATAAGATTCAGTTCATGTAGGCACACTGAGAACTTACCAGCAGATTTGTGTCAGTGGGTTTGTTTGTAATTGTGTTTGCGGTGTAAGAAGAACTCTTATGGACATACTGAAAACTTACCTCACAGATTTGTATCAGTGGGTCTGATTGTGTTTTTGGATAAGCTTCAATTACTGACAAATTTGTGTATTCACACAGGTGTTATTATCGCTGCCCTAAAAGAACTGAGGGAAAAACCTGGTGTGGCTACAAGACTGAGGTATTTTTTTACATTTCATATCAACATGGCTTTTTTTATCAGAAACAGTTCATATTCTTACAATTTTTTTTCTTTTACAAATATTTTAGGCAAAAACTTTTTTTTCTAATTTTGTTATTTTTTTTGTTAAACCTGCTCGGCTATCAATTATAGTTTTCTGTATTTGTAAAGTTAGTTACATTAAAACTTTCATTTGCCACTCTTTTGCAGCTTGCCTCTAAAGCAGACATTTTAATGAGAGATTCAATTGCATTTTAAAAGATATATGCTTTTCCATCTTCAATTTAACCTTTGCAATGCATATAACTTATTTTTTTCATACAAATAAAGATTTAAGAAAGCAGAGATAGCTATCCCACTGCCCCCCACCTTTTCTCCATTTGAAAAGGAGCAAGTTAACTCTCTCTGTTTCTTGGAGGCTAAGTTGCATTGAAAGCTACCACCTATTGCAGCTATAATTTCATATGAATGGTTTTTTATTGTGAAAAATCTTTCTCTCTCTCTTTTACTCTGTTTTTCTTTCTCTCTCTGACACACAAATGCATATGCAAATGTAAATTTTGTTGTTGTTGATGGGTTTGCCAAGGCTCTAAGACACATTTTGAAAGCATCAGTCAAAGGTTTTAATTTAGAATTACTGTATACCTCAATATATAAGAGGCAACTAAAGGGAATCACACAACTCGCTGTAGATACTACTGCCCTAGAGCCTTTAAAAAAATGGTAAGAAGAAGATATTGAAAACTGTGAAAAAAGGCATTGAGATTTCAGTTTTTTTTTTTTTAACTTGACACAAATTATAAGCTCATATGCTTATTAAGTGAGGCTTGTGACTGTCCAGGTTTTATCATTTAATCAGGCTCTTTTTCAGGCTTTACACACCCTAGATAATGTCTTTGCATGGTGATTTATTCTTTTCCGTAGCTTTGAATAAAAAAAAAAAAAAATCAATCACCCTTTCACTTTCAGGCTTAAATTGAGAAAAATTAACATGAACTTTAACATAGTTTTAGCACATACTATTTGTACTTTTTGTGCTTTACTTTTCCACCTCACAAAGAAAAGCAAGATGGAATCAGCTGAGGTAGATTGCAAAACAGGTGAAGGGTCTACTCCAAGTGCACAGCATGCATGGTCATCAGAGTTGGGAAAACATGAAATTTCCTCACAGGTCACAAGTGTACTTGCTGACAAAAAGAAAGCTGTTTCTGTAGATTTTAAGTCAGAGCCTAGTAGTAAAGATATGCCTGTGATATGCGTCAGTGATGATGAAATGGATACGAAACAAGATGTCCCATCATTGAAGGAGAGAAGCAAACAAAATATGGCCGGTAAAAATGCCACTTCCTCTACATCAGATATGGAGGTCAGTTTTGCAAGTTTGAGCAAGTCTGCTAGGAGTGTTTCCTCAACCAGTGATGCTGATATGGATGTAAGTTTTGCCGAAAAATCCTTTCAACATTACAGAGAATCGCCTGCTGTGAAAAGCAAAATTGAGATGAGGAGGGCAGCAAGAAAATCCTCTCTCAACTCGGATGATAGCAGTGATGCGGATGAGCTTGAGGAAAAATATGTGACTGGAGAAAAATTCAGAAATTTGTGTATTTCAGACAGAGGAGGGAAAAGCATTTCAGATATTGGAAATGATGTGAAGCAAATCACATTGAAAGCTGAGCTCAAAGATGTACCTCAGGCTGCCCAGAAAGTTCTCACAGTTAAAATGGAATCAAGGATAGAGAGATCCAAGATAGACAAACCAAGCACAGAGAAAGACAAAGCAAGACAGGAGGTTGATGTGAAAGATGAGAAGTCTAAACCAAACCTTGTCAATGAAACATCCTGTGAGGCTGGAGATGTCATACAAAAAAAAGTTCCTTACAGAGACAATGTGGAGAACCTTATCACCAAACGGCGAACGCTTTATGCAGATCTTATGAATAGCAAGGTAGGCAAAACTTTTTCAAAGTGTTTTTGCTTTGATTGGTAAAACAAGCTTTAATGCTTTAAATTAAATCAATCATATATTGTAAAAAAACCCCACAATGATAAGAAAATAAGGAAAGCCCAGATAAAGGACTGTAATGATTCTGGATTTTTATCAACCTATAACTGAGCGAATACACAGTACTCAGGGATGATTTATTTACTTTTCATACAAGTTCTGATATAAAGCAAAGAAAATGTCACATCAGATTATCCTGCTTATCTAGTGTAAGTATTCGAGCTTGTGAGTGAAGTGTAGCACAAGATTTTATGTTGCTGTAGTTTGTCTACACATCGAGCATGTGATCTTAAGCTCATAAGAGAAGGTCATAATGATAAAATGATTAAAATGTTTCTGAATGGAGTTTGTACTTTTAGTGCCAAGATCTTAGGCTGCGGTGCTAGGCAGGGCATAGATCCACAAAAAAATATTGAAGGACAGATGTTTGTGAAGATTTACTTGATACACATGCCTTAGATTTTATATAACTTACACATTTAATCATCTTTTAACCTATTCTCTTTTATGAAACTTTGGTTGTAGACATTTTTTATTCAAGTGAATGTCTAAAAACTGCCAATCTCAAGTATATAAAATAGCCATCAGGTGATCAAGAGGTTAGTACAGAAGATCATCAAGAAAGTCTTCAACAAACACAGATGACAGTAGTTATGGCATTGAGCTTGAAGGAAAAATATGCTACTGGAGAATAGAAGTTTGTGTAATTCAGGCAGAGAAGTGAAAAATATTCAAGATACTAAAGATGATGTAAAGCAAATCACATTGAAAGCTGAATCCTATTTCGTGCAAATCTTGAGTGAGAAAATATTTTAAGTATCTATATGCCTTAGCCTAGAAATTAGATGGACATTATGTAGATTCAGAAACTAAATATAAAAACCAGCAATGGGGTAGGCTGATAACTAAAGACCAAAGATTCCGTTCAAAAGTTTCTTTCTGAGAAGAAAAAGCTGATAATTGAAGGCAAGACTGGCAACATCTTTTAAAGTATCATTCCTTATCGCAGTCAACACATAAAGTTATAGATTCTTGGATTAATTTACTGAAGTTTATGTTAATTAAAACTACTTTTAGGCTACAACTTGTCTGGTTATTGATATAAGTTGTATAATTAGTGAAACTTTTTTTCCCCCCTTCTAGTTTTGACACCTTTCCCATTTTATTATTTTTTTCCCCCTTCACAGTCGCACATGAAGTCCATGAATTTATCTGTTTTGCCCGACAAGGGGCAACGGCTCATTTCAAGAATTGAAAGCACACAAAAGGATATTAATGATTTAGATCATCAGATAAAACTGCTGAGGCTACAAGAAGGTACATTTATATGATAGAAATTGCTCAGTTGGAATGACATCATCATTCAAGATTAAATTGATTTTACTGCTACAATTCATGAAGACAATTTTTACCCAGGCACTTAATATAGAGAAAGGACAGTATGTGCAACAAATTTACAATATTTATATGTTGCTTTTAAGCCTCAAATGATGAATTCATCTGTGTCTGTGCTAGTATCATTTTAATTGTAATTGTGCAAATTATTGAATAGATAGCTTTTAAAATTTCATTTATGAAAATTAATGTGGAGTTGAAAAGACTTGAAGAACTCCTCGTGACATTTCAACTTTTCCATGCCACAGTAAATCTTCTGTCTTGGCAAGGGTAGGGACTACACCTCAAACCCAATTTCTAAAGTAACACTAATAGAGGGAGTTAAGTTCATTCAAATGATCCTTGTGAAATGAATGTGCAAAATGTACCATCCCCCCAAAAAATTTATCAGGCGGTTGCTACTGCAATTTTTTTTCAAAAATTAAAATATTCATACTGTATTGAAAGAAAAGCTCTGATCCCTTATTTGGCAAGTTTCTGAAAAATTACATCAAGTTTTGACCACATCTACCCACAAATAGCAAAGTTTTATTAAAAAATGTAAAAAAAAAAAATTAAATTATGAAATAATCTAAGAAATTAAAGAACATTCAATCAACATGAAGTGTTTGAAAATCTTTGTATTTAAAATCCATTTTTTTCTGAAGATATCAAAGTTCATTTCATAAAGATATCCAGAAAAATAAGAAAGTTATGCCAAAAAAAATAAACAGCAATGTAACAGAAAAAAAAATAAAGAATTTGCCAACAGGATGCCACTCCCCTCCTTAATAGCAACAGAAAAGTGGAAAAAGCTTAAGTCTCATGCATGTGAAGTAACAGCACGCATATCTCTTTGCACTGACTTTTAAAAAATGAAAATAAAAAAAAAAAAAAAGAAATGCCTGGCTTGTTGAAACATTCAAGCATACAAGTCAGATGTCTTGAACTTTTCATGGATTAAAAGACTCACAAAAGTTTTATTTAGTTTTTTTTTCAATATCCACAGCTGAGTGTAAACAAGCAAGCCAGAGTAAACCAAGCGAACCTGATGCTAAAATCTTCCAAGAAAGAATCAGACTAAACTCACAGCTGCTTTCAAAAGATTCAAATAATCAGGTTTGTTATAAGTCTCGAGTTTCCTTTGAAGTGAGTGGCTTCTTATTTGGTTTTGTTTAGAATAGTCACAGCTTAAGGATGCTAGAGATGAAAAATGGAAATTTTATTTTGTTTTTAAAGAAAAAAAAAGCAACTTCATAAGCCTTGATCTATGAAATAGGTAAAAAAGAAAGGAAATGGTCAGTTTTTGACCACAATTATGTTTTGATGGGTTTCAAATTGCATTTGATGCTCTAAGAACATTAATCTGTTCATGGTGTGAATTAACAATTACTTCCCTTGACTGACACTTTTTTGCTCTCTCACTTTGCCAGCCATGCCAGCCTGTTGGTCCAGCCAGCATGGTTCCCAGAGCACCTGCACCGGTAAGACCAGTGTGTACGAATCAGCCACTCATCACTCAACATGCTATAAGAAACCAACCAGCTCAACAGCTTTGGCAGGTTCACCCCAGAATAGACCAATCTGGCACCAACATGACAGCTTTTGACCTTCAGAGAATGTATGCTGGTAAGAGTACACTTTTTTCAACATGAACGTTGGCCCTCTTATGACTGACAGGACTGGGTGTTAAGCTGCTGTTTTGATGATTCTAGACCTCCCAATCTTACATGAAATTGGACTATAGTGTTGCCTATAAGAGAGGCCCTCATGCCAGAAAACCACAATGATATGTTTGGTATTTCCTCAGCTAATCCTCAAGCGTTGACACTGTATGGAGGGAGGATGACAGCCCAGAGACTCAGAGAGGTGGGAACCATAACAACTGATGCTGTCAACAAACTACACCAGTAAGTAGTTCACAACCATGCTCCTTTTTTTAATATTTAACATACATATGCAGCTCTCTCAGAAGAGAATGGTATGATTTTGATTATAACCGTTTTTGCATATAGACATTGTAATGCATGAAATCCAGTTTATATCATGTTAATTCAAAGTGAGCTGTTTTGCTTTATAAATGGCAATTAGATATCTGTCTAGTAGTTGCCCAAACTGACTTAAGTTGTGGCTCTGCATCAATGACTTTGAATGGCTACTCTTAACTAGATCAGTGAAAACTGTTTATTTCTCTCGAACTTTTCAAAGTTTACATTAAGATTTTGTTTGAACTAAGAGATTTAGACTCCCAGCTCAACTTATTTTATTAGATACTGCATATTTATATTTTATAGGTACTATAAATCTTTTATCATATTTTTGAAAATGGTACTGTGAACTGAAAGACTTACTAAAATTTGGGTGAGGGCAATTCATTGTTGACCTGTGGACCAATAAGATTTATCTACAACTGGTAAACTACGCCCATTTACCAATAACTTCTCCTTGAGGTGACACAACACATTTTCTTTGTTTACCATCACTTTAATAATTATCAAAAGAGTAGAAGTATTAATTCTGTTAGTAGTGACAATGATATGGGTATTTGTAACGACAAAAATAGTTTTACTATAAGAACAACAATAATTTGAGTAATAGTGTTTACAATTATGCTTAAGATTTAGTGTACTGTAAAACCTTTAAAAAGAGTAAAATAAATGTAATGCAGATGAAAAAAGAAAAAAATGGCAAAAATTATGAAGTTCCTAAATAAAATGATAAAGAATATGAAAAAGCTGATTCATGATAAGAAAAATAATGGAGGAAATAAATAAAGTATGCCTTAAAATTAGGAGTGAATGAAGTAATGGTAGTAGAAAAAATATGTACACTAGTTATTATGAGGTCGAGCATAAAATACCCTTGGTTTTGAAATCAGGCAGCTGGAAACACGTCCATGTGAGACAGTAGTAGCACCTGATCCTAAAGGTCTGACAGTTGAGCTGAAGATGCACCAGAAACAGGCCTTGTCCTGGTTAGCCTGGCGAGAGGAGCAGCAGCCATCTGGAGGCATTCTAGGTAATTTCCTCAACTGAGCAAGTTTCTCCAGTTGCATAATGTGTGGGCCATATGTCTTTCAACCAACCCTGAATTACATACTTTTAAATTTTCATCATTTGTAGTAACAAATTAAATCTGACTTTTTTTTTCTGTGAGCTTCCTGTTGATTTTGTTCTAAGATATTAGCATTTCAACCTGAAAATAAGGAATCTCCCAAAAAAATTTGTATACCTTGAAGTTTTTGTTTTCCAAAGTTATGTTTCCTAGTACTTCTCATTAGAACTTAAGGCGTTGGTTAGGGTTTGTTCTTATCTATAAATCAGTGTTGTTTGTTTGAATTTTTGACTTGACGATATACCAGCATACTTCTCATCATGCATTTACTAAATAATGTTATCTCATTATTTTAATACCTTAACAGTTTTAACTTTTTGAAAATACATTTCAAAATAACCTGAGTAAATTTTACAATGGTGAAATATAGAGGTGCTAGAAATCTTTTCAACATTGAGAGAATTGAGAGAATTGAAAAACTTTATGCAAAGAATTTTAAGGAGCATTCACTTCAAATGACTTTTGTCTTTACAAATAATTGTTGCATAGGCTTTTTTCCTTCCTGTCTATTTCAACATCACAAGGCCAAATATTTTTTTTCCTTTACAATCCAATTTTCAGTTGAAAACTCTTTTTTTAGATTGCTTTGCATTTTAAACATTTTTTCTACTACACCCAGCTGATGACATGGGCCTGGGCAAGACTCTGACAACTATAGCTCACGTTCTGCAACAAAAATTGAAATCGGTGAAAAAAGACACCAGTGCTGATCAAGATAAGTGGCAGAGTCGAGAGAAAGCCATACATAGCTGTGAGCTCACTTATTTTCATATGCATTTTTTTTCCACTACTTTTATTCTAACCCAAAACTTGTCTTTTCTTTTATTGAATGGCTTTATGATTTTTCCTTTGAAAGCAATATCATGTGTCATTCGTTTACTATGTCTATATGTATAATGTTCAGGAATCTAAGAAAGTAAAATATTATTATTTTCTCATACAATACTTCCTTGATCACTATCATTATATGCATAACACAGAGAGATAGGAGTAAGAAGGATCTGAGACAAAAAGCTTGAAGAAAAAGAAAAAGGAAACATAACCCAATTCATGACAATTTAAATCAACAATGTAAGAGAATTGATCTTGCGCACACTAGCACTGAGTTCTATTCAATTTTCCCTTTTTTGTTTGCTCACAGGAAAAGATGCCCAGAGGGAAATAAACTATTTTTTATAGTGCTTTATAGAAAAAGACACACATGCTTAAATGAGCATCAGGGAATACTTTGGAAACTGAGAAAATCTTTTGATAGAAAAAGGCACACATGCTTAAGTGAGCATCAGGAAATACTTTGAAAACTGAGAAAATCTTATGAAGTTTTCCCTGCATGTTTGCTTTCCTGTCCTTTTCTTTGAGCAGTAGAGGCAGCCATAAAAAAGACCAAAGCTACATTAATCATAGCCCCAGCGTCTGTGTTACACCAGTGGGCCAAGGAGATAGAGAGAAGAGTCAAGCCTGGAAGACTAAAGTTTCTTGTTTATCACGGGCCAAGCAGAGAGAAAAATATACACAGGTTGGGACCACTTGCAATTTGCTCAACTCTTTTCTTTAATGTTTTTTTTTTTTTGTCATTACTTTACATGTAATTGGTTATAGTGGCAATGTCGTTAGGAATGTTTTGAATATCTCCAGGGTAAAAGTTTGATCTTGCACAAGTTATTTGATATCTTTAGCCTTTCAGGATTATTTTGCATCTTATACAGAAACTAACAGGCATGCTCCCTTCCTTGCACAAGGGGGATGTTGAAGGTATAGAGGCTAGCGAAATTGCTCTTAGATCTACAAAGACATTTTGGTTGTGGGTTTGAGCTGTCACCTGCGCCTGGCTTATTATGAAGCAAAAAGCTTGAGGTCATCATGTAATAGATGACAAACTCAGGACAAACCGTTTTGTTTCTCTGCTGTAAGATTATGAGCCTAAAAAAGAATCTGGCTTATACATTGCTCATGTCCAATGATTGATGCTAAAAAGTATTGACAATCAAAAGGATGGAAAGTTTTATACTTACACATATGTCTCGTTCTGAAAGAGATAGTAATACTTGTTGTAGCCAATTTAGACGCAGTATCATCCATTGAATTAATACTAGCGATACTGCCTTTCATTGTGTTGGGGAGGGTTGAAATTTTTGAATCTACATTTATGTGTTGTTCTGAAAGGGATAGTGATAGTGGAGAGGGTGGAAAGTTTTGTACCTCCATACTTGTGTTGTTCTGAAAGGGATGGTGATAGTGGAGAGGGTGGAAAGTTTTGTACCTACACATATCTTGTTATGAAAGGGATAGTAATAGTGGGAGGTATGGAAAGTTTTGTATCTACATATATGTTATTCTGAAAGGGATAGTGATACCTCACTAGAAAAATTAAAGTGGGCATGGTGGAGAATCATTTGATAGAGTTGATCTTTATTCCAGTATCTTCTTTCTTTGGAAATTTTTATCGGATGTTAATTTTGGGCTGCTTTTTATTACAGAACTAAAAGTTTAGAGAACTTTTTTCTATTATCTTGCTTCACAGATGAAAGTTATACTTATTGTCATGTAAAATGTATTTGTAATGAATGTATAAGTAGAAAAGAAGTAATGAATTGTTTTCCTTTTTTTTCTTTTTTTTTTTTTAAGCGAAAATGTTTTTATATTACCTTTATATAAAACGAAAAAAAAAAAGGAACTGATATTGAAGAAAGAAATTGTTATTGGTCATAATTTCGAAAGTTCTATGAAAAGCCTAGCAGTCCGCAACTGGTTCCAAAATTTAGTTGTTATAGGGTGTGAATCTAGGCGCCAATCAGATGTGCAAATCTTGAGCCATTTCAGAAAGACCTTTATGTTACAATTTTTATTTTGCATGCTTGAATTTTCAGATATTTTCTTAAATGTTCTTCCTATGGTGAAAACTGTAGAAGGATAAGTTAATTATCTACCAAAATACTGACTTTGTGACAGAAAATATCAATGTAAAAAGTCTGTTGCTTAAAATGCGCTCTGTGAATTTAAGCTCATGGAGTTAATGAGATATTATTTTTTTTCTTTCAGGCTTATTGACAATGACATAGTTCTGACAACATACACTATAGTCAGTAAAGAGGTTGGAGTTGATAAAACAGAGAATGCTGAGGCCCCTGCACAAGATGTAGAGCTGGATTCAAGAAGTGAATTTTTGAAACTTGAGGTGAAAGCAGTTTCTGTTATTTCTGTGATTTTTTTCAAAGCATTTCTCTAAAAAATAATCACTATTTCACCATAATTTTTATTGGTACCTTTTTTGAGACTACTGACTGTTTTCACTTCTTCCTCTTTGCCCTTCTCAAGCTCTTATCATCAACATGATTAATGCCTGATATTCTTTGCAGAAGACATTTGAGGTAGCTTGAACCAATCCTCTCTTTCAATTCTATTTTTCATGAACATACTCTTTTGTAGTTAATTTTTATTGCTAAAATGAAACGGGTAAGTTGATGTTGACTTAGCTGTGGGAAGGTAGATTAAATTATCTTTAACGGTAAAGGATTTTAAAAGGATATGTTGATCTTCACTTTGTTTAAAGCTGAAAAACAATGTTTCAGTGACATATGGTTGAGAGAGACTTTGGGAATATGGTTGTATATATTTTAACTTCTTTTGACAGATGATCCTATGTTCTTTTCAACTCCCCCCAAGATATTGTCCTATCAGTAATTGACTGTATAGACTATAGCAAAGGGAACTCCATCCCTGTGTGTCTTGGGCAAGCTTCTCTAACTGATCTGAGATGTATCCTTACTTTAACATGTTATTTCCATCTTCCAAACCCTCCTTACTTTTCACTATCTCTATCTACGCCTCTATTTATTGTGACCATAAATTTTGTCTTGTCTTGTCATTTTGCCCTTTCATTATTATAAATTTTAAGATGATCAGTCTTCCCCCAATTTCTTTTTGACAAAAAAAAAAAAAAATCAGATTGGAGATAAAAAAATTATGAAATGGATACGATTTTTTACTATCCCTTATTTTCACATAGCTCTTGGTTTATTTGAGACCTAAATGTTGTATCTCTTACATCCATCAGCCCAACAAACCTGATCTGCCAATGCTGCTGAAGATTGGGTGGGAGAGGATTGTTCTTGATGAAGCTCACAACATAAAGAACCACAAGTCCTTGACTTCCATGGCTATTTGTCGCCTGCGGGCTGCGTATCGCTGGGCTCTCACTGGCACCCCAATACAAAATAACCTGCTGGACATGTATTCACTGTTGAGGTATTTGTCAAGTTTCACATATAAAATTGTCAAGTGAGATGGAACTGAGAACGATTTCTTTTTTCTTATTTGGAAAAAGAATTTCCTGCATGTTGGAGATGCAAAACTTTGCTGTGCAAAGTTTAAAAAAAATCATTAGGATTTGAGCAGTTGCCAAAAGGTGGACCCCAAAATTGTGTCACGTTTTTTACTGCATTTTGAAAAAAAGAATCTCCAATTACAAAAGGGAAAAGCCCAAATGAGTATCAGTGAGGTAATATTCATGCAGAGTTGGATAGCAGGAGTAGATCCATGAAAGGAAAATTGGTCTGTGTCTCTTCGCTTGGAGGTGAATGAGCTTAATTTGGTGATGGGTGACCATTTTTTTGGTGATTTTGTCATCATAGTTATGTTTGAAACTTATTTGGTTAAGTTAGACAGCAAGGATGTATCAAAAACTGACTTTTTGAACATAAAGCAGTACTGTGTAAGCCTTTACACTCACAAAATCAAAATGTATGCATAGATGAGTTAAATTTTTTCAAATGGGGCTTGTAAAAAATCTTTCGCACATAACTATGATGACAGCCCACGTTTTGGCAAACCATCATTTATGAACAACTTTACTTGTTGAAATAAGCAGTTTTTGTCATAAATTTTTGAAATTATATTTCACAAATACTCAGATTTTCCTACATAAATCCCGTTTTCTGGAAAACTACTATGAGCATTACAAGCCTGTTAACTGCAGTCCTTGGAATCGATAGCAAAATACTGCAGACTAAATTTTATGGAAATTTTTTCACCAAAAGAAAAAGGCAACATGATTTTGGTAATGCAGAAGGGTCTTTTGAAAAAGCACTGTTCAATTCAGAATATTTAAGTATGTCTTAAAAAAACATCGATGTTTTCTAGATGTTTTCTTTTGTGGTTTTTAAAGTCAAGTCACAGCCAAGCTTAAAAAAAAACGAAATAGTAAAATGGTTCAAAGTTGTTTCAAGATGCAAATACTGGAGACGATATAAAAAATATTGTCCTTTTCTTTTATTGAAAATTTTGACCTTTCTGGAGAATCATCAGATATTTTCTGTCTTTAATGATGGAAAAAAAAGGCAAGGAAAGAGATATCAATGTTTTAAATAAACATTTTTCCATAATGGAAATATATTGTTTTATTTTACCATAAACAATAGGTTTCTTCGCTTCTCTCCTTTTGATGAGTACCGAGTGTGGACAAGACATGTGGATAATGGCAGAGGTATGTAACTTTTTTTTCAACAGTCTGTGTTTTTGAGCCCTGAGTTAGTTCACTCCTGTTGTTGGGATATTACCCTTTGTTTTAGTTATTTATTTACAAAGTAAAACAGTAAAAAATATTCAACAAGTGGGAAATAATTCAACTTGTCAATCTGTTATATCAATAGTTATATTATTATTGTTTATCAATCCAATCAACACTTCAGTAGCTATGATTTTAAGTTTGCTGAAACACTCATCCTTCTCTGTCACGCTGTAATAAGAAATATGCAGTGTCACTAAGAAACAAGATCTTTTGTAGAAAAAATTGTCTATAGATAACTAAGTTCTTTGCCTTCTGAAGACCAACCATCACAGATAGCAAGTACTGTCAGGCACTGTTGTACTCTCTCAAATGTTCTCACACAATGCGGATGTCAATTATAAGTGAGATATAACTGCATTAGTCATCTGGTATGGCAGTTTTCTGTTACTGAGAGGTCTGAGGTTTGAATCCCAAACCAAACCAAGTCAATTTTTCATTGCTTATCCGTGCCACCCAGCTCTAAATATGTAGTTAGGTCTCATGAGATGAGGCAAAAGCTTAGGGAGCAAAAAGCAATAGCAGACTATTTCAGAATGCTGTATGTCATGAACAAATAGGATCCTACTCTTGGTTTCGATGCTTGGACCTAGCATGTGACCCACTTTACTATAATTGTATACTTATTTACAGTAATCATTCTTGCTTCAAAATATCTATGGTCTGCCACTAATATGAAATTTTTATACAGTGCAGTTATTATAATTTACAGTTTTCTTCTTTCAGATTGTAAATGTAAACATCCACATAAAATAAATGTTCTTAGAGCAATATCAATATCGTCAAATTGAGGAGCATTTTTTGAAACAAATACATGCCTTTTGTTCATCATCACCAATATTGTCTTCATAACTGTAACGATTATTTTAGTTGTTTTTTTAATTGAAGTTCTTATTAGCTTTGTTATCGCCATATTTGTTTCTTCATTCTGTATTCTTAGAGCTTTTTTCTTTTCCATTTGTTTTGAAAATTAGGGGAAACAAAAAGGTTAAATACAATAGTTCAAGCCCTCTTGCTGAGGCGCACAAAAGATCAGACGTCAAACCAAGGGAGGCCACTAGTGGAACTTCCAGAGAAGAAGATCGAAGTAGTTGAAGTGACGCTTACTACAGAGGAAAGAACTGTTTATGAGAAACTTTTCAGAAAAACACAGTAAGAATACTTTTTTTTAACCTTGGGCAAAAGGGTTTGTGAAGCAAGTGGTAGTAATATAATTTAGTTGAATAGATTATCAGTGATAATGTCATAATTCAATTGAATAGATTATCAGTAGTAATGTCATAATTCTTCCTTCCCCCTACCACTCCTCTTTACACCAAACATATATCCCCAGATAAGATTAAAAAAAATCAAGAGAGTCAAAATCTGTTCATGAGATGAAAGTCTAACAAAATCTTGATTTTTAAATTGAATAATTTAACTACTCTGTTTCCTTCTGTTCTGCTTTTGTGCAATTCATATTATGCCTTTTCTCGATACTCCAGATCAACTGTGAGAGCCTATGTGAATAGACACAGAGGTCGTGATGATGTCAGAGTAGGCGATTCAGGAATTCAAAACCAGACAGGAAGTGGCAGCTCGTACCCTGGTGATTCTGAACCTAGTGGTGTGAAGGATGGTGGCGAGGTCCAGTCAGCATCCAGAACAGCAGCTCAGAAAACTGGCAGCCAGATTCTTGTATTGTTGCTGCGGCTGAGACAGTGCTGCTCTCACCTCAGTCTGATGAGAGATGTTAGTGCTGTAAAAAGTTTTTTACCTCTACATGCGTGTATATATCTCTTTTTCCATTTCCATTTGTTCATATTTTGTTATTCAAGCAAACTTGACTCCTCATGGTAGTTCCTCTTTTCTTTTTCTTTTTTAAGATATTGCTTCTCAGATAATGTAAAGCAATAATAACACAAATGATGTAGCAGAGCATCTGTCTTTTAAGTCTAAATATAATTTTGTATACATCCAAAGTGTAAATGTTTAGATAAATTGAATTTTAAAAATTTGTTCCTTAGGTGCACATACATAAAGCAACAACTTTACATTTTCCTAAAAAAACTATTCTTCAACTTACATCAAATTGCTTGTTTTACAAAGAGGAGATGAAAACCTAATTTCTTGTCAAAGAAACTCAACATTTTAAATTTTGTAACCAGCATGCTTTGATTGTTAAAAATGAAGTACAGTGCACACCTGATAATTCGACATTAAGGGGACCAGGCCACACATGTCGAATTAAAAGAATGTCGAATTGTGAGAAAAACAAGTTAAAGAGCAAAAAAAAAAAAAAGTGTGTGTGGGGGGCGTATTTTTTGCCATAGTATTACTTATTAAATATAACTGTATTAACACAATCTTCTCCCTCACCGCCAGCTATGCACATGAGTGGTACCTAGCGGGGGATGCCTGCCACTGCCATCCACGCATATTGCAGTGTTAAGTCTAGGCCAGAGAGCGTAGGCCTAGGCCCAGCCTAATGTCATACCTTTCCTCCTCTCCTGTGCACCCCCCACTCTTTATCCTAAACCTCATCACCCCCGCAGTGATTCAATCACAATGAATAGTCTGTGTTATAAGATACATTAATTTTGCTTTGGGAGATGACCAGGCCAAACCATTTTAGTTTAGTTTGATCTGAAAACTGGATGGGAACTGTTGAAATTAAGAGAAATGAGCCAAGAAGTATGTCGATTTGGGCAAAGTTTAATCATTAAAGATTAAGAGCGAATTATTTGGGACTTTTTAAGTGCGTCGAATTAAGGCAAATGTGGAATTATGCGATGTCGAATTGAATGGAGTGCACTGTATGTTTCCAATATCTGAAAATTTCTTTAAAGAAAAAAAATATTAATAGATGAAAGCTCAACTTGAAAGTAGAACTGCTGAAAAAAGACCAAGAAACACATCTTGGTGTAAGCGGGGATTCTTAGGTTGATCACAGTGTAAGTAGATATGTTGATAAAGAGGATAATGAACTATTCTACTTCTCTGTGTGTTTCATCCAGCACTTGGAGACAGAGAGCATGGATTCTGATGGTATTGAGCTTTCTTTGGAGGAGCAGATGAGAGGCATGCAGTTGGAGGAAATGGCTGATGATGGAGATGGATCTGTCACTAGCTTAGCTCAGTCCAAACTGTTCCAAAAATCCAGTAGTAGCACTAAGGTGATAACTTAGCTCAGTTCAAACTGTTCCAAAAATCCAGTAATAGCACCAAGGTGATTATATTAGCTCTGTCCAAACTGTTTCACAAGTCCATCAGAAGTATCCAGATGAAAAATTTACATGAAGCCAGGTTTTTTCATTTTTTCGTGGGCTCATGGAAGCTTACCACAAGACTGAGCATTTGCTTGAAAAGGATTGTTTTTATTGTTTGCTAAAGATCTGTAGGAAATTGAAAGAGGAATGGTTTGGAAGGCATTTGATTTCAGACATTTATTTCAAGTTCAGAATTATGTTCATTATTACAGTTGTTGAGATTATATTAAAATGTATTAAATACAAATTTTAAGTCTTCCACCAACTAGACTTTTACAACAGTTTTCCATATCTTAAAAACTGCAAACAGTTTACCTCCATGTTCCCTTGTTGCTGAAGTTTGAGGATTATCATACTGTCCAAGCAGAAAGAAAAGATGAAAAAGATTTTTACTTTGAATCATGATGAAAAATGTTTTATGATTTTTGTTTCCTATTTTAACACTTAAGATGTGTGTGATTCAATGATAATTGTTTTTCATTTTACAGTTAAAATGTGTGATAGATATTATTTGCTTAGTGGCTCAATAGATTTTGTTTTCGTTGTACAACTAAAGTGTGTGACAGATAAAATCTGCTGAGTGACTCAATGGTTCTCATTTTCATTTTACTGTTAAAATGTGTAATGGATAAAATCTTCCTAGTGACTCGATTTTTATTTTCATTTGACAGTTAAAATGTGTGATGGATAAAATCTGCTCAGTGACGCAAGGAGCAAC
>BLXT01001860.1:1233898-1246852 GCA_019648995.1 Plakobranchus ocellatus
CGTCTCCAGGTATTTATTATTATTTTACTATTTTATTCCTTTCTTTTGTGCCCCCCCTTTCCCCTCTTCCTCATCTCTAGGTATTTATTACTATTTTATTCCTCTCTGTCTGCCCCCACCCCTTTTTAATCCCCTTTATCCCCTTTCTGCTCTGCAAGACTCTCTTTTGCTAATAATACCGATTAGAGAGCTTATAAAGATATAAATGATTAAGACACAGCTCGGTCATGATATGTGTTGCATTCCCTAACACGCGAGCTTATTCTGATATTGACCCATCTAGCATTCAACGCACTGTTTGAGAAGCAGTATAGGCCTGATCATCTCATCTTCTTACCTAATGTATTGATAATGTGCATTTTCTTCCGACCTTAGAATTAGTGTTCATTGTTAGAAAGGTGGATAATGCCGTCACAATACAAGGTTACAATGATTTTTACCTCTATGAGACTTGTAGAATTTGTGCGCATGGCACTTAATAAACAAGGACAGACGCAGAGTGCAACAAGCGATCTCGGTGCATTATGGACGAGGCTTGATCGAAAAATCTCTAAAGAGCTTTAATGTACCCTGAGCCCCTCCTGTAATCTTATTCTTTCGAGCTGTAATCGATAAAGCCTTTTGGTCGCACTGGTTACCTGACAGCATTTTACCCTGAATTCGTATAATGTCGACAAACTGGAAAGAAATCTGGCATAAATTAGATTACAAAAATTATTTTAAAATTCTTTTTAAAAATCTATGTTACATATAAAAATTAAATCAAAATTTATAGAATCCATACACGTTTGAAGCACTTTCATCGATAAAAGCCTCTTTTCTGAAGCTTCGCCCTTATTGTTAGTAAGCATTCAAGAATCGTAAACCAAGCATCTTGCTTACAATTTGATAATTTTAATCACATGTAGCTAGAAGCAATAGAGATATGGTTTATCAGACGGATGATTAGGATATCATAGTCGGAAAAAAGCAGACGAATCAGTACTGAAAGAAACTAATCTTTAATAATCATTCATTAAAACCATAATATGGAGGCAACTACAATGTTAGGACACATACATTTTTTACAGACACAAGGGTTCAGAACATTCAGCAGTCACTGGAAAATTGAAGGCAAACGCTGGAGAGATAGACAGAATATTATAATCTTTCTTGAAAGTTTGTTTGATAGTGGGATTGTGTCGCCGCACTAGTGCTCAAGGTGGGTTTTTTTTTTTGTTTTTTTTTTACAATTCCAGCTACGGCCTATAGTGGCATTTGTGTAACTGCAATTAGTTAGTGCTTATAGAGGAGTTTGTGTAACTGTAACTGGTGTTGATAGTAATTGTGGGGTTTGTGTTGCAGCAACTAGTGCTTATAGTGGGGTTTGTGTAACACCATCTAGTGCTTGTAACGGGCTAATGCTTAAAGGGACGTTTATCTGATCTAAATTTATTACTGCTTAGCAAGTTTCTTTTTTCTGCACAGCAGTTTATGCTCAAAATTTATGTTGAGGTCTTGCTTATGCGTCATGTCTTTGTTACCTCCAGCTTTTATATTGCTTAACAAACTTCGACTACATAATGCTCGCCCAATTTTAATCGATGGAATCGAATCCTGACCACCCAACAAGATGGTCAAGAGTACTTTTACTAAGCAACGAATTCATTATTTCAAAATTCTTAGAGCAAAAGAAAAGCAATGTCTTCCGATAAACGACGTTGCAACTTTCACTGTCAGAAAAGAAACTTTGTTTTAAAAATTGAAATCGCTTAAAATTGTGAGAGAAAAAAGAGAAAAAAAAAAAAGTTAAAGAAGAGAAAGAACCATCGTTACTGAAAAAGCTAAAAAGTAATGTTTTTTTTTCAATCAAAGTTAACAGAATCTCTCAATTCAATTCCAATACCCTCGGCTGGGAGCTGAGTTGTCAGATTAATTAGGTTCTTATTTAATATGAAATAGCGTGACCATTGTTTTCTAATAACTTTCGATCTAATGGAGAGGCCGTTTGATTGGATGCATATGCCAGAAATAGACATGTGACCCAATCAAGTGTGCGTGGGGACCATGTACCAGGAGTTTGATAACTAGTAAGCTTATGCAGTTTCGGAAGATAGAAATTATTGACATTTTATCGAAACCTTTTTTTCTTCCTTTCTAAGTCTTGCCATTCGATACTCCAAGAAAAAAGAAATGTATGATTTATATTATATAAGACGTATCTTCATTAATGATATGAAGACACTCTGTACGCCATCGCTTAATTTGTTTGTCTTTTCTTTCGCATATAACTTTAATCTTAACAATCGTTCTGAAACTCCCAGTGCTGTCCTTAGGTTGTTCTGAATATTTTTGTCGATAGTGTAACATTTATGGTGGTAGAAAACTGCGAAAAGCTTGGACAATTAAGTGCTTGACCTGACGAACACCCCCCCTTTTCATTTTTTTTTATGGTATGGACATAATTAATGGTCTGATTTTCCAGCACTAAACTTTTTCTTAACTGAAACTGGCTTTGGCTTTAATGATTCGCTTTTTGCATGATAGAGTTAGTGTCAAATGCATTGACACGTAAACCCACGTCAGTAGGGTCAGAATAAAATAGGAAGATAGAAAGTTAGATCCCATCCTCATCCCAATGTAAACTGCGGTACAGCACTCTTTGAAAATTTAGCTCATTTTTAGAGATATTGTAATAGAAATTAAGTTCTCAAGAAAGAGCGAGAGAGAGAGAGAGAGAGAGAGAGAGAGAGAGAGAGAGAAAGAGAGAGAGAGAGAAAGAGAAAGAGGATGGAGACCGATAGAGGGACAATGGGAGCGGGAGAGAAGTCGGAGAGATGGATAAATAGAAAGATGCAGAGAGAAAACTAGAAAAAGAGAGAGATCGAGAGGGAAAGGGACAGAGGGAAAGATTTAGAGAGAGGAGGGACGGAGAGATAGAATAAAGGGAGAGAGGCAAAGAGAAGAGGAGATCCAGACAGGAGAGGAGAGACAGAGAGAGATTGAGCGAGACAGATAGAAATAGACATGATATACAGAGACAGAGAAAAAGAGAGATAAAGAGAGGAGGAAAGGCAGAGACAGAGAAAGATAGAGAGAGACAGAAGAAGACAGAGAAAAAGATAGAGAGAGGAGAGAGGGAGAGAGAGAGAGAGAGAGAGAGAGAGAGAGAGANNAAACGGGGATCAGAGTTTGAAAGAAACCCTTAATCCACAAGAATATATCGGCAAAGTACTTGTATTTAGGCTTTGGTACAAAACTGCAACGAGAAAAAATATTCTTCACCACAATTCTAAACTCATTGTGATGTTAGCCGGCACTGTGTGACTATCAGTAATGAAATTAAACAGAAAATGTTATATCTTTCCATATAATTTGTAACATGAAGGACAATACAAGTTAGATTCTTATGTATATGCACACAAAAGAAAAAAAGACGACTTTTATTTTATCTCCTTCAACATTGTTAAGTTTTTATTAGATAAAGCAACGATTGAAGACCACACAATTGTTTGCTCTCTATGCAGAACTACAGAAGTAAACAGTGAGTGCCTCTGCGTATAGATATGGCAATACATAAACATATTGTAATGGCATCAAATATGTTGCATCTATGTAAAACTTTTTGACTTTATCTCATTGTTCTAGTATAGTTATTGGTATATAATTATGTATATATCTATATAATATAACCATGTAAAATTTTAACGTTTTATCAAATACTTTAAAATCATAAACATTGTTTTTATCAGATAAATTCAAAAACAAAATCTGAACTACATAAGCAGAAGTGTTGGGTGCAGCATAAAATGTTATATGTACACATAATTATGTATAATTATGCATAGATAAAGAGAGAGAGAGAAAAAGAGATATATTATCGACTACCATCTGTCCCTCTTCTCCTTTAAAATGTTACCAGCAGTGTTCATGGCAAATGCAGTAGTTACGTTACAAAGGACGGAATAAACTGAACAGCTGTTCAACAGCCATATGAACCCTTATAGTGAGTTCTCATATCAGATTAGAAATAACATTTTATGTCCTGTGAGAGGTGATTTGCGATGTGTGAGATCAATTATCTGACTGCAAGAAAGAACAAAAAGGCAAATGACAGATGAGTGAATGAAAGCAGGCAGCATATTATGGAAATTCATTCCCCAATATGTGACTACGAAGAACCAAATTTGGTATAAATAACATTATTTTAGATGAAGAGTTATCATTGGATAGTAGGACAGAAGCCGAGGAAATTCATTCCTTAAATGTGACGCTTTTGGCAAAGACACACCACCGGTGGCGATTATCTTCTCCTTCCATGCATAATATGGCGAAATTTGTCTTACAGTTTTGAGACAAAATTAAATTGAAAAGAGGAGAAAATGGAAGGAGATGGTGCGGATAACATGGAAAGCAACAGTCTGGTAAATTCCACATGAGGAAGAAATCTCAAGGCTTTCAAATCTTTAAAAAAAAAAGGAAAACCAAATTACAAACAGGAAACGAAATGACAACAATTGCATCAAAGATGTAAAGTGAGACCAAGAAAGAGTGAAGTTCACTAGGTTAGGCTTCCTTGTTTAAAGCAGATAGCTAGGTCCACAAGTTGTGAGGTAGATTTTTAAGAAGTCGTCCTATTAAAAGCCATGAAGCAAAAAACGTTTAACAGGCAGATGACAAATCACAAAATTAGACAAGGATAAGCTTTGGGAAAACTTAGTTGAAAGATTTTAGGAAACTATGCACATTCTTTAGGGCTATAGAGTAACTCTTTTATTTCAAGAGAAAAACGATATGGATTATTTTAAATAATGTTCTATTAAGTATCTCTCAAATTTTGGTAGAGCCAAAAGGCAGGTAGAAAAGCATAGTGGCTATAAAGTTACGATTTGTTTACAAACATAAACTGGAAATAATAGCTGAACATTACGTCTTCTTTCACGCATGGTTACCACTACTGAGTACAGTACAGTACAGTACAAAAACTTCAAAGGACAAAGTCTAATAAACAGAAATTCTCATTGATTAAATTGCTGCAGATGTTAAGATTTTTCATCCACTTTAGCCTTGATCTCATAATCTGATGCAATAAAAGACTTGAATCTCTTAATTCAAAGCCAGCATGACAGAGGATGGTAAGTGTGAAGCAAAACTTACTTCTGTACATACAAAAATAAGAAAAAAACCCAGCATGCTCTATATCAATATCAAGCTGAAAGAGCTGCATGAAATAGAAAAGGGAACAGATAGAACACACACAAAAAGGGACTCCATCTATCACTTCGTGCACACTTTAAATAACTTTAAAAAAATACCAACAGAATTATTTGAATCCTCTCAATAAACTTTTGGTGGATTCCCTTGAAATTTGAATCAGATTTCCACGTTAATTAAGACAGTTCATAACAGCAATGACAGAGCACATGAGGGGAAAATTTTAGCAGTAACACAGATGGCAACTACAGGGGAAAATAGAAAAAAAAACACCCAGCATCTGTTTTGATAATGCATTATACAATTATGTACATGAAAAGCCAGTATTTGATGTTAAGATAAGCATGCATGTAAGAAGTGAAAAAAAAAGTTAGGAAAAAAAAAAATGAAAAGCTTAGAAGGTATTATTGATTGATGACACTGGATCTATACAAATAATTTGCAAATAATAAAAACTGAAAAACCATATTCAGAGGTTTTGAAATTTAAACGCCTTGCTGATATCTCAGCTACAAAAAACTTTCAAAAAAAGAAAAAAAACTGCAACCGAATCATGATCAAATTTTCCATTATCTCCAATAAGACATATTTTCTGTTATGTTCAATAGGAATAAGCACATCAGAAAATACTTTAATCAGGCGATAAAGGCTACATGTCTTTCTTGGATAAACATTTTCACCATTAAAACAATGAAAAAAAAATTAACGTGAGCCCTAAAAAAATCTCTGAAGATGGACATTTTGCATGCATTTTTTGCTATCTATACAATATGCACTTACAATACATTTGCCACAATAAGTAGATCACTTTAACTTCACTCACATTTTCAAGTTTGCAAACAAAAACTTCCTATTGTTTGCCATTTGTCCTCTTTTAAAAAAAAGCTTCTTGATAAGAAAACTTTAGTGAATTCTGAATTCTTTGTTTTCAATTTTTTATAAAACAAAAAAAAAATGAAAACACAGACTATCATATACTAAGAAATAAATCTTTGATGTAAAGTAGGTAAGTCATGCATTAGTAATATAAATTTAGAGAACTTGTTTCTGAAATCATTTTTAATAAAAATCTCTTTAAAAACACACTCGCGCTAACCAAACTGTCAACAGAAAGCATAAAAGTATTAGATACATTAGAATAACTAAAATAATCATCGCTGCCCAACTAGACTATAGAAAATAGACAAAAATTGCGAGAGGTTTTCTAACTGCCTACACCCTTAATCAAGCGACCATGACTGCTGGCACCTTGGGAGCAGCTGAGGAGACCCGTCTAAGAGGAGTAGTTTTCTCATACACTGGCAAATACTGCTTATGACCACGGGTATCTGTCTCAACATACGTGTAGGAGCTAGACTTGGTGTCAAGGATGGCAGCTGGGCAAAGATCTGCATGCTTGCGCGTGTATTCTGTACGGTACATTGTGGCATCTTCAAAAGGTGCATTGCTTGCCATGGCTGTAGCATCTGGTTTCATGCTGCGAGGAGGAGCCACATTATGGGCAGTGTAGTGGGACTTGTAAGTGGCTGTTCCTTCAAATGGGATATTATTGGGCACCCATCCTTCACGTGCCTTGGGCACCTCTCTATGGATACCCCAAGGTTTGTAATCACTCTTGTAGTTTGTCAGACCTTCAAATTCCCCTGGGATCATGACGCGGCCCTCACCAGGTTTCATCATTGCCACTCTCTGAGGTGGATGCGGCTTGTACTGGATACGATGTGTTGTATTGTGGTCCATCTCGCCCTCAGGTGGCCTGTACTGCTCTGGGAGGTGCACGTGAGGCCTTTCACCATTCCACCTGCGGTAATCATTCTTAAAGGTGGTTAGGTCATCAAGAGGAGCATCGCTCTGATAGGCCTCTGCATTTGGGCGACAAGACTCTGTTTTTGCACCCTCTTTCTTTGTGTAGTCCCGTGTGAAAGTAGACATGCCATCAAATGGAGCATTTGGTCCCCTATACTTTTCCTTCTCATGTGGAACTCTTGTTTGAAGAGGATGTTTGATGTAGTCAGCCCTATAGCCCGTATTACCATCAAAGGGAGAGTTGGACAACTGAGTAGCTTCTGTTGGACGCATACTCTTGCGAGGTGGCTCATTGTATTTGCGAAAATCATGGGTAAAGGTACTTTGGCCCTCAAACGGTTGCGTAGGAGGAGCCCAGCCCTCTGGAACTTTAGCCTGGTGTTTTTCCAATGGCCACTTACGATAATCAACTGCAACAGGCAAAACAAAACTGTAGCTGTGATAAAGACTTATAAATATGAAGATATTACTCTCAAGAATATAACTACATATGAGGGGCTGAGATGCAAAGCCCTATGCATCCATTTTTCTCATTTTGAGAAAATCCACTTTTTTCAATGTCGACTTTTCTTTTGTATTAAGAGATACAATTTTGTAATAAAAAAAATTGTAGGCTGTTCAACTGTTTTTTGGATTAAATGACAAAAAATGTGTTTTGATTTAAATTCTATTTTTTTGGTATAAAAGTTTTCGTTTTTTGCAAAATCAGATATATCCATTATTTTTTCAAAACCAGATACATCAAAAGCAGACATATTGATATTTTTTAGTTATATCAAATAAGTGCAGCACTTTGTTTTGCCCACTGGTCTGTACACGTATATTTTATTATTACTTAGAGTATACCACTTCCTTTGTATTGATTTGTCTATCATAATTATCACTCCCTTTTTTTTTACTCCTATTGCTTCAATTACTCTCTCTATTGCACCACTTCATCTACCATCCTCCAACAAACCGTATTCATTCATTTTTCAATCATCATCACCCATGTTCCTTCATTTTTGCCGCCATCACCTCCATATTACATCCTTTTTTGAAATCACCTTCCATTTTCATCAGATATAAGATGTAGCACAATGGAATCAGGCCTCTGTTTAAAAAAAAATACATATTAAATTTCAGGCATATAAGTAAGCTTACTTTCACAGCTGAATACAATCTATTTTTTCCTGGTTTCTAGAGAAATCAAACGATTATTTTAGCTTTTAACATAAGATGAACTGAAATATTGTTGAGTCTATCGTTTTCGGGTCGTGGGTACAGGACACATAAGGCCTTTTTCCTCCTTCAGAGTGCATGAAACGCTTTGCCAGGCTACGCTTGTGCATCTCTGGGTTTCTTCTTTTCTTTTTTTTCGATTTTTTGTCACTTTTGGTGTCTCTTCGAGGCCATCAAATAAATTTAATTCATTGATTTGCACAAGTGTAGCCACAGACGCAGACGCCATTTTGGCTGCTGTGATCAGTCTGTCACGTGACTTATCTGCTTGCCTTGATTGGCTCTATTCGCATTTTTTGGATACATCGACTTTTGCATTAAAACGGTGAGGTGATGTAGACGAGTTTGCAAAATTATGATTATTTTATGAGTTGGTTTAGAGAGTATACACATCAGGTTTTGACCGATTACCTTTATGGTGCCAAAAAGTACATTCGAGAATGTATAGTCAGGGTACTTAACTGTAGAAAAGCCTAGAATGTAGCATAGCGGGTTTTGCATCCTAACCCCTCATATGAAAATTGACTTCTCTTGCCTTTGATTTTCGAATAATATTGTTGATTCTTCCGAAAAAAAGGTTTCATTTATTCATTCTTCAAAGTGTGGTTACTAGCTTACTCAGCAAATATCCGAACTTAATCAGCTTTGCTTTCACTGAATCATACAGTAAAGAACTCTCCTCAAACCTGATATGTCCTGACAATTAAGTAGAACAATTGTTAACGTCAGAAAAGGGAAAAAGAATGTTCATTTTTGTTTTCATAAATCAAACCAGAACGCTTTAATAGTTATATTCACTCCAGTTTGTCTTTTTTATTGACTTACTTTTGTATGTCGGCTCGCCTTCAAACCTGGCTGGCAGCTGCCTGGGGCCCTCTTTCTTGATCATGGCAGCTGGGGGAGCATGTTTTTCTGACAACACAAAGCAAAAAGGAATTGACTCCACATGGCTAATCTATTATAAATCATAATCAAAGAATTTCAAAAGATTTTGCTTACATAGCTTGTATACTGTGTATGACATTCAGATACAAAGATGATGCGAGGGGCAACTATGTTATGTTGATTAATTTTATCTGAAAGCAATGAAAGATATTGTTTATAAAACAATCAAACAGAGACTTCAATCATGAATAAATTTTTTAATACTATGTCATGCGTTCAATGAGAATTTTGTTGCCATTCAAATGCATCTTTTAGGTACAAAGACAAAAAAGTATTTAAAGTAAATAAAGATATATTTAACACAAAGTTTAAGATCAGAAAAACACCCCTCAAGAATTTATTTTCCCATGACAAGCCTGAAGGCGAGTGAAAAAATAAAATATATATCTCTCAATCACATTCAAGATGGAGATCATTCAAATTGCTTAATCAAAGTGTCAAAGCTATTTTTTTAAAAACCTATTAAAATATTAATTTAAAATAATGTTTTTTTAATAAACAGCTTTTCCATTGATGGCTTCTCATAAAGAGCAAGCCTGTGTTATATTTCTATTTTAGATTTCTGTTGGGTTAACGGTTATCATCAAAGGGCTTTTCATGGAAAGGTACACATAAAACTGTTTTAAATTCTGAAAGAACAAAACAAATAAAAGCATTAGAATTTGTAATGAGACAAGAATGCCACCCTGAAAAGTGAGAGAGAGAGAGAGAGAGAGAGAGAGAGAGAGAGAGAAAGAGAGAGAGAGAGACAGAGACAGAGAGAGACAGACAGAGAGAGACAGACAGAGAGAGACAGACAGAGAGAGAGAGACAGAGAGAGACAGACAGAGAGAGAGACAGAGAGAGAGATAGAGAGAGAGAGAGAGAGCGAGAGACAGAGAGAGAGAGAGAGACTATAATTCAGTATAAGACAATTAAAAGAGAAAGGCTGTGTTATATCTGTGGGTCTTTTTTTTTTATACATATAGAAAGAAAGGATCGTAGAATCTATTGATCAGAGAAAGATACAAGTCTGAAAGTAAGAAGATGGAGAATAAAAATCTATCTGATTTTGCTGCAATCACAGCCTCATTTAAAGATTTAGAAAAAGACCGCCAAAAAATTTTTTTTTCAGAGATGTACTATAAGTGAGATTGAACGCACACACACATAAAATTAAGATCTGAAAATTAGCTGAGCAGTCATTTGTTCATGATTTTAACTTATAGAAAATGCTTATGAAATACACCTGTATTTTTAAAACTTACCTGTATAATCCCTATGGTATGAAGTCAGGGTATCAATTGCACCAGGTGGCCTTTTGTATTCCTCATGTGGATGAACATATGGCTTATCTAATGGATGCTTTACATAGTCCGTGCTGAAAATGGATAAATTGTAGCTTACATATAGCACAAAAAGCTCACAAAGACAGAAAGAAAAATAAAAAAAAAGAAAAAGTCCTAGTTAAGAAAAGATTATTACTGAGACTTTATTGAGATTAGAGGTGAGATATAAATTGAAGCGATATGTTACAAAGAAAAGACGAAAAGAAATTTAAAACTGGCTCTCCCAAGCTGTCATTTAGTATCAAAGCTCTGCCAGGTAAGAGGATAATACTGGACAGCTTGCTCCCTTATAAGCAGCCAATAAAATAAAAAATTATTCTAAAACAGTGATAGGAGAAAGTCTTTAGTAAAATATTTGTAGAGAGTTGTGTATAATAAAGAGAAAAGAGTAAAGAAGCCAAAAATTGTATGAGGATATTGTAAGGTAGATATTTGAGTTTAAACCCAGCAAGGCACCTCATCCTCACCGAAATGTAGTCTTATCTGACAGTGGGTCATCACTGCGCAACGCTGAGGCCTCAGGTTTACACGATTCTCTCAGCTGTAATGGATGTTGTTTATATGCAGTGTTGTAGGATGTTACAAGGCAAGGGCCATAATCACCACCCGGACGCCATGGTCGATGGGGGCAGTGGTGGCGCCTGCAAAGTTAGACATGAGCACTTGTATTTTCATATTTTAATATTTCTTAAATAATAATGAATAATTTCTTGAATCTGCTAATCTTTTCTTTTATGATCTCTCATCACCTTTTGCCAATACAGAAATTTTGCCAGCATGGAAAATTTAAAAGAAACCAAAATATTAAACAGTCACCTTGCTTTAAAACAAGCTTCTGAAAAATGAGAACTAAATATGACTGAAATGCTGAGGCAGTTTGAACTAAAAATAAATTAAATTTTTCACTTTCACGCCCACCTACATTCAGCTACTGACAAAATGAAGACGTGACAGACCAAGTTATAATTTAAATAGTGCCACCTAATCAAGTGACATCTTCACAATAATTTCATTTGGGACTGGAAAGGTCTAAACATTGGTCTGTAACACAACAGGTTTNAGAAAAGAAAAAATACAAAAAAACAAAGAAACACACACACACACACACACACACAAACCCCAGCAAATTCATAGACAAATTTGCAAAGGCTGTCAAATTAAAAAGAAAAATATAATGGTAGGGATGATCTTAATGATCAATGGAAGATAACTAAGGCATTGCTAGTTTGAAAAATCGATTGATCAATGGTTATTTGCATAAAGATCTCTCTCTCTCTATGTATATATAGGAATAGTCTGGAAACATGCCCGATAAGTTCTAGATCTACTTTTATCAGTTACTGACTTGATGAAGAGGTTGCGTGGAAAAATTGTGGAAATATCGTGTAAAAGTAGTAGTAACATTGGGTTTACAACTTGATCTGCAACCTCTTCATTTCGTCGGCAGCTGATGAAGGTAGATCTAATAGTCATTGGACTTTTCCCCTATTTTCTAATGAATGTGTTTTCTACCGTTACATCCAGATCTAGATCTAGAGTCTGGATATAGGCCTAATTCTAGATCTAGAGTCTACATTATAGTGACTTTAGATGATCCCTTGAAATTGCGATCATCTAATCTGTTTTAACATTAACAATCTAATTAGATTAGTGGCAATTAGTTCTTAAGTTATCAAGATATACATACCCGCATGTGCATATCTCACAAATACACCGTTTCCCCATCACGACTTAGCTGCGCGAGTAACAGCAAATTTAAAGGAGACAAACAGAGATAGCACCCTTGCTCATCCGATCAAAACGCTCCTCCACTCTGTCACTAGGCGCCACCTTACAAATGTTTACCCAAGATGGCGGATACCTAGCAACAGAGAATACAACCATAGTGGGAGTCAAAATTGTAGATGAGTATTTTTGTACAGTAATATAAGTCTTTGATAGATATGTCTCTCAATTTAATTTTTAAATATATTTTGCATTTTAAGTATATAAAAATACACCAAAAATATTATTTAAATGTGTTATTGAGGGAACATATTCATATGAAGCATAAAGATTGGAAATAACACTGAGACCTCATAAAATCTTGACGCATCGTTCAAGGTATTTTAACTCCTGGGCAACAGAAGTAAATGTACCAATTTCCCCCGGTTAATTCCCTTATAATCTTGAGCACAAAATTAGTTAATGCTCATACATATTTTTTTAAAAAATTCATTTTTCTATTTTTATAGTGATAACATTGAAATATGAAGATTTATGAAAAAAAAACCATCACGATCGCAAAAATTGTTTTTTTTCTCTGTGCTTGGTTTAGAGCACACAGGTGACCATCCAGTTCAACACTGCTGAAAAGCTAAATATTCCAAGAAGAAGAAGAAGAAGAAGAAGAAGAAGAACAATAAAGAAATCCTTTTGACTTTTATCTTCCTCTTTTATATGAATTATTGTAAATGAAACA
>BLXT01001860.1:1264502-1279512 GCA_019648995.1 Plakobranchus ocellatus
CCCAATTAGACTGACTATGATCAGAATGGAAAGCTTTGCATTAGCCTTAGAATTTCATAAATCTGTGCAAATACTGCAGAAAAAATTCCTTTTTTTCATTCATTCAACCATTGAAATTTATGTTCCTTAACATTGAAGCTATTGGGATTGACTGCCTAATAAGAAAAACAAAGAAATGCAAGTTGCAACAAAATGTACCTCAAAGGTAAATTTTAACCCAACTGCTGCTCTAAGCACATATGCTGGCTTGACTGCAAGAAAAATTTGCAAGGTGCTGCAAACCCAATAATCAATCCAGTCCCTCCCCTGGTAACAGCAGGAGCAACTATCTCTTTGCATTAGACCTGATTCAAGTCAAAGTTCTCCTTTAGCATTCCCAAGTCAATCTCTTAGAAGATTTTGTAATCTCTTTAATTATCAATAAAGAAATCTTACAAAAACTTTGCTGGTTTCTTCTCTCCATCTATGAAAGAAAACATTTATTGCTATGAGGGCCCTATAAGAAGGGACTGATGAAGAGAGAAGGGCAGCTCTTTGCCCTGCCTCATTTACTTGATGATTCTTCATAAGTGTTTATAACTAAGTATAGAAGAAGTGTGTGTGATAGGGTTGGTGGATGCTATGTGTGTGTTCTTACTTTTAGACTTAGAGCCAAGTTACCCATGTGTGCAATAAGTGGAATGTATGTGTCTTTTTTCACACCCCTATGCAGTTGTCAGGCCTAGAAGAGATCAGTTTCTTTGGTATGGATTACATGATGTCACACTTAGATGTGCTTAGACCAACCAATGTAGGATTTTTTTCAGTTGGAAAGGCGAAAATTTTAGAAGAGACTTTTTGGGATGTGTATGTGTGTGCGAGAGTGTGTTTGTGTGATCATTTACTTATTCTGCCATTGGAGATTTTGCTTTGTAACCTATAGGCCTTACTAAAGTATGATAGCATACTCCTTGCTTGTAGTAAGATGTCTTGAACTAAATTTTTTACTGATAACATTGGGTGTGTGCTTGTGCGTGAGAATGCGTGTTCACACCTCCCATCTGGCAATTGGCTTGTTGACAAGCATATGGTAATGAATGGAGGGTGAGGATTTTATCATACACATGTACATAGTAGACGTAGAGGCAACCTCATGCTTTATTACTTGCAAAGGCTTGAGGCTCCTTGTTTGCCTAGATAGAAGAATGATACCTTGGGGAAAATTTGTCAATGAATGAAATGAAGGTGAGGATATTATTTTACACAGGCCTTTGTCATGGCCTTGAAAAGCTGACAGAGCCATAACTTTCATGTTGTCTAGGTGTTACCAATCAAATGCTTCTCAATTTAAACATTAAGAGGTACGAAAAAAAAATTGATTGCGAGTATGTGTTAATATCCCCTGGTAAATTTTTTAGTTTGTCCTATAGGTCCAAGGTGTTTGAAGAGCTTGTAATCTCCTGAATTTTTCTTTCTTTCTTATTTTTTTTTTCACTCAGAGCAAGCACTGTTTTTTCTTTGTTTTTAATGGTCAAAACCAATGGAAAATGAAAATCAATTTCAGACAAATTCGACAACAACAATTGTTTTAGATAGAAATGAATCACACCTTTCCAAAAATATATGGTTTCACTTATATGCATTCTCATTATTGGAACTGAAATACATAAATTTTACAACAAGCTTTTCTTTGCATGTAGTATCTTGCCATGCCCGCATTTTGTGAACAAAACCCCCTGGCAACCGCATGTATGTGACCTACTTAGCTTCTGCAGAGAGACTTTTACAAAAAACAATGTCGTGGATAAGAAGTTTTCAATACACTCCACAAATCATCCAAATTTTTTTGCCACAATCCTTTTTTTACAGTGAGCAAGCCATGCCAGCCTAGTACTATTCTTGCATGAATATTTGCAGCAGAACATCCCTCAGCTGCCAAAAACTCGATAACAGAGCGCTGTTTGATGAGAAGGTCATTGCACGTCGCCATTGTTTCATAAACATGGCTACCCCATCACGTGTTGCGCGTCACTGCATTATGAGTACAAATGATGTCACACAAACTTGTTGTTCTAGTTAAGCCTAGAAAAATGGTTTGAGAGTATGTATGAAATTTTAGGTCCATGTGACGAAAATCGACTGAGTTATTAGCAAACAGAACTTAATTATCAGCCTGCCCTCGTACTCAAACTTTTGCATTCCTATTTCTAAGTGTGCTCCAGGAGGATTGGCGAAAAAACCAGATGATTTTTTGAAAAAAAGCAGACTTACTCTAGACAACCCGAATAAACTGTATCTGTGTCTGTGGCATCACATTCACAGTTTTGACCAAATCGCCCTTGGTTACAGACACACTGACCACATATGAGAGTCCCATTTCCATCACTGCACAATGGACTGTTTTGTTCCTATGTGTGTCAAATAATGAAAAATTTTATATTACCACATCCTATTTTGCTTTTTTTTCAGATTTTATAACAGCACAAAAGAGATTAAAATTTTCAATCCAAAAAGAATATATAGAACTGCATGAATCGAGCACTCTCTCACAAGCCCCTAGTTTAACACACCCTATTTTCTCTAAAAAGTTAAAAGGAAAAAAGAAAAAAAATAAAGAATTGCCATATGAAAGGGAAGGAGTATAGGAGCTAGCTGCAGAGGAAATGAATTGAGAGATTTTATTATGAAAATATTTCAAAGATTAGGAAAAATTGCCATGATTCAAACAAGGAATTAACAAATGACAGCAAAAGATTATATTTGAAAGTAAAACAAAATCATATTGCGAAGAATCCATACCTAAAAAAAGATATGAAAAAAAAAAGATTTTAAAATGTCAAAAAATTGAATTTAGTTTGTTTGATCTGTCAAAAGGCCTCAAATCACTAAATAATGTGTCTTGCAAGCAAATAAAAGTGAGGAAGAGAAAGACCAACCACTAGACATGGAAATTTGGCTTGATACTACATCAAAGATTGGATGAGTTGCAAATGATCAAACGTGTTCTCCCAATGCAAAGACCTAATCAAGGGATAGGATAGGTCAAAATGATGATGACAAGATTGTTTTAGTAAAACTAAGTTGATATTATCAAAAGATCTTTGAGAATAGTCTGTCAGTGGAGGAAAGTTCTGAAACGATTTCATTAGAGAAAAAGAAGCATTGATAAGAAAGGAATGGATAGAAAGAAGTAAGAGTTTAGGCAAGCACTAACCCCGTCCAATACTGTTATTTTTAGATAAAGCAGTTTGGTATTCCCATGTAAAAATATGTACACTTTGCTTAATATTGTTTATGAGAACAACATACAATTTTCTATGCATCCATGAATTTGATCAGCTGATACAAATAATAAAGAAGGAAAATTACCATGGCAAACTGATTGAGATCAGGGGGATTCAACTTAGTTTAATATTGCTAAATGACTGTTTGATGGTCAAGTGACTTACCCAAGTGGTTTTGTCTGTGGTACAGTCACAATCACACTCGGTTATTATTTCCACAGTAAGTTTGTCTGTACTCAAGGAACCTGGGTATATGTCCACAGTTTTCTTTTTGTCTCCACCTTCTGCTGGACATGACATAACCCTGACTTCTACGTCAAAGTCCACCTAAATAACAAGAGGAAAGATGGAAGTTTTTTCAATAGGGATGCAAGGAGAAAAATTTCAATAAAAATATCTTCAGAAAACTTTTGCTGTATTTTAGTTAATTTTAGTGGTACAACAATACACACAACTTATCTTGCCACCTCTTGCATTGTCTTTGCTCTTCAATCAATAAGCTTTGCTTAGTCTGCATTTTTTCTCTTCAGTGTTAGTAAATATTTTCTACCTTATCAATCTCCTTTTGTTCTACACATAAATTATAAATCCATCTAAGCATTACAGAAACAAGATAACTTGTTTACAAAGCAAAAAATATTAACGGCCATGTCCGTCCAGATTCAATGCTTCTCAATGTTCACCCCTGACAAGCTCTAGAAAAAGAAGTAAAAATAAGTTGCTTGATCTGAAACTAACACAGACTTGATCTTCATATACGACCTCATTTTATTTGTGAAATATTATCACTAGGATGAGGCATATTCTGATAAAAGTTTGTGTGCCATATTCTAACAAGATCTACCATAACTCTTTGCTTCTTTTCAGGTCTAAATATTACTAGTGGTATTAACTTTTGACAATCAAAAAATCTTTATCGAATTTCTTTTGTATAAAACCAAAATGCATGGAATCTGCAGCTGTCAAAATATGTGTATGCTCTGTATTAGGATTTAATGAATTTGTACTTTCAAATATTTATATACTATGAGAGGTTTCAATACATCAAACATGATAAAATTGGACATGGCTGATCATAATTTCAGAGTTACTCACAGAATCACCAATTTCAATCCCTTTACAAATGTTGCTGTCTTGCCTGCATTGAGAAATTAATTTTGAATTATTTCACCTTCAATATTATACAAGTTCTCCTTAACATCATGGTAGGAAACAATAAATTACAAGGTAATATGAAGGTAATTTTAAACATGTTGAAAAACAATTTTATTACTTTTTTTTCTCTTCATTTACAATCACAAAAAGTCAATTGAAACTTTTAAAAAAGTGCTCAACAAATCTGAGATGCATCAGAAACTCAGAGAGACTTATCTTTCTTACAATGATTAATTCATTTTTGTTACAAATTTTTTTAAGTATTTAAAAATAAATTGCTAGGAAATCAAGCAATATTAACAGAAGCTAAAGAATGCCAGGGCAAAGTGTACGGAAGGAAAATTTGAGGCACGGAGAGAGCATCAATGACTCAGATCCCACCCCCCCTCTTTCATCTCTAAAACAGCTGCTTCTTTTTTATTGCTTTGCTTTCAATATTTAGACAAGAATAATAAAACCATTATGCCTTCTACATTCCCTTCAACTTGCCTGCATGAATGATGAATAGAGCAATAAGACAGAAACCAACCTTTCACAGATAGAGCTCTTTGCTTTGATTTTGATATCCACTCCCTCAACCGATGTGTAAATCATCTCCACTTCTGATATCATTTCCTACACACCAAAAGATGAAAGAATGGGGAAAATCAGAACAATTTTAAAAAATCCCAGCTCTTAACTTTTCAGCAATTATCATGCAAATACCCATTTTATACCTGGACTATATGTGACAGATACATTAAAAAAACAACAAAACAACAACATTTTCTCATCAAGACAGCCCATTTCATTACATGCTATTGAGGAAACAGCTTTATAACATCCACTGTTTGTTGTGTGTTGATAAAATGTGTGGCAAAACCACAAGACAAGTCAAGTTGATTCTACATGACTGACTCTGAACGAAAACCCTAAGCTTTAAGAGTAAAAATAACTTATTTCTCTGTGCACAGCACTTTATATAGGTGTGCTAAAGACTTTCTGTACATCAGGTATTAAATATGAAACTTTCTCAAAAAAAAAAAAAAATGAAAGAAAAGGAATTTTGAGATTCCTCCCTTTTGTCAATGGTTTCATTTTTCTTCATAAAATCAAACATCCCACATCAGGATCAACATTGCCTCATTCAGTTTTTATCCCGCCAAACATCACAAAAAGAAGTTAGAGACTGTATTAATGCTTTAAAATGTTCAAAATGTGACTTCCGACTCATTGAGACTGGTTTCAAAACATATGTTGAAAAGGCAATGGTAACACTCTACTTCTGACAATTCAGAAATATTGACATAATTCTATTTAATGAAGGGTGTCTGTACCATCTCAAAGTTTGAATAGAATCATCCTAAATTTAGAGATTATGCTTATACGTGAAGCAGTCCCACAAAATGAGGGCAATTGCAGTTTTGCATGATTGAATTTAAATGAAAACCATAAACTAAAGAGGAGAAAATCACTCACCTTTCTATGTGGAGAACTTTCTATGACATGCTATAAATTTTCTTGACATAACTTAACTTTTATTTCCTTATTTTAATAATTTGGTTTGATTGCAATGATGCAGACCCACAACTCATTTTTTGAGACTGCTAAAATACCAAAAAACCCAATCTTTTTAAAGCAGCTAAAGCAGATATTTGACATTTTGTTGATTAAAATTGCCCAGTATGAAAGGGCTAAGAAAACCCTATGATATTCTGATAGTGACATGAACTTCTCCTTCTAATTACTAGTATTAGAATGTTATAATAACAATAATTAATAATGTAATTATGTTTAACAATATTAATTTTACTTTTAAACCTATTCTATTACCCTGTATTTTTTTTCAATGATCTGCCTGATATCTTTATTTCCAGAGCCTGATTCAGCAAGCAACTCTACTGTAGAATGCGGAATCCGTTTGGACAGTTCATTAAACAATGGCAATTGATCATCTGTCACAGCAAAAATTATGTGAACCTCCTTCTTGTCCACAATATCTGTCAGTTGTCCTATGGAAGGATAGTCCTGACAGACAGAGAGGTAAATAAACAATAGCTGCTTGAGAGGGAACAAAATATGCACAGATGTTAAAGGTTATCTAAACTTTAAAAAATATTTTCAAAATTTCAGTAAACAATAAAACAGTTACTGAGTGTTTGGGAAGCAGTGAAATCTGCCTGCGGTTATGAAATAAATATGAACAATTTTCCTAAGTTCTATCTGTTGAGAAATAAAACATACGTTGTGTGTTTAAGAGGAGGAAAAAACTATACATATGAAAACAAATATAATTTGCGAAAAATATTCTCATTTTAACCTGGAACTGGATGGTCTATGAGGATAAGCAAAAAGTATTGTTTACAATATCAAAGATCAAATATAATGTATTCACAATTTTTTTAGGTTTAAGACTGTCAACCCTCTATCTATAAAGGTGGTCCATGATTTTTTCTCTAGGCTTTAAGATATATTAGGCCTCATATAGTAGGTTAACATAATAACTACTCAGGAGTGGTGTATTCGAAACAAATGAAATTGATAAAATCCACAAATAAGGAGAAGATAAAACAATCAATATAAATTGTCACTTTAATTAAAAAGAGATAATAATACATGGAGAAAAGATGATAAACAAAAGAAGTCATCTTAATTTTAACAAGATAACAATGCAATCTTACTGTTTTGAACTTTGCAAAGATAGCTTACTTCTTCCTTGGTCAAATGCATAAGGTTTCCTGCCATTTGCCATGGGTGGACCTGATGAAGGCTTAGCAGCAAAAGCTTTTTTTTTGTCATAAGGATTGTAGAGTTTTGCTCACTACAAGACAATTCATCTGTGCCTTTCTTTCAACAAAGATGCATTACTCTTGAGTGATTTTTTTTTACATGTTCAATGACCAAGTTCTGTCAAATCACATTGAAAGTAGGCGTTTTGTGATTTAGTCCGTTAAGATTTCAAAAGCTAAATTTCATAGCCCATACAATTTCACTTTTACTGCAGAATTAGAAAAAAAATTTACAGGCAAAATTTTCCTTACTTTGTCAAGTGTATCAACAGCCTACAGAATACAACCATATTTCTGAAATGGTTAAATTCTGACTTATATCCTTATTTTGCAGAGAAGATATAGTTTTAGCTGAACAGTAATGCTCTACAGCTCTTTTACTTTCTTTCTATGTAATATGCATTAAGCAAATATTTACAGCTTTCTACTCAAAAGCTTAGATTCTGACATGCAAAATAAACCTGCAATAATTCCATGGTGTAGTCTCCATTAGTATCAAGATGACACTCGCCATCGTTGGGCACCAAGATACCAGCAAGCTGGAGGTGAAAGAAGAAAATTATTGATCTTATCAAATCAGTTTATGCTATGTCAAAGCCATCAAAGCAGTTGGAATCATGCGTTTAGCTTTAATAACACTCATTTCAAAAGTTACACATGAATTTAAACTTTTATGAAATGAAATACACCGAAAAGTTTATTTATTTTTCTTTAAACAATTCCTAAGGACATGTATGCCATATAACACTTTTGAAAAAGAAAAAAGAATTTATATGTTTTAAATTTGATTTTTTTTTCCTTCTTGAAGTCCTTTTTTTTCCAAACTTTAAAAAATCCAAATTGATCTATCCTAATTTCAACATTGCAAACCTCACAGAAAGAAGCGTTGGCCTGATTTGATGGTTTATAAGGTTGAAAATCTGACTTCTCACTTATAGCCTTGAGACATGCATGTTTAGCAGTCCCACAAAATGAGCCAAGTTGCAAATCTACATCACTGAGCTCAAATTAAAATTTTAAAATTAAGAATAACACATTTTCAATGCTTCTTTAAAGCAGGTCTGTAGAACATTCTCCTTATAAAGCAGTGAGTAGTTTTTATCCCTCTATATTGTAATTTTCATTTAGAGACAATCAATCAGAACCACAAGTTGATTCATTTTTTGTGGGATCTCTATGTAATCTAAAAAAAAATGTTTCTACTTTAGGCTAACTGGTTTCTCTCTCATGTTCTGAAGTGGTTCTATCTAATCCATTTGAAAGTCATCACAAACAAGGAAAACAAAAATTAAAGTGATAGTGAATGACTTCAATCATATTTCATGTGAAAATTTCTCTTTTTCAGTGCAAGAACTGAGTAACTACTTATGTATCAGTGCTGCATTCAGCTTAAGAGAGAAAGAGAGAGAGAGAGAGAGAGAGAGAGAGAGATGATTTTGAGTCATACGTACTAGTACTAGAAGTATTGAATATCACAGATTGGTTGGTTTTTTTTTTTGGTCTTTATAAAGGGAAAAGTATATTTTTTCACTCCCGCATAAAAAAATTTAAAAAATGCAAATAAAAGTATCAATATTTGATTTCTAATGGATGAATTGCTATTTGAAAGAAATACAAAATTTTTTCAAAACTTTTTAGGAATTTTAAGTATGGTTGGACATGCCTATCTTAGATTTGATCATAAAAAATAAAAAGAATATTGATTACTTAGAGAAAATATTGACAATTTGTATGAATATTCATATATTTTTTATAGAGATTTCCTTTTCTCAGAGCATGCTTTTTGGCCACAAAAATTCTTTCTCTTCCAAGATTTATGAACAGATAATATTAAGGAATTAATATTTGGCACACTAGCAGTCATTGATACTCTAAACAATGTACCAGAGCTTTGTAATAACGTTACATTTTAAAAAATTCAACGTTTTATTTATGAAAAGTAGGGGGTAAAAGCTGCTTGTAGTAAAATATTGAATGAAAAAAATATAAAAAGAACTTCTCGAGATATAAAGAAAATTTTTCCTGATGCTTTTCAGATGATTCAGCATATTTAGAACATGGAGTTTCAAACAAATTAAAAAATCAACTGTTACAGGAGATAGATTTTTAAAATGTTAAATTTTGAAAATCGCTTCATTAACTCATTGAAATTCAAGATGGGACTTTGCCATGGTAATCATTGGTCAAGAAATTGTTTTCAATATTTTTTCCATGGCAAATTCAATGGTAACTGTTAAAAACATTTATCTGAAATGAACAGCCAAAAAATCACAATGAGGTGCCACCCAGCCACCCCCTCCTGCTTCTTTTTTTCAAATACACTTGACTGTTCTCCTTCTTTTCAACATATTTTTCCCCATGGCAAATTCATTGGTAAACATTAAAAACATTTATCTGAAATAATAGGGGAGCAGTGGCTCATTTGGTAGGGCAGTTGGCTACCATCCTAGAGGTCTGGGGTTCGATTCCCAGTCTGGGCCAAATCAGATTTTCATTGCTGCTCTGTGTCCACCCAGCATTAAATGGGTAGCTAGGTCTCTGAAGACTCAGCGAAAGTAAAGGCAGCAAGGAAAGCAATGGTCACAACTGCAGGGCACTGTCACAAATGCCATGAAAATCGCTTCATTAACTCATTGAAATTCAAGATGGGACTTTGCCATGGTAATCATTGGTCAAGAAATTGTTTTCAATATTTTTTTCCATGGCAAATTCAATGGTAACTGTTAAAAACACTTATCTGAAATGAACAGCCAAAAAATCACAATGAGGTGCCACCCAGCCACCCCCTCCTGCTTCTTTTTTTCAAGTACACTTGACTGTTCTCCTTCTTTTCAACATATTTTTCCCCATGGCAAATTCATTGGTAAACGTTAAAAACATTTATCTGAAATAATAGGGGGAGCAGTGGCTCATTTGGTAGGGCAGTTGGCTACCATCCTAGAGGTCTGGGGTTCGATTCCCAGTCCGGGCCAAATCAGATTTTCATTGCTGCTCTGTGTCCACCCAGCATTAAATGGGTAGCTAGGTCTCTGAAGACTCAGCGAAAGTAAAGGCAGCAAGGAAAGCAATGGTCACAACTGCAGGGCACTGTCACAAATGCCTTGAAACTCGACACTATTTCAAACTTGTATCTAGTATTTAAAAGCCCTAGAAATACATAGAAATGCATGTTATATATGGTCACAACTGCAGGGCACTGTCACAAATGCCATGAAACTCGACACTATTTCAAACTTGTATCTAGTATTTAAAAGCCCTAGAAATACATAGAAATGCATGTTATATATTACTCTCTGAAACTATGTTTACCTTTCCATCACCAGCAATGTGAAAACGATCATTCGATGCAAAAATAAGTAATTTTCTGCTTCCTTTCCTCCAGCCTATTTTTTCCTGTGATGAAAAACAGTAAATAGGAAAGGAAATAAGCAACAGAATATCAAAGCCCCTTAGCTTTAGCACAATGTGAGGATCAATATAAAAACATCAAGTCCATTGAAAAAATTACCCTGGTGGCATTTACTTTATTGATAGGAAAGACCTCATTTCTCCACCATGTAAATTATCTTCCCAATCACTTTCTCATAGTTTGAATCTAACTGCATCTCATTTTCATCTGTTGTCTCCTTCATCTTGCTGCAAGCTTAAGAAATGCTTAAAATGAAAAAAACTACAACACAGTGATTACTTTCATATGTCACAGATGGAACAAGAATGTTCCACTGCCTATGGAAATTTTTTTCCGACATAGTTTAGCCAAAAAAAAACTAAGTTATCATTGCACAGAATTCAAGGCAAAGATGTACTTCAAATGCTAATAAAAGCCAAGTTTTTCTTACTTAGCAAATTATGATTTATTTTACCATCAAAATTGGATGGGCTGGATACAGTCTAAAGCTTAGATGTCACTGCATAGCATAGATTGTACTGGCTTAGGTATATCAAGCAATGCATGATGTCCTTAAGCCAACAATAACAGACGGCACTAAAGCCTAAAGCCTTGCCTAGGCTGAAGTCTTTTATGACGATTTCATTATCAATTTGAAACTCTTTGCTACTGTGGCTGTGGGTTTGAGCTCACTACTGCAATCCGGCCAAACAAAGGCCAAAAGAACTTGAGATCACTCAGTAATGAACAAACAATATAATAGAAATACGAATACATTTATTTCTCCTAATTTATACAATATAAAAAGTAGATTTTCTTTCATTAGAAAATGGCGCATTAAGTTTCCACTTTCTGAGGCACACTAAGATAGCTTGTTGGCCTAGAATAACCACTGTTTTTTTTTTTTTTAAATTAATTCTGTCCATTCTATTTGCTAATATAACAAACTGACTCACTCTACCAAAACCTTGCGATTTTTCAAACCCTCTCAAGAATAAAAAAGCACAATGAGGCCCTAGTTTACATAACAAGTGTTAAAATAGGATACAGTTGGCAAGTAATATATAGATCCCTGTGTGAAATCTGGGTCAAAACTAATGCTGATAAACGTTGAATTTAAAACAGATATTTTCTAGTTCATAAATTTTGAATTCTAACAAATTGTTGATTCCTAGTTTATAAGCTCTAAAGAATAAACAACTAGTTAGTGTAAAGACACTGCTCTCATAATGTTTGAATTAAGATCTGTAATACTTATTTTCTGATGGAATACATGGAGATACATTCAACCTGTGCCCTCCCCCGTTTCACTCATAATTTATGCTGGTGATGAATTGGTCAAACTAGCTGTGGTTAGAAGTGCTGAATCAGAAGATACCCACCCTGCAGAATTCAAGAGAAAATGGAACTCACAGTGCATGTGACTGCCTGCATGATTGCATCCAATGAGCCTTCTGGTTTGTCAATGTTTCCTGTCAGCTTTAATTCCTCTACAACTTTCTGAGTAAAGAGAATGCATGAATAAATTAATAAATAAGTAAATGAATAAATCTATAAATATGAGTACATATCTGTCAATATTGTGTTACCTACAAGGAAAAAAAAATGATGGATAGATAGATACACAGACTGACAGACAGACCAATAGATAGATGAATGGATGGATAGAAAGATGGATGAATGGGTGGATGGATGGATGGATAGATATATAGATAGATAGATAGATAGATAGATAGATAGATAGATAGATAGATAGATAGATAGATATTTTGATACACACACACACATACAAACATACATAAATATATACACACAGACACATATGCATGCATGCATGAATGCATACATACACACACATACATACATACATACATACAACATACATACATACATATATGGAAGGATGGGTGGATGAAAAGATAGATAGATTGCTAGACAGACAGATAGATAAAAAGATAGTGAGAAAGAGAGAGAAAGAGAGAGAGAGTGAGAGAGAGAGAGAGAGAGAGAGAGAGAGAGAGAGAGAGAGAGAGAGAGAGGCAGAGACAGGCAGACAGACATACAGGCACACTGTAGTCAGACACAGCCAGGGAGATAATTCAAACCCTTAGGAATTTCTCATTTTATCCTATTATTAAGTCTCACGTTGACAATACAAATCTGAAAGTTAGTTTGGGCGATACAAAAAATGCCCAACCAAGCAAAGTTAAGCCATTGATAATTCAGCTTTCTGCATCTTTTTCTTTTTTTCTATATGTTGGTTTTAAGCAGTGTTAAAGTACCCAGCACATGTTTCATTATTAAACTTTTTGTTGGCTTTAGGCAATCTTAGGGTATCAAAAAAAGCTACAAAACACTTAATGTGTTTTGTGCAGTGTTGAAGTATCCAACACTCAGTACACTTTAAATTGTCTTAATTCAGTATTGAAATATCCAGCATAAGGCTCATTTTCACTTCACATTAGCGTCATGCAGTGTTGAAGTATTAAGCATAAGGTCCATTATTCAACTTCATGTTAGCTTTATGCAATGGTGAAGTATCCAGCATTAGGTTCATTACACTTTAAAATGACTTTATGCAGTGATGAAGAATCCATAATAGTCACTAAACTTTACATTGGTTATATGCAGTGGTAAAGTATCCAGCAAAGGTTTGCTGGACTTTATATTGGCTTCAAACAGTTTGAAATATTCAATATTGTATTATATGGTTCATCATTGAATTTCACGTTGGCTTGAAGCATTGTTGAAATATCCAGAATAAGGTTCTCTATACTTTATATTATATTAACTTTATGTTGAAGTTAGAGATCTACATTGAAATTAAGTCAACGCTATCGCAAAACAAGTATGTACCTGCCAATATGTTTAATATCCTAGGATTGATGGCATCTTCTGTTTCCCCTTTGGCTTGCTTTCTTTGTGCAGGAATTTTAGAAATATTTTGTATTTTTCTATGATGAACAACCTTCCAAAGTGTTTCTATGATTGCTTACACCCTGGTATTTCGAACTTCATGAACTTTTTAAATAATATTTTTTGTTACGCAAATACAGTGAATTTACCAATCAAATTGTCCCAAGACGTCTCCACTTACTTTTACTGTACATTTCAAGGCATAAATATTCAGTTGATATTTTTTAGAACAGTTGGAAGGAATCTGATTTCATGTTTAAAATTTTAGTCCATTCAAATCTAAAAGTTGTGTTTCAGTGATTTGTCAAGATGCAGGCAAGCCTTATCAATTAAGAAAAATATTTCGCAAAACAATGACCAAAGCAAAATATCACCTCAAAAGCTATAACATCCTTCGTCATATCCAGGAGATGCTTGAACTCAAAAGGAGGTGAGCAGTTTCTGTCTGTTATTGCTAAGCATGGGTCTGCCACCCTAGAAAGCAAAAAAAAAACCTGAGATTGTAGTTCTTTCATGCTGAAAATGACAAATGACTAATCGCAATCATGGCCTTTCTGGAACACTATGAATTAAGGATGGTAATGATGATAGTTTTGCCATAATGAAGCTGCTGCTACTGCTGACGATGATCACAATAATAAAAAAGAAGTATGATGATAATGAAAAATTATTATTGAAAGTCTTCATAAGTCTGATGGAAATAATAATTTTAATGATGATGATTGTTGGTGATGTGTCAACTATCTGATGAGTTTCTTCTCATTATGTTATTGATTGTATTTTGAGAACCGCCTCACCCAGTATAAAAATAATTATTATAATATAATGAAGTTTTGCTTTTATGTGCAGCAGTTGTGAGAGACAGAGTTCAAGCTTACTGGGCTAGACCTCCTCTAACGACTTTACCTCCTATCCAAGGCTTTAATGTATGTATATGCTAACTATGCACTCTTCTTCAGTTGCACATTGTACAACAAACTAGAAAGGTTAAAATTTTAGTGGAGTGCAGACTACAAACTGTTACTACAAAGCACTTCTGCGATTTAATTTTAGTTCATAAAATTCAATAAGCACCAGGGAAAGAAGAGATTTTGATAAAGTTCACGGATTTATTGTAACTGATTTTTCTGCTGCTGCAGTTTACTTTAAGCTTCATCACACTTTTCTAGGATTAAAACCTTATCATACTTATGTATTTGCTATCTACGTTAACTTAATAAAAATAATACAAATGCAAGCGAATAGGCAGTTTATAGATCTTTATAATTTATCTGAAAATACTTTCCCTCATGATATTGATAAATAATGTAGATCTGAAACTGAAATGTGGTTCACTCCTTAAAACTCATCGCATCTGTGATGATTATAAAAGTTTCTCAGTATAAAAAAGCATTGCAGTCAATTTAAGGACTGTACAACTATGAAATAGACTGCACTTACTTGGAAAACAATAAACATTTTTGTTATGGAAAACATTTTACTTTTAATGATATTTTGTCCTGGAGTTAACCTACATATCA
>BLXT01001860.1:1371657-1385471 GCA_019648995.1 Plakobranchus ocellatus
GGGGGGGGAGGTAATAAAATTGGTAGCAGCAGTATTATTAGCAATAATGTGGCGTTGGCAGTGGTCAAAGTGTGGCAAGTGGCAGCGACGGTGGTAGTAATATTGGTAATTGTAGTGATAGCTGTCGTAGAAGCAGCAGTAATAATGAGAAGTGATTGTCATAATGGGAGTAGTAGTGTTATTGGTAAAACAGTTGTAACAATAAAGATAGCTGTAGTGATAGAAGCAGTAATAATAGCTGTTTCATGAGAAGTAGAAATAATGGTTGTTAGTACACTGAGAAGATCACTGGTCAGAACTATAAGGAAACGTCAAGCCACCTTTCTGGGCCACGTGATGAGAAGAGGAAAACTGGAGCATTTGGTAACAACAGCAAAGTTTGAAGGAAAAAGAGGCAGAGGAAGACAAAGGGAGAAGATAATGGATGGACTGGCCACATGGCTTGGACCAGGAAAAGTGTCAGATATACTGGCCGCCGTCAAAGATAGGGATTTGTGGAGGGACATGATCGCCAACGCTTACAAGCAAGGCACTTGATGATGATAGTAATCTTAACTCTAGCACTTGTGGTATCAGTAGCAGCAATACTGTAATACGAGGCTTTACATTGATTATGTTCATTCATAAAATTTTCGTCTCTTTTTGCTATGATTATTCCTTACATGTGTAAAGAAATGTAAATGTATGTCGAAGGATAAAATGTTCAACAACTGTGGCAAGGAAACACATTTTTTGGCAAGGATAAATAAGTTTAAAAACAGATACAGGTGAAGACTTGTCTTGAGATAACACATTTGAATAACTTTTTTGAAATCCTTAGCAGTTCTAAAAAAATGAAGAGAAGAGGTTTTAATTAATCAGGCTCTGCTTCTATTGTGAAAATCCTAATTGACCTTGTTATTGAAAACCTAAAAATATGTAATGTTTATGTCAGTCTCTAAAGGTGTCTGTGGCACAGTGGCAAACGAGCCTGCCCTGAGATCTGCAGGGACCCTCCACCCGTGCCCTGGCCTGACAGAGGGCCTGATGAGTCACTGAGTTCTTATTATCACACAGATATAAGCAAAAATTACAACACTAGTTGTGATAAATGTAGGCAAAAGCATACATCACCTTACAGCAAAATTACAGAACATTCACAGTAAATGAACAAAAGTCTGAGAATGCATTGTGTAAAAATTTAAAGATAGTCACCAACTCGTAGCCATTGAATGTGTCTAAAATAAACTCCAATATTTTTTTTTTTGGATAACAAAAAATGAACAGGTATTTTACTATTTATCTCTTTCTGGTGACTTTTGAGATTTCTATCGAGTACATCCTATTTTTTTAAATGCAAGTTTTATCTCTATCTTTTTCATGAAGTCTAATTTTGAGGGGTTGATCCTGATTCCCTAGATCCAAATGAAATTATGATTGAGAGTGAGAGTGAATTTAAGCAAATAAAAAAAAAGTAAAGTGAGTCCCATGCATAGTCTAAGCATTAGGGGACCAGGAGTAGGGTCCTGATTGTTCTTGGCATAAGCATTCTTAGGTAGTTTGCTATTGCTTTCCTCACTGCTTTTACTTCTGTCAGGTCTTAAAAGACCTAGCTACCCATTTAGTGCTGGGTGGCCACAGAAGAACAATGAAAAATTAACTTGACCTAGACTAGGATTTGAACCTTGGATCTCTGACTTGGTAGCCAACTGCCCTACCAGATAAGCCACTGCTCCTCCTTAAGCATAGATAGCTTCTATAAATTATTTACATCAAAACAAACAAAGAGGAAGAATGGATGAACAAATGGGCACTGGGAAAAATGAAAGATCTGTCTTTGTTTACATGACTATCCCAAAGGACAACCTCAATTATCTCCAGAGATGTAAACAAGCTGCAATCTTTTTTATATGCTCCTATCATGCCCTTCAAAATGCACATCTGAATAAGATATAACCACAATAGGTTCCTACATGACCATTCTGTCCATGCACATGTAAAGCAGTTGCACATCACCTCTTTGAGTTCTCATCCCTCAGGGACCTGAGAGCAAGACTTTAACTCCTGGACCCAAACGTACATAGCACTCTCTATGCAGATGTCGAGCAGCTACAGCAGATTTACTAATACCATATCATAGCAATGCACCAGACAACCAAAGCCAACAACTGCTAAAGAAAGAATAAATTATTTACACCGTTTTGAAATAATAGACCTTCCATCATCTGCTCAAGTTGATCAGAGACAACTTTTTTTTCGTGCAATCATCAATTCTATGAATGTACAAATTGCAAAGAAGTGAACTGCAATTTTAAACCAGCTCTTATATATGAAAAAAAAAAGTTTTGTCTGACATTGAAAATGCTGATACTATAATTTATTGACACATATTCATAAGTATCTCTCTATTCATCACCAACCTTTTTTTTCCAGGCAGCGGTACTCAAATATGATGGTTCTTGTAAAAGAACTGCAACAACAACTGTCCCAGTACAAACTGAAGTGTGCAGGAGTCGACACATTAGCTGTCATCATCAAAGAAGCAAAGCAAGAGAGTGTCACTTTAGCGCGGCAGAAAAAGGCTTTGGAAACAGCCATTACTAACCTGCAGAACAGACTTTCCACCAATAACCTTTCATCAAGGTAATTTGAATTTGTGCATGTATGTCCTGGGATCATTCCTTGTGAGTTGGATGTCTTTGAAAAATTAAGCAATATAGAAATTGTTTTTTCCTTTTGTTTACTCCTGTTTTTCAAACCTTTTCACTCCAAAATCTTGGCACAACGTCAATCTATCTCTAGCCATTTTTCTCCCTAGCAAAGCTTATTATTGCTCTTTCTGGCTGTGAATTGCAACTCTCAACTCATTTGGATTAGTTTCAAGGTATGTATCAAAATAAAAAAAAAATCCCTATTGATCATTAAATAATGTCTTTGATGCAGACGACATTTAAGATTTATGAAACATAGTTCATTTTGTATTATTCTTATTAATTCACTTAGTCTATGAAACATAGTTCATTTTGTATTAATCTAATGCACTGAAGGAGGTTGAGGATAAATAGATATATGGTGTTCTCTTAATACCAATGTCAAATCAGCATTAGTGCAAATTAAGCCAGCAAAACTAAGGGCTGTGTATCTTTAATTCAGATATTAATATTTTTCTTTTAACTTGCATCATCATTAAAAACTTGAAATCAAGACTATGAAAGCCTTTTAGCTATCAAAATATCATTTGTGTGAAAACTACAAATCATTCATCAACTATGTCTTGCATAGTTTCTTGTACCATCAAGACTATAGTCTCTATTTCGTTCTTTGAATCAACAATATGTAAATCCCAGTGTTTGCTTTGCTAAATGTGAACAGATTAAGGGCAAGATTTTGTTTTGTATTAAATATAAACACTTGTTCTTGTGTTTTTTTTTCCAGCTGAGTTCTCGTTCCCAGACTTAAAGTGTAGAAAGAAAAAAATGTACCTTTTGTTCTTTCTTTTGATCTACTGTATACACTATGATATTAAAATTGCATGTGGCTAATTAAGCTTTTCTTTATCAAACTTTGGTGTTGGCTTAGCTTTCAAAGACTTCCAATTAAATAACCTTATTTTACTGAACACAGGCAAATCTGGCAGTTTGAATATTCAGTGCTTCTAATTGTCCGCATTTCTACGGATTTCCGCATATTCAGTCTTCCGTGGAATATCCCACGGTAACGTCTGCTATAGATGAAAAGATATTTCATTACCTCAGAGTTGAACTAAACATAAGTTAAACTGATGCCAAAGTGCTTCCAAAAGGCTTTATATGCAGTCCTTTTAAAACAATTTTAGGTATGCTTAGTAGCCATTGGCGGTCCCATTGTCGGCCACCTGGAGAAAATCCTGTTTTCTTCTGTTCACATTGGACATACTGAATATTAGCATTTTGATGGAAAATTATACCATTTGCAGCTTAATTCATATTTTTAATGGTTATACCCGTCTTGAATATTCTCATACATGTAAATAAATTAATAAATACATGATTTTATAAAAACCTTGATTGACTAAAATATATTTTTGGGGTCAATGTGTGAGGATGTAATTTATCCTTATATAATATAATATGAAGTGGGGAAGCGCTGGCTTATTTCGTAGCGCAGTTGGCTACCAAGTCGGAGGTACGAGGTTCGAATCCCGGTCCAGGCCAAGTCAATTTTCCTTTGCTCCTCTGTGTTCACCCAGTACTAAATGGGTAGCTAGGTGTCTTAAGACTTGGCAAAAGTCAAGGGCAGTGAGAAAAGCAATGGCAAACTACCTAATAATGCCCTATGCCAACAGCAATCAGGACCCTACTCCTGGTTCCCCAATGCTTGGACTAAGGGTGGGATCTACTTTACTTTCAATATAATATAATACAGCAACAAAATTTTGAAACATTATAAATGTAAATGTGTCTTCATAATCTTCTTGCATTCGAAAATACATGATTTTTTTTTCTTTTAATCTAGTGTGACTATAGAGGAAACAGACCTCTATGTTCCAGGAACTTCCAAGCAAACATTGGATAATCTTGCCAGGGAAAATGCTAGATTGCGGAGCTTACTGAAGAGTGCTGAACACCAAACAGGCAAAAAGCCCTCAGAGGTACATATTGTTGCTAGGGGCCGAATTGTGTTATTTTGTTTAAGCTGTGTTAAAAAGTTTTCAATTAATAAAAAAAAATGTCTGAAGAATAGTGAATTTCCATGTATTCTCTCTTTGATTGAAAAAAAGTAAATCAACTGAGAAACTGAGGAAGGTAATGAAGCTTTCTGTAGGTAGTGTTGAAATACCTAGTGAGTTTTCATGTGGACATTTTTATACATATATTGTGTGCCCTTAAAGCCATGAGGAGCAAGACAGATATAGTTTCTGTTTCGCACATCTTTTTAGATCAGAGCGGATGAGGCAAAGTTGCATTTGGACAGATTAAATCATTGATGTACCCACAAATCCATACTTAGAAAGCTAACAACCTATCTCTAAGCTAACAACCTATCTCTTGGAAAACTTTGAAGACTTTGCAATAACTAAAACTCAGCTATGTCAGATTCTATAAAAAAAAAAAAATGGAAAAACAAAGCACGATCATGTCATGTCATTTTGCCAATGGGTAACATTATGATTTTTTGTAATTTTAGATGTGTTAACATTTTGGTTTTACTAACTTCTATAATTTAATCTTTTTGTAACTTTAGTAGTATGGACAAAAGGCCTTGCCTCTGAATAAACTTACATCCAGTCCAACAAAGTAGAGGGGTTCGTTCCAAGCCAATATATTGGTCTTAACTTTTACAAAATAGGCCTTCATTTCAAAGGAGGAAAAACACACATTACATGCCTTTTTCTCTGTGCTTTTCATTGGAGTATCCTAAGGATTGTCTCAAGATATATGTGTGTATCGAATTCTTATTTTCAAAAAGCATATGTTAGGCCTATTTTAAGTGGGGCATTTTGGGGGCAAGTTAAATGTTGAGTGGATGTGTTCTTCATAAAGTATTTTGTGTATGTAAAAATATATCCCAAATCAGTGGCTTCATTTATGTAGAAACATACAGCAGTTGTAACTTGTCCTCAGGATATTCAAGAGCTGAAAACATTAGTGGAAGAATTGGAGGGGGGAAAGAATCAACTTCAAGCACAACTACAGGAAGTTGAAATCATCAAATTCGCAATGGTGAAGCAGTATGAGGAAAGAATTGCCTCACTGAAAGCAGATATGGCCAGCGAACGGGAAACGCTGCAAAAACAGATTCAAATGTATAAAGAGACTGAAGGCCAACTATTGAAAAAATCTGATACAGATTCAGACAAGGACTCTTTTCGTGGGGACACAAAGTCTGTGGAAACTCAGACAACAAAAATGCAGCATCACTTAGTGGATGGCGTTAAAAAATCGTTGAAGTTGATGGCTGAACAATGTGTTTTGCTGGATAGGGACCTTGAAAATTTCAATCTTTTTGAAACTGTTCTGGAATCTGAGGGAGCGTCAAAGGCTCAGGAAGAAGTGAGTACATAACTTTTTTGTTTTTTTACTTTAAGAGTGACAGAAACTTTGAATAATTATGAGCTCAACTCACTGCATTTATTGTTCCTTTGTGCACTAGATAGAGTTATTACATTTTGATGTTTATGCATAAATCAGTAAATGTAAAACCACAGAGGGCAGTTTAATAGACAAAGTAAGTTTAAAAATGGAATCTGAATTTACTGTTTTTAAATGTACTATTAAAAAGGCAAAAGAAAGTAGAAAAATCATTAACAAATTTATTTTTCAGAACAAAATAAGTGAATGAACCTTATATTTGCATTTACTCTGTTTTTTCTTTTTGCATTTTCATCCCAAATTTAATTTATGAATTGAAACAATTTTAACAATAGTCATGATTATTGTTGCTCTCATTGAAAATTCTGGTTTGGATGAGCGTATGATTCTTTTATTGGGTTCTGAAGGTCTTTTCCTTGTTCTTCATCATTAGGAGTATTTTTTAGGTATTGATTTTTTTTGTCTTACAATATTAATATTGATTTTTGTCGATACATCTCTCACTTATAAGTTTATCTTGAAAACCCAAACTTGTCCTATCAGGCTGCCAAAGTTACAGCAGAGAACTTTCAGGAAATCCAAGACAGACTGCGAGAGGTTTGTAACCCTCTTAATAAGTTGATCTACTTTCCTTTATGCATTTTGATTTTTTTTTTTTTTTTTTATTATAAATCCTGAACTGAACCACTTTCACTGAAACCAAAACAATTGTATTAAAATGTATAATGGGCATCATTGATATAATTTCACTATGATGAGCTGTGGCACAAGTTGGATATTCTGTTTTGTATCATTGATTGCAAAGCGTTTTATAGTAGAAGTGAGAATAAGGTGAATTTTAATTTACACTGCACTTTTTGTTTTACACAGAGGAAATTTCATTCAAATTGCATGGGGTGGGTCAAAATAAGAGGATTGGAATCATGATCTTAAATGTTTGAGAATCCAATTTATGAGACATTCCACCATCAGAATTTGGATCTTGAGTATTTTCTTTCCACTGTCTGTTTTCTTTTGTCAATTGATTAAAGTTATAAAGTATTTATCTATTTTGAGGAAATTTTTCCTACAGGGTGTTTGAATTTGAGAGAAATGAAATGTCCAATAACTGAAAAGGGCAAACATACTATCTTTCATTAGCCAGGCTTGATTTGTAAGACAGTATGTACTTTTTGTCATGTGTTTAAAGTCACCTCAAGGGGCAACATAGTGCAGCAGAAACAATTATTTTAGACAGAGGTTTACTTGCCTCAATTCCTATTACTTAAAACTTAAAGAAATCAGAAATGAAATTGGGCCATACGATGGGCTATCCTTTCAATAGGCCTTGCTAAGACCATCATGCAAGGCATACACCTGAGTGATAAAGAAGCAGAGAAAAGAAGAAAATAAACATGATGGAGTAGATGGGCAAAACTCATAGAGATGCTCAGAAAGGCTGAAAACTGAGGAATGGAAGGATTGTTGCAAAATCTTCAGAGGTGCCCTGATTGACTTTTGGTTTAAGAATTTTGTGATCTTAATCATGATTGAACACTAAAATTATCTGTAGTGTTTGCTACTATAAAATCATTGTACTCGCCAAAAAAATTTTTTGTGATGTCACTACACATACACCATGCTAGGCAAAGAGAAATTTTGCAGTCCTCAATTTTTTTTCTATCATCTAGAGAGATTTTTATATCATGAACAGCTATTTAACGCTGAGAACGATGGAATTTGAAGCTGTAAACCCTGTCATTTGATTGCCACATTTTATTATTCATTGTAGTCTAGTTTTGTTAAAATTAAAATTTAGTTAAAGGTGGGGCAAAAATCAGATAAAGTAGCCCAGAACTTCTTTAAAATGTCAACTGAAGACAAGAACATGGTTTTCTTCAAACACTAAAAGAAATTTTTGTCCAAATGTGTGGGAGAAAAAATTGTCCAAATTTACAGTTGAACTCACAGCCCCTAATCCATGGAATGGTTTCAGCTTTGAACAAAATTTAAAACAGCTGAAAAGATTTTCATAACGAAAGGAGACATAAAAAAGGATTAGTCACAGATTTTATTTTTATTATGGATATCACTTTAGCATCCAAATTGACTTCTCTTTATCTAGGTAACTTTGATGAACCAAAGGTGGCAAATCCACAGTGATGCAAAAGAGAGGCAACACATGGCAGGTGTGACTGAGCTGAGAGGTGTAAGTTAAAACAAATTATGTCTCACTGGCTGCTCCTCAAAAAATTCTTTCTTCCTCCAGAAAATGGCATTGGTTGTGACCAGGATATGTCAGCAGTTTTTTGTATTTTAGTGTGAATTTCCTGAAAATCTGAACAATTTTATCTTTAAATGGACAAAACTCCAAAAAATTTAGTCTTTTTTTATCTTCCAATGATTGAAAAATGTCCAGTATTATTCATACATCTGTTAATCCCTTATCCACTTTCAGTTTCCCTTTTACTCTTGTTTCATTTCTTGAGCTTCCTTCTCTACCCATATCAACTTTAGGCCTAGCCTAGGAGTACAAAACCATGAGGAGCCACATAGTTCATGAAATAGCTGTTCTAAGCTGGAAGTTAAGCCCGCACTATATGAACCATATTATTATGCTAAGTTATATATGTTTCTGAAACTTTGGCCTATGTCTAGGTAGTACAGGGGACAGATATTGACCCAAAACTATATGTATGTAAGTTTGTGGCAAAAGAGAACCGAAATGTGGCAATCCTGAGCATTTATCAAGTCTTTAAAAGTTATTGCTTGATTTATGTGTTCATAAGTGTTGTATATGCTCTGCATGTAGATAAAGATACCAACAGCTATTGTATACATTTCTTGTATACTTCATTGATCCATAATATACATCTTCAGGAAATTGAGGCCTGGAAACAAGAAGCAGAGTCGAAAAGAGCAGAGAATATGAGGCTAGTTCATTATGTTGAGGAGCTACAGGTGACGCTGAGTCAGTTGCAGCAAAAACCACAGATTGATCCAAGTATTGTGGAAATCTTGAAGCAGCAGATCCAAGTATGCACTGAGGACTTCACCAATGAACGGAAAGATCACGAGGCAGCTATAAATAAGAACAAACTACTTCAAAGGGAAGTCGAAGGACTCAAGGTGGAGGTTGGTCCGACTTTTTTGGCTGCTTAGACCAGGTTTTGATCTGCATCTTTGCATTCTGCCTGTCAGTGCATCTCGTCTTTCCGATTCTCTCTCCCATTCTTCATGTTTTACTGTTTTCATGTAACCTCTGTTGCTATATTTTTGAAAAATTTTTTTCTTCCTTTTTTTCAAGGTTAATAACCGGTCCTCTGCAAGGTATATTTATATAAAAAGATTCAAAATTTCTGAGAACAATTTTGAATGAAGTTGCAGCTATGTCAACATCAAACACAGCATTATTACAGAAATCAGGCCAGGTTAGCTTAAACTCTGATAAACCATATCTCGCTAGACCAGTAGTGAGATGGCTATTGCAAGTAAGACTTTTGAGAAGAAAAATCTTTTAAATATCTTTTTCTTTAAAGTGGTAAAAAAAATAAAGTAAACCCTAATATCTTGAAAAAGAATCCTCTGGCAAGTTTTCATCATGCTAAAGTTCTCAAAATGAAATTTATTTCTGTGGCATAAAATGGAAGTTCAATGTGTGACTTATGACTCATTTGGGCTCGTTTAAAGAAAGATGTTCTGATGGTTTCCTTACGTTCCCAATGCTGCCTTGTTTTGAGAGATCCTTGCATCTGATAATTCAAATGTAATTTGAGTTCTTTAATAGTTTGACTAAAACTGATTGATTTGGTTTTTTCACAGAATGAAAAACTGAAGCAAGAGCTGGAAAACTTGAAGCTCAGACAAACATCCCCACCTGTGAGTTTATTTCAAACAAATCATGTGTTGCTGGAACATTTGAGAGACCACATAATGTAAAATTTTTGTACATCAAATTTAGGAAAGTGGTAGAGCCAAAGTCTGGTAGTGACAGTCTTACTCTTAACGATTAGGCTTCAATTTTGGGTGTAGAAAAACTGAGGGTCTTAAAAGCTTTCTTTTACATCTGCTAAAAAGTAATTCCAATACATGACTGTAAACTTTCATCCTGTGCAAGTTCAAATTTCAGTATCGAATTCAATTCCCAATGTAGAGAATTACTCTTTAATCAAGTCAAAATCTAGATAACAGACATCTTGCTTACAACGATACGGCCAAACACCACGTGATAGTGTTTCAATTTTTAATGATTCCAAATTTAAGGCACTTTTTGTCCTTTGTTGACTCCATAGTATCATTACACCTTCTCTTTATCTTTAAAATATGTATTTTTTTTACTTTGGTCCTCTCTATTTTCTGTTATTTTGTGCAATGTCGACGGTGCAAAGTGTTTACACCATGGCTGAAAAGGATTTTCAACTCCAANTAATGCATATTTAGAAAGGACAGAGCCTATTACAGCTATCTATGTGATGTGTCCAATAAAGATTTTTGATAAAAAATTCTAAGATCTAAGGCAGTGAGGCATTCTGAAGAAATTGATGTAGACCCTCAACTCCTCTGGATATCAGTTGAAGATTAAATTCTAAATCTATCCACAGTTTCCCTATGAATTATGATGCTATGTGTTTGAATCCTGCAGCAGTGCAAATGAAGAATTTTTTCTTCGTACAACTTGCTGTTGTAAGGGGCTGGAAAGCATCAAGTTCTACTTGCTTTTATTCTTTTCAAGTCAAATTTGATCAAGCTTCTATTTGTGCCTTTATGCACCTTAAGTTTTTTAAGTGTAAAATTTGGCATTTTTGTGGCATTTTACCTTTTGAAAAAAAGCTGTGGAAAGGCTTCTTATCTTGACAAAAGAATAATTTTTATCATGAATGTTAGCTTGATTTTCTTTCTAAAAGGATCATTTTGACTTAAAATGACACTTTTTGGTAACCTATGCTAAATTTCTGGTCATGTCACCTGAACATATGAATTGGGCTTCAATGAATAGAAAAATTATTTATTTTCCTCCAAGACACTGCTGATTGCCTTTTTGAACAACTGTACTTTTCCTTTTGGTTAATGTTATTGCCTTTTTAAAAGTGTACTTTTTCTTTCTGTTTATTGCAAGTTCAAGCAGTACATTCAATAAGTCTATCATTTTATTTGGCTCAATAACATTTTGGTTTAACTTAATGAGCCAGGCTGCCTTTCCCTTTATGTTATGAGGTAGAGCCAAAAAATTGCGCTATTCAACATTGCAGGAGGGGTGAAACCTAATTTTTATAGCTAAAAAATCTTAAAGGAGAATATTATAGCTTTCACAGCACTAGACATGACTGTGTTATGAACACATTTTTTTCTTCAGAGAACATCATTTCTCATAATTGGCTGTTATGAAAATTGAAACTTAAATTGATTCTCTGTACAAGAATCTTTGCCTATGTTGTACCCCCCCCTGTGGAAAAGAACTAACATCCTTTAGTTGTTAAAAGATCATGAATAACTCAAAAGGCTTGTTAATTTAACATGACCATCATAGTCCCACAAATGATGTGAGTTACAAGTATGCATTTGTATTTTCAGCTTGATTTTTTAAGAGATTTTTTTTTTTTTTTTACTTTTCCATCCAAGTCTCAGCCTCAGGCAAGGCAACCAATGCAGCGACAATCTTGGCATCCCGGCCAATTTCCCACCATACAGCAGTATCCATCAGTCCAACCAAGGGGTGAAGGATTTGACAATTTGCCTCAAATGCCTGCAGTGCCTTTCCTCAGGAACCCCAACAGTGGCCTTAGGATGGGTGCACCCCTAAGCCAAGCTGGCAGAAGTCAAAGTGATTCTAAATTTGCATTTGAGTGCGATGAAGGACCCTCAAGCCTGCACCATGCAGGCTCCAGGCCACAGGCTGCAAGTCATTCTCAGTCTGAACTTAATAGTGGACAAACTGTGGCCAGGCCTGGGGCTATGGCTTCCATGCCAGTTCTTACGAGGCGTTCATCTGATGCAGATGCAGACATTTTAAAACACAGAGGAGCAATGGCGTGCCCAAAGTGTAGCAAAGAATTCCCTGATGAGCAGAGTGGGACTTTATTAAGGCATATCGATGCTTGTGAACATTAGATGAAGAGGCTGTAACTAAACCATTTTAAAATTAGTGTCCATAATCCTTGCCTTAATTCTACTTCTTTGATGTCATTTTGAGCGTGATAGAGAGAAGATGAGATGTTATTGTTTGTTGCAATCTGAAAGCTGTGACTTTTTTAAATTCTTTGCTGTTAAAAAAATTGCATAAAGAGAACAGAACTAATACTACACAATTGTTTTGTTTTGGTGAACTTACATGGTTTTTTCTGAGCAAGCATTTATCCATTTCCAGTAAATTATAAATAGGATACTTTCATACATATAATAAACAGGAAACAGCAACTGCCCTTATATTTACCTTGCTGCTACTTCCTGACCCTCACACACACACACAATTAGGGAAGAATCCAAGAGGAAACATCTTGATCAACCTTTTTCTCAGGCTCTGTAGGGTTATAAATCTTTGATGGCTTGTAAAGAAAAAAAAACACCACCAAATTGAGATTTCAGGTTTTTACAGGTAAAAGAATTTTGTAAGTTTGTAAGATCGTATGAATGAGAATGAGGCTTACCTTGGTAAGGTGTGCGTGATGGTTTCCAACTGTGTAAGAAAACAGTGGCAGGAATGAAGGTGTAAATTTCGAACTGCAGGAACTTGCCATTTTGTGTTTGTATATTTTTGATACTTTGAACAATATGCATCACATCACAATCTTTTAATTATCAGCCTAAAACAGATGTTACTAGAGCCTACTGCATTGACCCAGACCTGTCTTAGACAAACAAGGGAAGGTAATTTACATACCTTATTTCCTTATAATCGGAAAAAAATCATCATCCTTACCTTGCTTGTTTATAATAATAATATGTCATCAGCCATCAGGCTGTACATTGTAACTTGAGATTTTAGAGCAACTAATGCAAATGAAGGCATTTGCATGTATAAAGTAGAAGCATTATCTTCTTAAAATGTTTTATTATTGATTGCCCAAACTGGTCATAGGCACCTTTCTATGAAATTTTGCAAAGGTACTTTCTCTTGACCAAACTGCAGAGCCAATAATAGTGTTAATTCAGATACCTATACAGACCTGCCAACCGTCCCGCAAATTGCGGGACAATCCCGGAAAATGAGTGTCTGTCCTGCATTTGTTAGAAATGTCCCGGAATTCAGCTTTGTTTCAGGACAAAAATTAATCCCGACTTTTGCTTTTCTCATTTATACCGCTCTTCCGCAAATAAAAGTACTTTTCTTTTAGTTTCCGTTTTCGTTTTCCGGGCGTTCAGTATTTATATCGATATACTTAATAATGATACTGCTTCACTATGGTGCTCTTTTATTATCGATATAAACTTTTAAAAATAAAGCATCATGCACCAGTCACCTTTCTGTTTATAGTTCTTTCTTTCAGTTTTTCCCCGACAGTCGATGTGAAAGTAGTATTACTATCTAGAAGTGCTTTGGTTTTCCGTTACCGTTAATTGTTTATGTGAGTTGCATCTACATGCTTAGGAAGTGTTATCAACGATTACAACATAACTGAAGGAGAGCTAGATCAATAGAATTTTCTCTGTGAATAGAGTTAGGCTAATGCTGAACTCGATAGCCTACTTGGTGCTTTTTTTCATTGAAGTCGTATAATTACTAGAACCGCGCATTAGGTCTAGATCGCGATAGATAGCCTATCTTTTGAAGATCAAGGTCTATTAAAT
>BLXT01001861.1:6379-19709 GCA_019648995.1 Plakobranchus ocellatus
AAACCTTCTATTACCTTCTGTCCACCCAAAGAAAACAAAAGTTCAACGATTTGCTTACATTTAAGATGGGAGCTTTCCAGAAAAGAATCTTTCTGAGGGAAAATTTTATTGACTTTGTGAGAAGGGCATCTATATATGGGCTCAGCACCTCGCCCCGATGGCACAAGGTCATGACTCTATTGCAAGTGACACAATTAAGTGGCACTTGCCTTTAAACATTGTGTTGTTAAAGAAAGGTTATCGCGCTGTCTCTGTCCCTAGTGTGAAAGTACAACAAGTTCAAGGCCATAAAGTAATACGATAAAAAGCAACAGTAATTATATACAGCAAAACGACAGCTAAAAGCACTAATTGTAGATCTAATGTCAGTGGAATAGTTGTATTAATTAATCCTCCTGGAGAGCAATTTCCGAACAAATTAAATAAGATAACCCCTCCAGTATGGACACTGCTGACAACTCTATCCATCTGTCAAAATATCGTTTGGCACGGTTGATAAAAGTGCCAAAGTCCTCGTCAACCTGCAGTTGAATCTTTAATTAATTAAGTAAATAACAGCAAAGGAACAGTAAAAAACACAAAATGTAGATCTTATGTCAATGGATAGTTATAATTAATTAATAGCAACATGACTTCTCTCAAAAACAAAGGCGCATTTTTCCATGAACTAATGCAGAAGCCAGATTTCAAATTAATTCAATTTATAGGAGAAAAAAAATTATTAAATGAACATTATTTAATTATCTTATTTTCAGCCATTTAATGATTCGATTTGGCATTTGGCTCTGGTGGTCTTTCTGATGCCACAGTAGATGGCTGTTCTGGTGCTGTTGGCTCACTTTTCTGTGAGACTTACATTACTGTACTCTTGATTGAAAGTATATCCATGTGTAAATTAGTCTTTGTGCCATTAAGTTTCAGGGCTGTTCAAAGTATAAATTTTTTTAGATCTTCAAAGAATTTTTCAAGGATATTTCCTTTCCGAACCAATTTTGCAAAGTTTGCAACAGAAAAATGAGAAATTTTGTTAATTTTAAAAAAAATGTTCTTTGTCATGTGCCCAAGCACCTTCAATTTGATCGGTGTAGGCACTTACCTCTTCCCCTGTTGCTTTGTTTCTGTACTTCTGAACGAACTAATGTTTCTTGACAATGCTACAATGTTTGTATCCAGCAATGTTCAATCCAGTATATGCAGCCAAAATGTAAGGAAAAAACTGGAGCCCGGAGCGACAAATTTTTTTTATAGTAGCTGAAATTCTTCCTTTGTCTCTTCAAGAAACAGGGAAAAGGAGCAGTCAAAGTCTATGACAACCAGCTTCAATCATTCTCATCCTTTTGTCTAAAGCATTAGTCTTTTGTTTCATCATTTGAACTTTCTTAAGAATTTTTTTTTGCTGCAAGTTGTCTTTTGTTTGACAAACGAGGAACTTTCACAGAACTCATGTACGTCAGCAACCCAATCATTCTGTAAAACTCGTCTGCATCCACATCTGTCCACCTTTCATACAAACTCATTTTCTCAGCACTCACACTGTGCGCATACTTATTGGTAAACTCACACAACTGGGTGATAAGACATGGAATAAAAAATAATTAAAAAAAAAAAAAAAAACAGGCCTGAGGAATTTTCGAAGGTCGGCCCTGGTGTGGCACTCATCAGGTGTAAACCAGGCTCCCTGTCAGGCTGGAATTCAGGCACTGCTGTTGTTGGGCCAGGGTCTTGCCTGGTCTCATCACTATCAGCCGCAGTTTCACTCTCAGACTCAGAGCTGATGCAAATGTAAAAATATATAATATTTCAATAAACGCTTGGAAGTTTTTTTTATCACAAGATTTATTGAAAATCTAAAACGAAGAGATGTAAAATTATTCTCAGCTTGAGACCAATAATATAATCTTGGGCTAGTTCTAAATCTGAACTTGGAATTTCAGTTTCTAGTCTAGAACCTAGACCTAAGAAGACATCAAAATAAACCAGGCATTGTTTTATTAAATATGTATATTCAGCTCAAACATGACATATTTAATAGAGCTAAACCATGATTTCAATATTTATAATCCAAATGTAGATCTAGTATCAACTTGAATCATAAAAATCAAGATCTAGACTAACCTCCCTCTTTCATCAAAGGGGGAAGCGTTGGAGCCGACTAGATCTAGTTCTGAATCTGGACCTTCCTCCTCACTCCATTCAGCACTCAGCCACTCCTCCACCTCTTCATCATTTTCAAGATATTCCAAAACATCTGCTGCTCACAAATTTGTCATTTTGAATTTGCTATGAAGTATTTTAGTGGCAAGATTGTTTTGCATAAATGATAGTCTTAATTCCAGAATGGCGAAGGGAATATCCGCATTCCAACCTTGATTTAATTCAAGGTACCAAAAGCAAAAATTTTATTTCATTCAGGGATAAGCTTATTTCATTTTTTCTGAAACTGAACAGCAACAATATAAAATCCATCACCAAATGAAGGAGATATATGTTTCTAAAGTTTGATTTGCCAGCTTGTACCATCACTAGCAAAGATGAAATGGTCAGACTTTTGAATTTCATTCATTATTTGAGACTTAGCTATCACATGTGTTTCATTTGAAAAATTAAGTGAAGAGATACTTGAAGGTAATTTATTTCCTAGATCAGTCTTAAATAAAGACTTTGCTACTGTTAAAATGACTTATAAATTTAAAATGACTTATAAACAATTGGTAGCGGGGACATTCGCTTCGCCCTGTAAAGCATAAAATGTTTTACAAACATCATCCGAATACCGGTGACTGCTGCCATCCTCTCTTAATTTAATGTTTTAAAACTCAAAAGGTCAACATTTCATTCAAGTCCAAAGCTTTCTCTTTTTCTTTACACAAGGAGCCTTTATAGTGAGATTGTAGACTTTGTTCCTCTTTTACTTGAGATTTTAAATCACTTGTGGTTGTCTCAAGCTGAGAATTTTTTTACGTGCTGTTGTTTTAATTCTTTCATTGTATGATTCTTTTGATTCTCTAATTTTTCAGGAGTCTTCTTATATTCTTGTTTTTTTTTTTTTTTTGTTCAGGTTTGAGCTTTTTAATTTTTCAAGTTCCTGACTCGTGGACTTTTTATGTTCATAGACATCTTTTAGTTCATTTTTAAATTGTTCGATTGATACTTCTGAACATGAATTTTCTTGATTTAATCTTCTTAAATGTCAACACATATCTCATCATTTCCGTTGTTTTGTAAAGACAGGTCAGCTCCAAATTTGCAGCAACTAAATTATACAGGATAAGCCAACATGGCAAATCTGTGTAATATTTCACATTTTCAACATTTACCTCTAAACAACTCTTCATTAAATGTACGTGAAACGTAAACACTTTTTGAGATCAGCAATCTCTGTGGTCATGTCATTAATGATAGTCTCCTGGGTCTCCAGATCTTCTGTTGTGCAGTCTGTTTGAGTTTGCATGCTGTGGAAGCAATGAACAGTGACACATGTCTCAGTGATGTAATATGTAATCCAGAGATCAGACTAATTCACATAATGAGTCAAAAGTCGCATACACTTCAGGAAGTTTTTAGAGGAAAAATTTTTTTTTTCTTTAATCTTTCTTCCATAACATAAAGACTAAGTATAGGCCTTTCCTCAATGGTCCTAAAAAGTTATGATGTTTTACTTTATAAAATTCTTAAGCTGAGGATTCCAACCTGTAAATTTAAAAACTATGGGCTTTGAGTTTTTATGAATCAACTTTAATGACTGAAACAAACAAACAAACAAAAAAAAAACATGATGCCGATTTCTGTAGGCTGTTGCACCTTGCAAGCAAAGTTCTAAAAACTTTTCTTTACTTCTTGACTCGTGATGGCTGTATGGTTTTTGCTTTTTTTTTTTTTTTTTAATACAATGAGCATTTACAGAATAATTTTCATGGAGGTGATGTGGGATCCACCTTTCTGAACTTTATTTTATTACCTTCATCAATGCATTTTATTTCTTAACATGTAGGTCTATGCCTCATGAGCCATTCTGTTATCACAACATAACTTTACCATGATGCTTACATGTAACAACTTGATCTTTTTTCTCCTTGAGAATGAAGAATCTGTACGTAATTATACTTGACTGTGAGCTTTCTAATTTATTGAGAGTTAACATAAATATCCTATTTAAAAGAATTTTTTTTCTTTTAATACCATTAGACTATTTTTTTTTTTGTTATTTTTCAGCATTTTGCACTGAACTGAAATAAAAATGTCAATAAAATTTGGACAATTTATACAATGTTATTCAAAGCCTTTTTTCTTTCCTTTTTTACTCCACTGAATCTCTGATAGAACTGTTACATCATGGCTTAAAACAAGACAATAAAAAAAAAAAAAGCTGTAACTAAAAACAGCAATAAAGGCCAATAAAAAGAAACCATGTTTTTTTAAGCTCGCCATTTTTTTCTCAATTGTTTTAACAGAAATGTGATGGCTTTACTTTTAGTTTAGGAAATAAACTTTTCATTTTGTCACTCTTTACATGTAGTCCAGAAAAGCTTACCTCACTGACTGTCTGAGATTCTGTTTGCATTTTAAGAGATTCCGTCTGTCTCTGTGCTACAGCCAGGTGTGCTGCTATCTTCACCTGTAGCACAAGTGAGTTTTGCAGGTGTTTTCCTCTTGCCCCTGCCCTTCTGACGGTTAAAAGCAGCTGGTGACTTGTCTGCTCCATGCCGGAGATTTGTGCATGGCACCCAGTCTGGGTTGGTCTCATCATGCATGTAAGTTGGCTTTCCTGAAAAACAATAAATATTAAAAAATGAATCATTAAAGGGGTCAGATTTTGAATGAAGGCGTATCAACATAAATCTTCAAATATATAGTAGGGCCTATATATCCACGAAACTGACTGTTAAAAGTCTTTTATCCTCTCATGGATAAAGTAACAGAAAAAAAAATACTGCACAAAATTCTTTTCTCATAAAGATAAAATACTTCCAGATCATATCTTTACCCACTTTACGGCTGCACTAAAATCCTATTTCTGATGCTTACACATACATACACTCTTGTAAATATATTATATTTAAGGTGATAAAAATTAATGCTCTCCAATGTGGCAACCCACAAAACAGATTTATTCCACCAGTTCTTATTAAAAATCATTTACTGCTGTGGAACAAATCTGGCAGATCCAGATACTATATAGGAATGAAACTCCTTCTCTGACTCAATGTACACTTGAGACATAAAAATGTCCATCACAGTCTCCACTGAGTCAGAAAGGAACTCCTTCTGAAGAAATCGTCTCACAGCCTGATGAATGTGAACTGAGCAAAGGTTGACTAGAGTGTCCGGAAATACTGTCTCAATGGCACCAATCTCAGCTATATCTTTATGTACAACAAAACAGCTTGTTGCTACAAAAATGTTTTGCTGTGGAGACAGCTTGAGACAGTGTTCCATGGAAATCCTGTCCTCCTTTTTTAAAAAGGCATGCATAACAGTTATGCCACGGCCTTCACAATCAGTGACCATTGCGGTTAAAGGGGATAGAGGTACATATTTGTCTTGTATGTGATATCCAGAATTATATCTTCTGGATACAATTCTACAAACCCTCTTATTTGCCAAGTCATGAAAAAAAATTAAAATTCAAATCCTCCACAATCATCCTTCCCCACACAAACAGCCCCACCTTCAAGATCTAGAGTGTCAATTACGTCGCAGCATTTTTCAATGTCATTATGACGACCACCCTGCGTCCCCAGGCTACGATGTTTTATATTGTAGACATCTTGGCGTGTAAGGCGCACATCATGTTTTTTTCTAGGATTGTTTTGACCTCTGAAACTTTCAGTGATGTTGAAGTCAATAAAGATGTTGTTGAATTGAGCACCAGACGAGGATTCTCTGGCAGCAACATGAAAGCCTGAGGATACAAACAAACATTAACGCACAATTCTATAAAAGTATAAATGTATTTTCACAAGCAAATTTGTTATTTCTAAGACTATATCACCCAAATCTAACTTATCTAAGAATCCTGAATGTAATGTTATATGTTTGTCTGATGTTCTTCCACCCCAACCCTGTGATAGAAAACAAATACTCCCTTGACGTGTACTGCCAATGAGATATTTAATGGTGTTGTGGCTTATGTAGTTAGAAGGTGTTAGTGCTCTTGCCTTAATATTTGAGGGTCTCTCAAAAAAAATTTCAAAACAATAATAATGGCAACTCTCTTTCCAAACTGTCTTACAAAGTCGAGAGGCATTTCTTTTCTAGTGAGGGTCTATCAGACCAATGAATGAGGAGGCTCAAATTATAATACATAACATATAACCATTATAAGACTCTGACAGAGATGGAGGACACTGTAGATACAGACACATGAAATTCATCGGCTAAAAGTTGATAGGGGGCAGGCTAATCTCAACGTGATGAGAGCAATTAAATTTCTTGGAAAGGATTTAGGGCACTTTGAGGACCTCTGGGCAAAATTGGGGTTAAACACACAATAAGACTATTCAGAAGATGCCATTCAACTAATCTGGTGAAAAATGTTACATTTTTATCATTATTTTTAAATTCATGTACATCAATCAATCAGAATCTTGTAATTATTTCTTTTAAAATTACAATTTCGCATGTCATTTCTGACATTATTTCTGCATCACGTCCAGTCATGTCAGTCTGACTGGCTGCCTCTTGTACACTTGATGTAGAAGTAAAAGGTTCTTTGGCAGTTTTTGTATCTAAAATAAAAGGAAAAGTCAATAAAAGGGTTCTGCATTTAGCACATATTCATCTGCTCAAAAAAAAAAAATGGTCCTGTAAACATTCAGTATAATCTGTGTGGCTTTATATTTATTATGTTTTTATTCTAACAATTTTTTTTCCAGAATTGCATGGTCTAAAACATGTGATGTGTTAAACAAAATAACAAATGAAAATGAAACTTGAACAACATCCAAAGTTAACCTTGATTGTTATATTTTATTGTGTTAATGGCTGTAAAATTAATTCCCAGTGCTCTAAAAAGTAATTGGCAAAATTATCACCACATTGTAATAATTTCGCTTTCATTCCTTCTACTCCCATTCACTCCTTGCATAACAAACTTTTGAGCAGCATTCCTGCAGGTAATCCTTGACATTCCTAGCACACATATTCACTTATTTTTTTCTTCATAGCCTTTTGCACATGAAACAGGCACAGCTGTAGAAGCATTTGGAGAAGCTGTCTGCAGACATGAGACCTAATTCATTCATGTCCTTATCTGCCATGAATGACTTCAATCTCTCTGTGCAGGGATTTTGTGTGTGCAAAATATCAAATATCAAGGAAAGCAAATTGCTTTTCTCATATGAGGGCAAGCGCAATGACATGAAATTCAAGATTCAAGATTCCCATCCACACACATGAAGCTAAGCAGTGGCATTTGTCTATCATTTACACAATAACTTGAATCTACAAGCACATTTTCAAGAAATATATTAAATTTTGATTTCATATATGATGTCTTGAAAAACAAATGCCACAGCATTCCATCTTTGTGTCACACCAACATCAATAAAGGCTCTAGGATCCTTCTCTTTTTCTTCTTGAAGGCTGGTAAGGAGTTAAGCATCATTCAACCTCTTTTTTGTTTTAATCCGCTGGTTTACGTCTGAGGTTGTGCTGGTTGAGGTGATGACGAAAGGCTTGTGTGTCTCATCTTTATATCGGTCAAATGACTTGGAAAAGGTTTCCCAAGAAACAAAATATGTGGATCCAACATTAAAATCCATCGATTTGGTTTATATCTAGAAGCACCTTGATCAAAAGTGAAACCTTACAGATAAAATAATCTTTAAAGCAGAAATTATTTGAAAGAATGTTCAATAATTATAAACCTTGGGATACCTAGAGATGTAGATCTAGGCCAAGTATAAAAAAAAAGCGCCATTCACAAAAACTGCCAAGAATCCTCCTCCGACTGGCCAAGACCTAGACTGCATCAGTAGACTATAGATAGCTACTGGACGTAACCGATTTGGGCCCAACGCGGCCCTACACGCAGACACTTCGTTTTTTTGGGGTTTTTTTTTGTATATATGTGGAATCACATATTTAGAAAAATCCTCCCGAGTCCTCTCTTTTGGGAGAATGATGCCAGGTGGGTTAGGTGGGTGAAATCTGGAACATGATTAGGGGCCCATCATCAGTTTCATCTCCTGTGTTTACTCTAGCAGTAGTTGGTCTGGTGTAAAGAAAAAGGCAATTTTTGAAACAATCCCTTATAGGTACATCTTTCTCCTACATGTATAATATATTAAAGACATATGTGTATATATACACACACACACATGCATATATACGGATGAAAAACAGATATCTAATCTTCCGATCAATTGTAGTCAACACCATGGCGTACGAGTCATATAATCAAAAGATTCCAATGGTTGTCAGGAATCGTGCATCTGAAGGGTTATGAAAAAAAAAATTTGATGTACATCTATAAGGTGAAAAGTACAAATGTACAGGTTTTTTTGCTGAAATCTTATTTAATGATTCTTCCAAAATATTGGAATTAGATCTAGACACTCTTTCACATTCACTTTTTTGCATGTTTGCATGACTGAAGATCTAGAAATATTATGCCTTCATTTAGAGTCTACTCACACATTGTTTGTAACCGGAGGCAAATCCAGGTTTGCTTCATCCGAGCTGTCCTCAGATTCAGAACAAATTTCATATTCATTAGAAGAATAGTCAAAACATTCATCAGAATCAAATTCTAAATGTTCAAGATCCATCTTTAGGCTAGAATTGAATAGAATTTGGAGTGTGAGACAGCGACAAAGTGCAAACGATAGTGTCAAAATGGCGGAAAAAAGGGGTATCGTCACTGTCTAGAGGATTCTAAATGTAGGTGAATAAAAGTAAGAAAAAAAGCAAAAGTAAGAAATCTGTTTTGCATAACCACAGGCCACACAACTGAAGTGACTAGGCCATCACAGGATTGTATAGTGGGTTTAATCTAGTATTAGCTCAAAATCTTCACCGTGACGCCTGGCACATCAAGGGTTCCTAACTGATACTTTTACATCACACAAACAAGACAGATCCATTAGTCTGAGTTGAGGCAATAACACATTCACATCTGTTTATAAAGTTTATTTGACTTCATACTAAGTTATATTATTATAAAGAGCAATGTAAGGTTATACATGCATCTATTTGCTGCTGGGTGGTGAAGACTCTACATTCTAATGGTCTAGAAATAAGAACAACTAACCTAACCTATACTTCTAGCCTTACTCTAAGGTCCTTCCTGCCCATGCCGGGCAAGGAGTTAAAAAACTACATGTTTAGGCTTTGTGAGTTTACTTAAAAAAAAACAAACCACCAGATAACTACAAAACTGACAACAACTATTCGAGCTTAGCTTGTGGCTACATGTCTTTACCTCTGCATCTGAACTGGTGTAAAGTTGGAGAGCGAATCATACTCTAACTGAGTTTGACTGTTGCAATCTCTTGGAAAATTGCTCATGAGGTTATGGTTAGAGTACTTATTGAATTTTTTTTTTTTAATTTTCAAAAAGTTTATCAGGCAATCAAATGATGGACAATATTTGCTTGAAAATTCATATCCCCATAGTGCAATGCATTGCTTTCTGTTTCATGAAAAATTCTGTTGGGACGGTAAAGAACTTTTCTTAAAAATGTTTGAGAAAAACTGGGAATGTTTCATTCACCTTTAATCGCCTCCCAACAGGCCGTGTCCAGACCTAAAACGTCCATAATAATATCAAAATGTGATGGTTCTAGCATTTTGGGACCGCCAACCGTAGCAGACTTACTTATGCACCAACTTCGTTTTTCAACCTTTAAAATGATGCTTAGGCCTATAAATTAGTGTCCAGGGCTCTCCCAAGTTGGGGAGTACTTTGTGGAGCTTGTTTGCCCCCTCAGCATCCCAATTTTTTTGCTAGACGGAGTGGATGTAAGCGTTTATTTTAGGTTTTAGATCGGACCAGCAAATGAGTTTTCCTGAGCATGATGATCTATTTAAAAAATGAGGAACAGCCTTTTTGCTATGCCTGTGACAGCTTTTACACTGTCCGGCATATTTTGATTGAATGCCCAGATTTTCAAGTCACCAGGAGAAAATACTTCAGTGTAACTGACCTGTACAGACTTTTCCGAGAGGTCAGTCCCTCTTGCAAAGTGGGTTACTTAAAGGAACTTGGTGTATATGGAAATATCTGAGGCTTTGTACAGATTCCTTTCAAAGTTTTTCTTCATATACTCTGTTGGATTTTTAATGGTTTTCTATCTTTGTTTTAATTTGCTTGAGCATCTGACGGAGGCTATGAGAGAGAGTGAATGAACAGAAACCCTGAGATCACCGCTTAATGGTGACTGGGTATACCAATAATCGATCAACCAGGGCTCTCAAAACATGTTTTTTTTTTGTCTTTGCAGAACCATATACTACGCTTCCGTAGTTCAACTTGGACCAGAATAGGGTACGGTAAAGCTTTAGAAGGGTGGCTCTATCCGCCCCCCACTCTGTATGACCCACGAGGCGTAGTAAATTTAGTGCTTTTACATTTTTTCTTTAGCTACTGTACATGATTATTAAAACTCAGTTTTGAGTCAAAAACGACTCCTAAAAATTTAGCCTCACCCTTCACCAGAATGGCTGGCCGTCAAGATGAAGGGTGGGCTCAGTGTAAATTCTTTGTCTGTGGAAATAGTCACAGATGGTCTTCGAAATAAAAAATCTGAAACTGTTCTCGGAGACCCGTAATAAATTCAATACTTTAAAGCATTTGTTTTTTAAATATTTCACATCATTTATAAAATTTAGTTTTTGGTAAAAAATGACCCATCATCAGGGGCCTTTATTTTCTCTCGGGGCTTTTAGAATGTCGCCTAGTAAAAGCTTAAACATCAAGACTCAGGAGCCCTCTCTCAAGCATACGCGCACCAGGCTATTCAAAGCAAAAATTTCAAAGTTAAAGATATCATTATCAGGCCTGTACAATTTCCACCTTATGTTCCCATCTCTATTTTTATTCCACTTTAAAGTGGAAAGATTTTTGGAGAAAGCTTTCAAATGTTTTGTAAGCCCACTGGTAAGAGATTTCTAGGGATGACTGATGTGAAATTAGGTGTCTTCTTTTTGTCTGATTTGACTTTTCAATGACATCCCATGAATTCCATTTCTCATTCAAATCTTCTGGACTCTCAAACACAATTCTGAAAGCTCTTTTCCAGGCAACATCCGCCATTCCTGATGACCTCTCTGAGGCAATAGTGCCGGAAGGGGCTTGAGCTCTGACTTCACTTGAAAGTCCAGGCAGTTCTCCACCAGGCAAGTGTCTGTGGAGCTGGCGCTGAAGTGTAGCCTGAAGGGCCCTGATGAGCAAGGACAGAGCTGTAGACAAGGCAGCCTCAACTGAACCATAACTAACCAGGGTAGGTAAGCCGACATCGTTTAGCATATACAGGCCTACTGGCCAAAGATACAGGGCAATATTTAATAGCTGACTTTTAAAAATACTCCCTGTAGACAAAAGCTTTGCTGTTTTATTGTGTTTCTACGTGTCTCTAGTGGAAAGGAGGTGGATAGATGCATTTCTTCTTATTTTCATGCAATAGTCTAAATTTCCAAAAAGATATTCGCCTGTCACATTGGGGAAAGGACAAAGTTTTTAAGTTGATAGGGACACTCTCCTCTATCTCTCCACCAAATACACTGCCATCTGAAAAATGGCACTCACTCACTTAAGAGTATTTTTTAAAAGCTTCCACAAGACAATCATTTGATTATAAAAATGTTGAGACTACACTAGTAAATAAATTACTGGAAGGAAAGTCATTGAATACTGACTCTAGCAGATGGCCTAGTTAATACAAGCTGTGCTGGCAGTGTATCAAGGCGGACCAGATTCACCACAGGTTGGTGAGTCGCTTGTTAGAGAGAATTTTCTTTTGTGTCTCTCCAGTTTTAAGAACTGACTCTTTGGTAGGTAAAGATACAGAACATCTAAAACTTCAGCAACAGCTTTTGCTTTGTCACTTGGTTTTTCTTTGCACAAATTTGTAACTGATACTTCTTCAGATTTATTTGTGAGCATCTCGGTAATGATCTTCAAAGTAAACAATGTTCTTACTCTTTTACTTCTTTTAGGTTGCAAATGCTCAATTTGTTATTTGTGAGGATACTTCAAACGGATTGGGGATGGAGATGAAATGAAAGATGGCGTCAAGGCAACGCTACTTGAACATAATTGTAGCAACTTCCTATAGAAGAGAGTTCTGGCTGCTCAATTGCTACGTCCTCTGCACCTTAGCCTCATCTTGACTCATGCAATATGGTGATGGTTGAGGGGAAATAATAGATTTTCACACGCTTCAAAATCTCTCAGGTGAGTTTAAATTTGATTGTGGAGCGAATCATTACAAACTGAATGGTGGACTGGGTATACAATGATGAATCATTACAAAAAAAAAGATAAGTGATGCAGAACATGTCACTGATGACAGTTATTGAATTCATTTTTATGATTCGACAAAATGAATAAATATATTTTTTTGAAATATGGAAATGTATAAATTTACAATGTAGGTTTGTAAACCTTTAAGGCAGTTTGTGCCACTGAAAATGTGCAAGAAAATATTGTTTGATTTGAAGCACCCTTCCCTCGTTTTGGCATGCAGCTTCCTCTGTATGAACTTGTCCCGCTGACCACCTTTTATATCGAGTTGTACACCTCGGCTATAATCTAAAACCTATCAAAATTTGTTTCCAAAAACATATAATGTTATTGATTAAGTACCAGTCATGGGATTAACAAAGTTTCTATTGTGGTTTACAATGAGGCCTTGTGATGATGGTATATATATCATTGTTGAATGTAAGTCCTGTGGAAATCGATAAAGCTGTCTGGCTATGCTTGCGGCATAATCAAAGGCAACAATGTTTCATCACTTCTGCTGGGCATGGCTTTTTTTTGTTTTTGTTTTTTTTTTAAACAGTAAGCCTTTCTTCATCAATTTCAACATTTTACCTGAGGATCCCCTATTTGTATATCGACTGTTTGCTAAGTGGTAATAAATATCTCAATTTAAGAAGCAAATCCCTGAATATTCGTTTCCTCTAAGATGTCTCATAAATCTGTTAGTCAACACTGCTTAAGTCGATGTCCAAGGGACATAATAAAAAGATCGACTTACGTTATTTTTTTGATTATCTCCCTTGATCGAAGTACAAACATACACACTCTCTTTCTTTATATATTTATTTCTATAAAAATACATATATATTTTTCTCTTTCCTTTTTGGGGGGAGGGGGGGGGGG
>BLXT01001861.1:43796-56398 GCA_019648995.1 Plakobranchus ocellatus
AGAGATGAAACAACAAAAACAAACTTAGTGCTAGAGTAGAGAGAAAAGGGGAAATTGTGAAAAAAGTACAGATTACTTTTTACTGCCCCACTGAAAAGACACACACCATGAAAAATAATTTTAGATCCATTTCAGAGAAAGACATAGGAAGGAATGGGGGAAGAGAGAGAGAGAGAGAGAGAGAGAGAGAGAGAGAGAGAGGGAGAGAGAGAGAGAGATAGAGAGAGAAAGAGAAAGAGAGAGAGATTTAGTTTATGTCTTGCTCAATATCTATATCTCTGTGCAACAATGTAGCATTAATATTTAGGTTACAGTCACAAAGCCAATGCTTGGTCTCACCCAACTGCCCAGAGACCAGTCCAGATATTTGGGTAGCAAGTCACACTTTAAACATTTTAAAACCATTGGTTTAGTCTGAATCCACAATCTAGATATGTTGATTCTATACCAAGATACTAACATTTACACAGCTTTAATAAAAGCAAAACTTGAATCTTTGAGAATCTAATTCCTCGAAAGTAACATAACCAACATTCAGATTAGTAGAACTGGTTTAAAGTCAATAGGAAAAAAAAGCATTTAGCTCATACATGGTGAAAAGTAAGAAAAAGATGAAATATTTTGACATCTCACAGAAAATTAAAGATATTTGCAAGAACCATAACCCACCTCAGTGCACTGCCCATGCTATGACTTTTGTATGGGGGAGTTCTGTCCCTTATGTCACCAACTTGCTGGGTTCTCCGTGCCAGGGACGGCGACTGATACTGCTCCTGTGATTGGCCAGGTGGTAGCTGCAGTGGTGGATTCTGGGAGTGATGCTGCTGCTGCTGCTGCTGTCGTTTGTAAGAAGAAAAGGCACTGCTTGATGGCACTTGCTGCTGCTGCTGCTGCTGCTGTTGCTGTTGTTGTTGTTGCCGATGGTGAGGATGCTGCATTGAGATGTTCCTGCTACCTGCTTCTGACTTGTGTCTGAATTGATAAGAGAAGAAGAGGGTTCATGATGCATTGATTTGCATTTGTTTTAGTTTAGTAGTGCTCTGAGGTGCTGTTTTATAAGTTTTATAGTATACAACAACTATCAGGGAAATCAGGACAAGTCATATGTTAGAAGATGGAGAGAGAAAGAGAGAAGAGATAGAATAGACTGATAGTGGGGAAAAAAAAGGCAGAATGTAATAGCAAAATATGTAAAAGAGAAATACAAAAGAAGCAATAAATTTTAAGAGTTTTTCCATTAAAATCTACTCTCTGGACACTGTTTTGATTGGGCCTGTTTTCAGTTTTTAGATCTTTAGGTAATTATACTTTGAGGATTTGTGGTGGTTGACCCCAACAAAGGACCATATCATTTGTTTTCTTTCTAACTGCTGTCATTAAAAAAAAAAAGGATACAGGAAAAATATGATTGTGAAGTTAAAACCAAGAAATCTTTTGATTAAATTCTAATTATTTTTTTTTTCATTTGAAAAAATCAAAGCACTACAAAAATGATCCATAAGTACAGTGCGATTTGCAAGCTTGATTTGTTAATGTCAGGCAGAAAGCTGTGTGCCACTTAAGCTCTTAGTTACTGACAGACAATAAAAGGATAACATACAATAATAATAATAATGAGTGTTAAACTTAAAGCCAGAGGCATTGGCATAATGAATAGTGAAACCGCCCTGAGATCGGCAGGCACAGTTCCAGTGTAGTTTATATTTGTACAAATCAATGAATATAAATGCCAAATTTGATTGCAGCATAAGTAATGGGTAATAAACAGCTTTATCTAACCTACTGCTTATGCACTAATGTTATATAGGCTTCTACCCTTAAAGTAAGGGGAAAAAACTTTTTAAAATAAAAATAGGGGAAAAAAAGGAATGAAAATGAAGACTTTTTGAGTCGAAAGAGAAAGAAACTGAGACAAAAAGGAAATATAGAAGTTTGCGAGAAGAATGCCTGCTAAACTAAGACTTTTTGAGTGCAATTAGGAACTTTTAAGTGCAAGAGAAAGCAAAAAACAAATGCAATAAAAATAAGCGATAAAATAAAGCAAATAAAATTTACTAAAAATTTTCAAGCAGCGGTGTATAAAACAATGAGGCACTGTCGAGGTGCAGTGAGAAAGCACATCAGAAATCTACATGCTGATTGAGGACAAAAGAAGAAAGTCTCGCCTTCAGCGACAGAATAGATTTAGCCTTGAAGGGTTAGCTGTACAAAAGCAACAGCTCCAAGCCAACCAATCTGTGCGAGGAGCGGAACAAAAACCATTGATGCCAAAAAAATGTAAAAAGCAGTGAGTCCAGTGCGAACATAAAGACGTAGAGACCATGACTACCTCAACTCCTCGGAGCTATGAAACATATTACGTCGGAAGTCACTGAAGCTCGGAGTTGTAATAAGTTTAGCATACGCTGAGAAACTTGCATGCTCATGCCTGCCGGCATCCCAGCTCTTATACCGATTTGACTTGGGCGGCCTCCACCCAGATCCCACGGAGTGATCATAGGCGTCGCTGTTGCTGCGATGTTTCGTGACATCCCTGCTGCTGTGGTGGTGGTGCGGCCGGTTGTTGCTGGCGTCGCCTGATGTTGGAATGTTGCCGATGCTGCCTGTGGCATTAAGTGTCTCCCCACTGCCAGGTTTGCGGTGTCTGTGTTGGTGTTGGTGCTGAGGAGGACAGAGTGATACGTGTTCATTAAGAACTCGGCTAGTGATAGAGAGAGTGAGAGAGAGACGAGATGCCTCATAGATCCATAAATAAACAGGAGGTCATGCTTTGTCATAAACCTTATAGCTCCTTGCCTCAGAGAGGTGAGCATGTCCAGGTATGCGGTGTCTGTGTCGGTGTTGGTGCTGAGGAGGACAGACAGGTGCATGTTCATAAACAATATAGCTATTTACAGAGAGAGTGAGGGAGGGAAGAGATGCCCCATACACATAGAGATGTAAATAAACAGGAGGTTGTGCCTCACCATAGACCTCATAGCTTCTTCTTACCTCACAGGGGTGAGCATGTACATTCGAGACCATTACTTGACAGTGGCCAATGGGACATCTTTCACATTAAATGGCTCACATTAACTAATCTCTCTAGCTAGATCATTCTGTATGACTTGCTTTGCTGTAGTTTCTCTAGTTTATGAATTTTGACAGGCTAAAGAATTAGTTCAATTTTGATGTGCCTAAAGAGCTACCACTTCATCAGCCCTAGACTTTTCACTAAAGTCCAGGTCACAACTGCACAAGACTTTAGCAAGAGTCTCGGCCTCCAGTGTTTTTTTATACCTCCATGATTATAAATGTAAGACAATGTTGAGTAAAGCATTTCTGTAAAATCAGGAGATTCATCACTCTATGTCTTTATATTTTATTTCGTGAGTTTTTTTGGGGTTTTTTTTTTGTTTGTTCCTATTCCTGAATCTTGTTAGCCATTCCGCGAAGGTAAAGAGAGAGTTTTCACAACTTTAGCACAAGAACTACTGCATTGTTTCCATGCAATGAAAATCTTGCCAAACCAGGGCTTTCATCCTAATAAGCTTTTATTTTTCTCGACCGGCCTAATCAAGTCAGAACTAACGGTTTTTTTTACATTATTAATCACTCAGAAACAGCCTGAGGTTTCTTTCTCTGAGCTTCGCAATGATAAAAACCGGCTTGAGCGCGATTGCTTTTCAGCCAAGACATGAGATTTGAAAGTTTTTGTGAAAAACATGTAAAGCAAAAGGCATGGCTAAACAACATTTAAATACCTAGGCTATACTTGCCACAGAATCTTCACAATATTTTCATTTGGTTCAGTGGATACACTACAGCTAACACAGACAAGCACCTCAGGCCATATCAATTATAAGATGTTTACATTGCGATATATCATGACTCATGAATTGGGTCTCCTACTCATTACATAAGCATTTACGGGTACTTCAGGTGACGTACCCTTGGAGAGAGATCAGCGAGGCGAGACTCAGACTTGGCTCTGTGTTTAGACTGTTGGAGCTCCAGCAGCTGTTCATCATCAGTTCTGGGAATGGAGAGACAGAGAGAGCGATCGGTATAGATAGATTGAAAGATGGGTGGGTGAGTAGTTAGGAAAGTAGGTAGATAGGTAGATACGTAGGTAGGACGGTAGGTATGTACATAGATATGTAAATTAGTAATCAAATATATGAAGACTCCACTGAAAGAACGGGCAAAGTCAATTTGGCCATTTGTTTAGTTACGCCCCTTGAGCTATCATTCATGACCTTAGCTTTTTTTTCTCAGAAAGTATCAAACAATAAAATAGGCATAGTTCATTAGTAAAGTAATGAATCTAATGGACTATGCCTGTTTTATTGTTTGATACAATCTGAGAAAAAAGCTAAGGTCATGAATGATAGCTCAAGGGGCGTAACTAAACAAATGGCCAAATTGACTATGCCCATTCCTTCAGTGGAGTCTTCATATGGATATACATGTACAGAGAAAAATAGATAAGATAGATAGGTATAGAGATAAATAAATAGATGAGAGAGACAGACAGACAGAAAGGGTGAGAAAGAGAAAGACTGAGAGAAAGAGAGAGCAAACAAAGCCAAAGAAAAAATAGAGAAGAGAGAGATTTCACTTATGGTTTTTTTCCTTTTTAACTTTTTAAAACTTCTATTAACTAATCCTCATATTTATTCTCTCTACGATCCTGAAAAAACAGGCGCCATCTTGTTTGATCTGTAGTGTAGTGATCTCAGCAATTCTTAACCATTGCTGGATTGGGCTGTGGCAAACAATCCAACAACCGATAGATCCTGCAATCCTCAGGGCAAGTTCCCTAACCAACCACCACGCATGGTAAAGCCAATCTAATTCATCTACTACTTTTAAACTCCAATATATGTACTTGAATTTTGTGATCATATCTGTATTTTATTATGATGATATTCATCTTGTACTGAATTATGTTTTTGAGCATTTGATTGTTTTACGTCGACTGTACCGAACGTGTACTTGTGCACTTTGCATTAAACAGACTGTATCACTTGCACGTTTGCTTCTGTTATGTGTATTGCTGGTCAACCGTATGTGTTTGTATTTGCACATTTGATGACTGTAAAAAGCAGAAAGTACTGCATGTATATGTACAAAAAAAAGAGACATAGACCTACTTCTTTCACCTAAATCTAATGCTAGTATCCAACTTTGAATTACACCTCACTAATTCTAAGCTGTCTTTTTCCATTTTGTGAATTGAAGGTTCTTTTATTTCAAACGTAACAAAAAAATTTTTGGGAACCATTCTTGGTGATTGCACAAACAGATAGCATAAGGCATTTCATAGGTTTGATATGCCAGCCATCTATATTTTCATATTACATACGAACGCAACAAGAGGATTGAACTATTTCTGTATTTGAAAATTGGTCAAATTATGTGGCCTGTACTTACATATGTATCTGAACATTAAACTGTATTAAGAGGACATTGCTGTAATGTTTGCATTTAGTGACCTGTTCTGTATATCTGCATTTGGTCACCTGACTGTGTAAAGTGAATAGTGTTGTACATGTATTTCAACACTCGATTGTGTTTAGTAAACTGATCTTTATGTTCATCTGATCACTTGACCGTATGAAGTGGATAGTGCTGTGTGTATGTCTATATGTCTATTTCAACATTTGCTTGGTTTGCAGTAGGTGAACTCGCCATTACATGGATCTTTTAACTTTGATTAGCTTTAAGGTAAGTTTAAATCTCGGGCATGCCACTATTGCCAGACTTTATACATGGAGTCTCTTTTGTCTTCTGATAAAGCTGGCTGATCTCCATGTAATTGTGAGATACTTTCCAAAGCTTGACATTAAATTCAGGTTTGTAGGAAGTACCAGTAAAATTCTCTTCCAAAACAAAAAGGCTCAGAATAACTACTACTTATTCTCCAATTAAAACAAAAAATTTGTTTTCCCTGCTAAAACAATTGCTGTTTCTATTAATTCCAGTATGAAGCAACATCTTTAAAATCGAAATTTGAAATAAAGCAGAAATTCTTTTTTGTTCAGCCAGGGCAATTTGTAAAAAAATAACAAAACTGGGAGATTCAAAATAATTTTCGTTTACTCCTCTCTTTCTGTTAAACATTTTTTATTTTTAAGTGTTTTTTTTGTGAACAAACCATTGCTACTATTTACTGCTGCTGCTATTGTACTGTTAGCTGCAGCAGCAGCACCACTACCACCACCACAACCACTTGTACTACTGCTCATTCTACTAAAGTACTATTGCTACATTTGTTGGCTTTCTCCACATCCCTGCAGTCATATTTTCTCCCTAAATGCTTTAAAGAAGCTCATATTATTCTGGCTTTGACCCATTACACTCATAAAATGTTTGATTTCAAATTCATTCTTTGTTTCTTTATCTAACTTGCTTTGTCTTTCTCAGATCAACTTATATATATTTTTGATTTTTACTGTTTCTTAACCTATCACATAAACATTACAGTAAAACCCTTTCAAAATAAACCCTCATAAATAAAACTCCTGCTTACAATATAAAAAAAAAAAAAAATTCTATGGTTAAAAATAAAATAAATCCTTTTTCCAAATTAACTTATCCCAGAGGGTTTTATCTTCAGGGTATTTTACCATCTTCATTATTGTTCTACTGGATACAGTAGAATTCGCTTTAAATCGAACTTGCTTCATTTGATCTTCTTTTAAGTAGAGCCTGCACTTCTGGAAACATGTTATGCCAACTGTTGTTTCATTGTAAAGAGCAATGCCAAGGGAAAGTAATTGTTTTTGATTTCCAAAAGGACACCAACTTGAAAAATCACTAGTCTTCTGTGAATCTGTATCCTATAGTCTGATCATCTCTTGGTGATCTCTGGCTTTCTGACACATGGGGAGCGGAGGATCCAGGATTTGGTTCTGGGCACGACAGGGCGCATTCTTTTATCTCTAGCCATGACGTGAACAAGCCCTGAGCAAATCTTTATCAAATCTAAGTTGGTCTAGAATGCAAGCCTTCTTTAGGTACCTTGTCTGGAACAGACCTTGGCAATCATGGTGCTCCGCTCAAATCTATTCTCAGTTAATCTCATAAAGTTGTTGTTGCTACCCTTGCCTATTGCCCATGACTAAAATTTTCAGTAAAAGTTATTCTCTGTCTACCTCCCCAGTGATTGCTAAGTGTTCTTAACCCTTGTGTCAGCAAAATGTAAGTATTTATTGTTAAAGAAATAGTAGCAACAACACCATAGTACTGTTGAGGCAATAAATCCTGAGACTACGCAGAATAAGCCATAAATCACGCTTCAACCTTTGATGACGNCCCCCCCCCCCCCCCGTCATATCTCACTATGTTTCTATCATTGATAGAATTCCTAGAATTTGTTTTGCTACTTTTTCTACGACAAAAACCCCATGATTCAGTATAACCATATGGCAAAGCCAAGAGCAAGATGAAAAAGCCAATCAGAATTCTTTACCAATATGTGAGTATTAACTCCTACAGTATTCCATCTCTCCAAATTCAAGATGGCTGCTACAGACACAGCGTTTCGGCGAAAAAACAAATCTTTTTTTTTCCAACAATAGCTATATAGAAACTCCAAAGCCATGGAGTAATATACTCCATATATGCACTAGATACAAAATAAGCAAAAACAAGGCAAACCTCCAGGGATGATTTTTCCATACACATGCAATATAATTTATTCATCATGCATGAATTATTTACATACAAACATTGAAATGAAACAAAATCCATCAGTCAAAGCAATTCATGAGTTAAACCAGGAGAGTGTGTTAAAATCAGGTTCCAGTCAAAATGAGTTTTGGGTTTCTCAGCAACACTAACGTTGTTTATGAAGTCTTTCAAATGATACAATAACTGTTAGTGTAGTTTGCAAGGAAGCACAGGTATCAGCAATCTAGTCCAAAGGTTAGGACTAGCAAGCAAATCAAGGCATGTCCAAAAAAATCTTGCATTTTGAGCTATTCCTACAATATAGTCCTATCAACAGAAAATCTACATATTCCAAAACATTTTTTTTCTCTTAGAGACTAAGAATATGTGCTATCATTTTAAGGACACTCTGAATGAATAAAATGTACAAGATAACACAAAAATGGCCACGCAATGCAGTTTGGACATGCAGTGGTCTGGAAGTTAGCCCTCGAATAATTACACATCAGTTATAAACTTTTAACAGTTTGTAGATCTAGTATTCACATTTTGACCAAAACCTGATTTTATCTGGATGCATTTTTAACAAATATTTTGAGGAATGTACAGATTCACATGCAAGATAGGAATGGTTGGCATTTTGTTTTTGTTTTTTCATTAAAAACAAAAATGGTTTCAATTGATATCAGAGTCAAATGCACAGAAAAGAATCAAGCCATATATAAATATATACATGTATAGAAAAATATATTCAACTAAAATATTTAAGAACACACAGAATTTAAGCAAGCATGCAGGGAGGCACACGTGTTATACATCGTTCTATCAAGATTCCACTGTAGCAAACATATGTATACATAGTAATACGACAGTGAGGAAAGTGAGTGGCAAAAAGAGAATGGGAATTGCTGTATCGGTATAGAGGAAGCACCAGGTACAAAAAAAAATCTAAAAAAGAAAAGATATAAATATTTATAGTGTAATCAGGTACATGCAAATAGTGACATTCCACTAATGGCCATAGGAAACTTACACTCCAACTATATCTTTAAGAATTGAAGATATGAAAACTGAGCCAGACAAATAAAACACACACACAAGCATTTAATAAAAAAACAAAAACGGCACAAAGCATCTTTTCTGCAACAATAAGAGAATTTACAATTTAAAACCTTGTTTTCAGCAGCCATTATTTTCACATTTTTACAACGAATCCTGAACATAGTAAATATTTTAAAAAAAAACAATCACATATTTTATATTAAAAAAAAAGAAGGTGTTTGTCGCATGGCCATCCATTACACAGTGATCTCAAGCTTTAAGGCCTTCGTGTGATCAGGACATCAGAGGCAGGCTTGAACTCAACAACCATGCATAGTTCAGGGTCAATTCACTAGCAATTGTGTCACCATTGCCTCCACAGAGTTGATGAAGCAACTCATAAAATCACCACAACTTTGGTTGACCTGGAATCTCATTGTCTCCACATTACAAATCTACACAGATTATCTGCTTGAGGAAAGAAGATCTGAGGCAAATTTCAGCAACTATGTTTCATTCACCATTCATTCACCCTTTTTTTTTGCTGTTGCAATTCTCTTCATGAGGTTGTATTAGCTAGATCTTTGTCTGCCACGCATCCACTCACAACCCCTGAGCAAGTTTTTTATTCCTTTTCAGCCTCTACTTCGTCAATTTGAAAAAAAAGCAAAAAAAGAAAAAAAAAAAACAATTTTTCAGTCCTTTATGTAATTTGTCATTTTGTCTTATTGACAAACCATTCAACATTCCAACAAACAAACTTATATTGTACATAATCTTGAAGGAACCACAGAATATTGCGTTTGATTCATTTGGAAGCATTCTTTTTGCAAAAAAATAATGTACAGGCTGACATCTCTCCCATGTTCTTTTTTCAGTGGCCCCAAAGAATCCAAACAGACATGCAATTCTTTCATATAAATGGATAATTTCTATGCATATTTATCAAGTGCATTAACATCACAAAGTACCAAAGACTCAATATAACACACAAAAAATGTGTTGGTATAAATATGTTCACAGACATAAAGCATTATCATTTTTTTTTTTGTAAAGTAAGAAAATAAAAAGGGAATGTAATAAAGATTTAAGTATAGATATTGATATATTCGTATAAATATTATATATATATATATATATATAAAAAAACATGTTCTTTCTTTCAAGCGATACAATTATCTTAGCTGAGTAAAAAATAAACTATACATATAAGTACTCTGCTTTATATAGATTAAAAAAAAAAATAATTCGATCTTTCAACAGTGAATCTGTATATGTCTGTGTTTATAATTAAATGAAGAAATCAGACCTCTTATATTGCAGGCTGGTTTGGCAAAACAGCAGTGAAATTTCCTCCCCTATCCTATGTACTTAAGTTAGAACCTAATATTACTGAGCTTGTAGTCGAAAGCCCCTCACATGTATCACAAAAAACCTAGAAGGCATAAGTAAAGCAAGAAACTAAGGGGACCTAAGTATCACAAAAAAGAAAAAAAGTTAACGGACGTAAGAACAGTAGAAACTTAGAGAACGTAAAACAAATTAGGAAAAAAATTTATTCTATGTACTTAAGTTAGAACTTAATATTACTGAGCTTGTAGTCGAATGCGCCTCATAAGTATCGCTAAAAACTTAGGGGACATAAGTACAGCAAGAAACTAAGGGGACCCAAGTATCACAAAAAAAATAAAGTTAACGGACGTAAGTATAGCTAGAAACTTTGGGGAAGTAAAACAAATTAGGAAAAAAACTTTATCCTATGTACTTAACTTAAAACCTAATATCACTGAGCTTGTAGCCGAATGTTCCTCAAAAAGTATCGCAAAAAACTTAGTGGACATAAGTAAAGCAAGAAACTAAGGGAACCTAAATATCACTAAAAAAAAAAGTTAACAGACGTAAGTATAGCTAGTATAGCTAGAAACTTAGTGAACATAAAACAAATTAGGAAAAAAACAAATTTCTGAGCCTGCATAGTCTCAACTCAAGTGTAGACATGAGTTTCTGATTCATACTCCGAAAGAGCATCTAGGGAGACAAGAAGTTGCGCTCTGATTTCCTTCCTGGCTTAAGGCATTATGGGTAGTTGGCTTTGGCTGCTTCGTTGCCTTTATTGGCTCTTTTCTTCACAGCCCAAACTACTAAAACTGATTCTGTGTGGCCACAGAGGGTCAGAACTCAGTTAAAATTCACTGGCCTGAACTGCAGATTGAGTGCTCTATCCTTTGGGCCACCGCTTAAACCTTAAAATTTCAATATGAAGATAAAAAAAAGGCAAAAAAAAAAAAAAAAAAAAAAAAAAAAAAGGGAAAAAAAAAAAGAAATGAACACAAGTCCTAAGGCAAGACACCGAGCAGAACCAAACTGACCTTAAAAAAAAAAACAAAAAAAAACCAAGTATCACACCTGCCATTTGTGTGATTCTTAGTGCACAAGTGGGGTTGTGATCAATTGCATAAATAATACACATGCACCATTTCCTGTGGCGATCCAGTGAAAAACAATCTTGTTTATTGAATGTGTTTCTACAAATTATCTTCGCCCTTTGTAAAACTTGGGAGGAACACTTCACTTCATCTTGTTTTTTTTTTTTTTTCATGTTTTGGTTTTATGTGAGAAACCACCTCAGTTGTAGTCTAGGAAATCGTGTGGCCAGTATAGTCCAAACAACTGAGCTACTGCTCTCAAAATTTTCATGCACAAAATTTAATGAATCTTTTTTTTCAGCCTCCGTGATTTATATGCCAATTATGTACACACGATCACCCAACATAGTTCCCATAGACATGTATAACATATATTGTACGACCCATAAAAATGAGTTGTGTGGCACATTTCGAAAGTGTTTAACTTACGAATACAGCCTGAAAATATTTTCAGTAGGCTTCTCAGTGGTGATAACTGAATATAGATATACATTAATTCAGTCTCAAGGTATAGTCAGTTGAAATTGTCCAAAGTTTATAAAAAGACATAAAAACTAACCAAAGAAACATTTTTTTCATAGGTATTATAATGTAAAATCCAATTCATTGTCATGAAGGCTCGTCCCATGGGATCGATCTATTATTCTCAACATTGCTTTCATCATTTGTGTAGGAAGAACACTGTACGTCCATCCGCACAACTATCTCTCAAAGCTGTTATTTGGCCTCAGGACACGCCTGTAGGGAAACTACTCACAATGTAAAACATGCATCATGCTAGCAGAAATAAGAGAAGCACAAGTTTTCCTCAGCAAGGCAATATGAAAATTTGAAGGATGCTGAGATAGAAAATCATGGCTGTAGTCAATAAGAGTTTAATCTCCTTAGTAATGTCTGTTCGAGGTTGCATGGAAATTTTTTCTAAATAATTGAATGCTGTACTGAATATGCTGACTATAAGTCAGCGATGGAATGAAAGAGGCAGAGAGAGAGAGAGAGAGAGAGAGAGAGAGAGAGAGAGACAGATAGGAGGGGAAGAGAAGGAAGAGAGAATAAGTGAGAAGAGAGAGGGAGGTTGGGGAGAAGAGAGATAGAGTGTGTGAGAAACAGACAGGAGGAAGGGAGCGAGAGAAATGAAGGTTTTTGCAAAGATTTGTTGCATGTTAAGATAAGAGGAAAAAATAGCTAACTGTGATGGGGGGGAAACCAGGATTTTTTTTTTTTGGGTTTTACAAGCTTTGAATAAACCAAAGAGTTACAGCTTAATTTCTCCTTCTCTTAAAAATACTGAAAGAATATCTTGCTTGGAATAAATAAAATACTGCAGAACAAAAATGGCATACAAATTCAATTTAAGAAAAATTGTAGATCTCAAGAGTTTAAAAAAAAAATAACATTGTCATGGCCTTTCGACACAGGATCATTTAAAACAAAGGGTACACATATTCACATGCTTTGGATAAAGGTCGATGGAAGCAA
>BLXT01001876.1:0-11099 GCA_019648995.1 Plakobranchus ocellatus
AGTGATCTTTTCCCAGTTTATTTATATCAAAAGAATTTTTCTCCATATATTTTAGTTTAAAATGAATTTCATTCCTCTATTTTTTTTTTCTTCCTCACCAGGTCTCGATGCAAAAGGATTAAAAATCCCCAACAAAGGAAAGCCAGTGTTAGGAAGAGAGACAGAGAGCAGGAGGACAGTAAGTTGTACATTGACAGAAAGGGGAGGACCATTCTAGCCAGAAAACTTGACATGGAGAAGGGTTGCCAAGAAACATGTAGGTTTAAACGTAACCAAAATATTTGTGCTGATGAGGGTCAATGTATTTTTTATGCTTTCTGGGGTTTGAATGATGAGGGCAAATCTCATTTCTATGCCAGAAATACTAAACAACTTGAAAAAAAAAAAAAAAAAGAAAAAGGAACTCAGGCAGGACATTCGAGGAGAAAGTATACCATAAGCTTTTTTTTTTTTTTTTCATGTAAACGATGCCCCTACTAGGGTATGTAAGCAGTTTTTACCTACGATGCCCCTACTAGGGTATGTAAGCAGTTTTTACCTATCCATTCTCAGCATAAGTGAGAAAAGAGTCACATACTTTTTTGATCAGATATATCAAAAAGATACATAAACTCCCCGTTCCCACATTAGAGGACTGACTGCATCACGTAAAATGCCTGATAGTAAAAAAGATGTTGTAAAACAACATATAAAGAGCTTCTCAATGGTTGAGTCACATTATTGTCGCACACAAACCAGCAAATTGTATCTAGAGGCATTTTTAAACATAGCTAAAATGTATTGTCTCCATCTTGAATATTGTAAAGAGATTTCAACAGAACCTGTTAAGAAACATATGTATAGTTCAATGTTCAAAGAGTTAAATATTTCATTCCAAAAGCCTTAAAAGGATAGACGTGATAAATGTGAACTCATAGCTACTAAAAAAAAAAAAAATCAACCTAGAGATAGCGTTTCAAAAGAGCATCAGCAAGAATTTGAAATGCATCCTAGGGTCAAAAGAAGCATCAAGGGCAGAGAGAAACTCGGACAGAGCGTCCAAAAAATGTGTTCTGTCTTTTGACATGCAAAATGTAACCCCTTTGCCTAAAGCAGAAATTTCAAACTTTTTTTTACAAACACAAACTGTCTTGCTTATAACTAACTTGTCACTGCTCAATTGACGAGAAAGGATACAGTATGGTTTGGAATGAGGGGATGAGTGGTAGGTCAGGCAATGATATTGCAATGGTTGCTAGTGATCAACCTGATATCACTGACATCATTATGAGGTCAGATAGTTAGGTTCCACAAAACAGGAATTCAATAATGTCTTTTGCATTAAAATGTTTTATGGATTCACATCCACAGATTCAGTCCATTACTCAAAACATTTTAGAGCCTGGTCAAGGATGCATCCAGGAGGTAGATGCTATTCATAGTGTAATGGAAAGAAATGCCAGGCACACTGAGATTTTCAGTCTTGTGGGGCTTGTAAGAAATTTATCCCAAATTAAAAAAAATGAAAGTTCATCAAATGAGGCCTGCAAACTTTCTTGATTTCCAAAATCTAGCAAAGCAATTTGTATTCACTCAAATTTTTTTTAACCCAAGTAAAACAGCTGCATTATTCAGTTTGTCAGCCTTACCATGTAGGCTTTAACTTAAGCCATTCAGATGCTGATTTTAGAAAAGTATCAATAAAATTCACATGTAAAAGAAAAGAAGCTGCAAGTGGTGAAAAAGATAATAATCAAATCTTTTTTGGCAAAACAGCACCTTCTGCAAATAAGTGCTTGCTTTCAAAAGAAAAAGCCAGGGATATTTCTTCAATGTATGAGCATATGCCTTTGTCAGATCACACTTACATGAAAGGAGTTTGCTTTCTGTAAAAGTAAATAAATATGTTCAAGGATTCAAATATTTTTAGAGCAGAATATATAAGGAAATGCTAAATTTTTAATGTAATCTATGCCTTAAAATGTTTTTTCTTGAAGATCTCTGCGCTTGATATGTACATGTATTTCAAATATGATCTATGATTTAGGTCCATTTGTAAGATATGAAAATTGACAATATAAAATGCTTAATTGTTAATAATTATAATCTATGCCTCAAAATTTTTTCCTTGAAGATCCCTGCTCTTGACTCTTGTATTTCAAATGTGAGCTTTATCTGTAATACTAATATAGATCCATTAATTTATAAAAAATAAAGATTGAAAAGATGTAGCTATTATTCGCATGAGTTATTATACTTTGATTAATAAGTAAAGATTTCTATGAAATCATAATTATCTATTTAGTTGATTTCCAGTTCCTTTAGTTTGCCATGCCTTAATTTAAGAAGATTGCAAGCTGTGTTATTATTGTGCAGTGAATTAGATTTTCTATTTTGTTTCATTTTTTATTATATTAATTTGTGTGTGTGTGTATTTTTTTTTTTTTTCTCTTTTCATGATACATTTGAAAAGTAAAGATGCACACTGTAGATAATTTTCTGAAAAGATAAGGAATAGAATTGAGCATGCCTCTACCTAAATGAGCTTTTTTCATGTGATCTGAGGCAATGAAAAATAGGGCGTCTATCAGAACTTCTGTGCAGATTTGAAACCTTGCGGCAGACAAGTATTCTACCTTTAGACCATCAATATAGTTCCATTTCACATCTGGGGTCATAGAATTGCTTTTAGTGCAGAAAAGTACTTGAAGATCTATTACAAAAAAAAATAAAGCTAAACATTAGCATTGATAGGTATAAAGTGGAGATATGACAAATGGATTATGTTGGGTTGTATAAATGAGAGTAAGTTTTGAAGGAAAAAGAAAATTTTTCATTAAACTAGTCAATTTTTTTAAATAATATTTTGTGCACAAAACACTGAATGTATAGGCAACTGACTAACATATACAGAAATATGTAAAGGCCTAGTTCAAATTTTGATGCTTGATTTCTCAAAACATAGTTGGGTGGACATACAACAATTGCATTCTGAGGTAATGTATTGTCACAAGTCAAGCAGCATGAAAAAAATGGACCGGATTGCAAGATTATTTCACCAACAGGCATTGACATCAATGAAATCTGGCTCAGCACCACAGAAAAAAAAAAAAAGAAAGTGTCTCTCCTACAAGCGAATGTCATTTCTGTGGCCACATATCGCAGATACTAAAACAACCTCTAATTTCTCTAATATTTCGGATAAAGAAGAAGGTGACTCTAACTCAACTGTAGAAAGCCAAATCACTCAACCAATCAATGAATCCACAATTCTTGATGACAGCATTCAGGCACCAACACTCTACACTGCCGAAGCCGCAGTAAATAAATTACAGAAAAAAAGGGGCAACATTTTCTCAGGAGAGAGCCATTGCCTCCACTATTGACAAGGAGATATTTGCAGCTATAAAAAAAAAATGAAGAGACGAGGATGGACCCTTTTCAAAAGCCTTACTCCCAAAATGAAAACATTTGACCCTGAAACAAAATGGGAACTCCAAGCGGAAATTCAATTGGTTGAGTGGGATGTGTCAAACGATCTGGCACACTCAGTTTTCCAAATGATTGAGGTGGCAGGAGAGGTTGGTTCATCCTTCAACCATCCCTCAACAAAGAGCAGCATATAGCTCAGGAACACCACGCCGCTGCAGTGCTAAACCAACGTGCTAGCAATAATACTAGCAGCAACACGCCTGTGAATTGTGATTATGATTAATGTTATGATTCACTGTCTCTTAAAACATTTTATAGTACATGTAATAGGGTTTCTGGAGTTCAGTGAGTTACTGTAAATATTTTCATTTGTTCTAGAAAATTCACTTCAAACTAAAGCTATGTTTAATGAATCAATTCATTTCTCGTCATATATTAAAATAGATCTATGCCAAGACAAATGCATGGCAAAAACCCGACATGGAACGAGAATTTAGCAGTATTAAAAAACCTATTCTTAGAAGACATGGAAATGTCCAGTCAATAAATAGGGAAAAATCAGACTTGTCCACAAAACAGGAATAGCCTTGTCCCACCTGACTTTGAGAGCCAATCAGAGACTAGCACATTCCCAACAAGACAAAAACAAAATGGCTCAGAACAATGCCAAGCCAGTCAACACCTATACACCAAAAAAGAGAAAAATTAATGGTAGAAAGAGAAAGCAAAAAAGCATCGAGTCTCCAACCACGGAACAGGCGAAAATTGTAACTGTTGCAGCTTTAAGTGTTTTGAGGCCATAAGTCATGAAGAAAGACAGCAGATTATATAAGACTTCAGTACACTTTATGACTCGAAAAATGCCCAAGATGCCTACCTTGCTACACTCATCGTTGTTGGTGCAGTTGATAGACGCCTGCCTTGACAAAATGATGAAAAACACAGACCTAAGTCAATGAATGTAAACTATACCATTAATGTAAAATGGGAGGAAGTTTGCCATCTGGTCAACGTTTGTTTCAAGGCGTTTTGTTCTATCTTCAGCATCACTAAGCATCAAATGGATAGCATTAGAAAAGCCCATCATTAAACATGATTGTTGACCAGACAAACAAATATGCACAGACACAAATGAAAACAGAACCAGACAAAAAATGGACACTCCTCAGTAAAGATTACTTAGATAAATACATAAACTGCTTGATAATGTTTGGCATTCATCAGCTGCCATCTTACAGGATGTATTGGTCAGATGACCTGCTCCTCAATCTACCATAGATCTCCGATGCCATGGGCTGCGAGAGGTCTGAGAAAATAACTCAATATTTTTATTTGAATGACCTAATTTAGGGGTACAGGTCGTTTTAAGATTATGATCCTATCTTAAAAGTGAGACCTGTTCTACACAGTGTGCGAAATGCTTGCTTTGATGCCTATGCACTGGCCTGTCAGCTGAGCACTGATGAGGGCATGGTAGGCTTCAAAGGATGTGTCTTCTTCTAATTTCTATCAGTGCTGCCAAGAAACTGAGGAGATTTGGTATTAAATTTTGGTGTTGCACGGAGGCAAATGAGGCTTTTGATAAAGACATAGGCATAGGTCATTCAGTAATCAAGAGCATTGCACTCCCTTTCTTGGATAAAAACTACCAACTCTACTCTGACAATTTTTTTTCTACTATTGCTCTTGCAAAATTTACTGTTAAGCCACTACTCGGACCAATAGAAAAGGATGGCTACCTCCTAAAGGGAAACAGAAGAAAGGAAAGGTCAAAATGTTGCAGGATGGGAATCTGGTTGCTACGCAGTGGATTAATAACCATCAGGTCAACATCCTGTCCACAAATTGCTCAACTGAACAAGCCATTACAACCAAAAATCCCGGTCAGGATGTGTCGAGATCAGTATTCCTAAGCCTGTCCTTATGTATAACAAATTCATGGGAAGAGTTGATCTAGCTGACCAATACAGGTCCTACTATCCAGTGGGGCATCCTGGCCAAAAATGGTGCTGATACGTCTGCAATTTCCTTCTACAGATAGGCATTATTATTGGATTCCTGCTGATGAAGAAAAATGTACCCAATGTCAAAGCCACGTCACCAGCATGGTAGCACATCTACTGTCAGCTTGAAATTTGCCGCAGCTTTCTCCAAAGAAGAAATAGGAAGCTAACACCAACTCTGATGTTCCAAACATCTCTTCCTTTAAAGCAACTAGCCCTGATGGCCACAAGCTGATTCCCATCCCAGGCCACCACCGAGTATGCTACCAGTGCTCTCAGGAGAAAAAAAGGACCGCTTCGGACCAAACCATAGACTTAGAGACCCTGTTTGGTTGTACTACCTAACCCCAGCAAAGTACAGCATGCCCACCAATCAGGCACCACTCCATTTCCCAGCCTGGGCCCCCAAGGCAGTGCCCACCCCTCCTCGAAACCAGCTTGAGGAAGTTGGGGTCCTTCACAAAAGCTTGGCCAAAGATGATGTTGAAATTAGGACAAAGCAGTTTGATAGTTCAGAAACTGAAGATCAGTACAACAATGATGTTGCATTCATTAAAAATGTGCGTATTTTGTAAAAATGAAAAATGAACTGACATGGCACGGTACTATACCACAACACGAGATCTGGATTCAAATTGGAGGTGATCATGGTAAAGGCAGCTTTAATATATCACTTCATATCTGCAACGTTAGTAAACCAAATTCTAAGGATAACACCCACCTCATATAACTATGGCAAAAGTACCTGACACAACATACAACATGCAAGTTATCATGAATGATTTGAATTACATGTAACTGTAATGAAATGGAAAGAGAAAACAATGAAGCTGTTTGTATTTGGGGATTGCTGGTTTTTATGCATGCTATATGGGCTGTCCGGGCCCTAAGGGTCATATCCATGACTCTGGTGCCATGTTAGCAAACATCAAATGCAGGACGATGACTATGCAGCATCAGAGCCTGGAAATCTTGATTCCCTTAGAACTGATCTTGAAAACTTATAAAAAGCGGGTTCAGATAAGAAAAAGGCCAAGTACTATCACAATGTTGTCAACAACCAACTGCTTAATTTAGCAATTGACTGTGTGTCACTTCAGTACCTCCATGTATTGCTAGGTCTTGTGCTCAAACATCATAACAATTTAGAAGAAGTTGCTGTCTACTTTGATTTGGAAATTTCAAAAGGAAAAGCTAGATTTTCAGGTGTCCTATCGTTGCTTGAAAAGTACGGCTTTAACTGGCAGAAAGCTTTGCCACTTAAAGAGCACAAACAGTTTCTCAAGACTTATATAATTATGTACGATGCAACAACAGACAGAAAAGAAATTAATGGCTTTTAGAAAGAACTGAACAGGCTTACAGACAAGCTACATGAGTTGAAAGAAAGCATCAAAGCATCCAGAAGGCCAGTTTCACAAGTGCTAGGAACAGAATTAGACGAAAACAACATTGTAAGGCAAGCATTTTCATTGGAAATAGTTTCATAGGGAATCACTACCACCCATACATAACTCAGAAAATCTATGGACAACTAACAAAGACTGAAATAGACATGGTGCCATCAAACACCCAACCAGATTCGCTTATCACCAAAGTAATCCTGATAGAGCAGAAATACAAAATCAACGACAGTTTCAGAGCTGTATATGTGACAATCTTGCATTCCCAACCAATTTCTGAAATAGCAATAGATAAAGCAGAAGAAGCCTTTACATTGTTTTTGTACATGAAGCATTACAGAAATGCATTCACAAACAAAATAGCCCCAAAGCATCACATATTGGAGAGACATTGTGTAAACTAGATGAGGGCACATAGACTTGGCATGGGCTTTCAAGGTGAACAAGGAAAGGGAATGTTGCATTCCGCAATAGCCAAAATGGAACATGGGCTAGAAGTTTGCGACATGAGAGAACAAAAATGTACTTCACTATGGAGACATCAATTTTACAGACCACCCAAAGTTCACAAGTCTTGTGTGGCAGACAAGACCTCACATGACTAAATATTAACAGATCTCTTCGGTTTATGTACAAAGTGTACAAAATGTAGTTAGACAAACCACTCTTTGTAAGATTTATTTTGTTCTTTTTACCCTACACCCTCCATTCCAACAGTCCGTCACTTATTAGCTATGCCATGAGAGAAAGGTCTTCTAGTCATGTTTTAACTAAGATTGCGCCTGCAAACACACAGCAAACAATCATCCTAGTCCAGTTAAAAGCCACACATTCCTGTTATTATGCTGAAAGACGCATTTTGCAAGAAGAGAATTTCTGAATCAAAACCACCTGATGACCTTTCCATGTTACATTTGAGGCTGGATCTTACAGACATGTGAGCTCAGTTCTTTAGTCTTTCTTTCATACTTAGAGACAATTGGAAGCTCATTTGAAAGATACTAAAATTTTAAGTCTGCATGTTTTTTTCCAACTTTTTAACTTAGATAGCCTGTTTTCAAGTGCTCGTGAGTTAGTAAACAAAACACTTGGCATCTATAAGTGCATCAGAAAAATCAGTTCTTATTTTACTCTATGTTTCACAAGTGAAGAAAAAGATAAAAGTTAAATTTCATTTTATCTATTTGAGAGTTATGATCAAATGTAAAAATCCATGTAGATACTACACTGCCTATCCAGGCAGGCGCAGATAACTTTTATGAGTCGTGCCCCCTTCGTTGACCTTATCCTGACTCCATTGAGCGGCAAAGTGATCGTGATGATGAGTTTTTGCTCAGTGAAAAAAACAATGAGTAGTTAGTTGACTTGCAACCTGTGTAAAGGATACTGCTTTCCTTAACATCACAACTTTTAAGTTTTTGGACACTTGGACCCTTTATATTTAAAGAACACTACATGGAAGTGAGCCAAAACTTGATTTTTAAATTTTTTCCCTCTATTTTAAATCTTTTTTCTTGAAAACTTTCATACATGAAAATGTTTCTTTGGTTCCAATCAGTCCTTCAATCATTCTTGTTTTTTTTTTTACATTTTTTTCCACTTTTGTATTGTCTTTGGATTATTTTTTTTATGATTTTTTATAACTCAGCGACCAATGTAGAACAAAAAGTGAATTAGATCATTTCCCTTTGCATAGGAATTTAGGGTTGGTGTAGTGTGTCACAATAGGGCCAATAGAGTTAAAGTAACTAACAGAGTAACTTGATGGGCTCATCAAATTATTAACTGAGGCAGTTGCTTTTGTGGTTGATGGATAGATTGATAAGCAAACTTAATGTATCCGAGCAAATGGGATCAATCTGTAGTCATCTTTGTGATGAACAGCTGCATCATTCACTAGCTGATGCTAGCGGATAAAATAAATGCAAAAGAAGGAAGCGATAGTGGTGCTACCAGTTTCTCTGATCTTGCAGGCCTATGAAGACATAATATCAGTTAGGTCAGATCTTTTGATCCCTTTGATGTGCAGCGGACATTGGGGACCTTACTATTTAAGACACAATTTCAAATACATTGGCAGGAATTACAATCGATAAAACACTAGCAAAATTGCCAGAGACCTGGGAAGGCCTGGTAGACATCACAAAAAATTTGGCAATGCAGGAGTTTTTTGGCAATCTTTTAACCATGCAACAATTGTCAAATTTGTGTCAAAGTTTGCTGGGTTTTTTTCAGCAAATTTTACATAAAATTTTGCTTTTTTTCATGTTGCAGAATTTGAAAACACAAAAAAAAAAAAATAAAAGGCAAATGACAGCCTATAGTTTGATTTCACATTATGATTATATTGGAGCTAAACATATAAAATAAAAAAATTGAGTTAAACTGAAGTCTGAGCTCCTGCTGAACAATTGAAGAAAACTCTTCAGAAAGACTTCCTAAGTGTGTAACTATCAAGCTGTTGAAGTTATTTTTTTGTTATCCAACCCAAATAACAGCATCAAAGCTTTAATACTTCTTTTGCTAAAATGAGAAGCCTGACTTAATTCAGTGGTTACGTGAAAGTTCCATTCTACACTGGGTGAAAGCCGTCTCAGCTGTCACAAGAAATGTTGACTCTTGAGGAGACTGTTAACCTTGGATGTGCAGGCTGACTCGAAGCGGGGGTTACAGTCTGTTGAGAGTACGTTTACGGCACTGATACTTATGCTTCATGCATCTTTTCAGAAGTTATGATCTTCAGGTTTTTTTACCGTACGAGACAATGACTGGCGCTCCATGCAGCAGATAACCATTGATCAGTTGCACCGCCTCTCTGGCAACTTCCTCATCTATAACCAAGTGAAAGATAGTAAATTGATAAGATTAAGATGATAGATGTATGAATTTTAATGGAAAATGAAACAACAAAATAAACTATCCAACTCTCAATCCATAATCGCAAAATATAAACATTTATTTTGTGTCAGTACAAAATGAGACCTTATGCAGTAGGACATTATATGCTGAAGTATTGATAAACATCTTAATTTTGAACTTTTTGACCAGAGCTCTGGAATTTCGTTTTAGGTATGCTTGTTGTATTGGACATCATTTTGCATCTACTATAAAAGCAACACTGAAAGCACAACGTTAATTGTTTTTTTTTTTTTTCTTTTTACCAAAATGTCTCATTTGCTTGAGCTTCTATACATTTAGTTTTAGGCCAAATACGTAACCAATTGCACAACAAAGCAAGTGATGCTCTTGAATCAAAGTACTTTTTAATTGTTTTTTGTTTCCACTCTGGAGCAAATATTGTTATCTAAATATAATATTGAATGAATGAGATAAAAACCAAAGATGCTAAGCTGCTGAGTAAAACTGCTATTTTAGTCTAAAAAAACAATTTCTAAACTCAATAGAAATCACTGGTTTTGGGGCTTTTTTGGGTGAAAACTGAATACAGATAGGTTCATTTGGACAAGATATGAGGCACTGAAAATTTTAAAAAACATTTAAAAGAAGGAAAAAAATAAATTAGAAAAGGAAAAAGAAAAAACGTTTACGAGTAAATGGCTCATTAAAACCAGCCTCAAGACAAATATAATTCATGCCATAATTTTGAAGCAATGTCCATTAATTGCACTGAATATACAAATATTAACAAAAAAGTAAAAAATTATTTTAAGTGCACTACAGGTATCACAAGAATAAAATTATTACAAAGGCTGTTGGTTACTACCAAAAAATAAAAAAGAGTAAAAAAAGGTTGTAAATTGTGATAATAAAATCATAATCATCTGTGTCACCCTGATCATTTCTATATTAGGAACAAGGCTCACCACATAATTGGCATCTCTCATATTGACATCTTGTATATTTTGACCTTCTAATCAAGTGCAAAAATTATTCTTGAATTATTCCACTATCCTTAGCTTTTCTTTTATATCAACTTTTTATGTCCTGGTATTCTTGTATGAAATCTTAGGGCATGTTTTGATGAAATCCTTTGCTGAAGATTCCCGCAATCATTATTCAGTTCAACACTTAGATGAAGAAAAAAGGTTTCCTCAGAGTGGGTCTACTTATTATTTCACAATACATAAAGGTTAGAGTAAAAAGAAAGACTTTTCCCTCTATGCTTATGTACTTTGATATATTGTCATGTGGATATAATATCTGCAGTGCCCTGTATCTTTTTTTTGCTGTGATAAAATACTTTTTCACTAAAGAATGTTTTAAAAAGCTAATATTTCAGTACCTGGCATGGTAATGAAAGCCTGGCCTCTCATCTTGCCAG
>BLXT01001881.1:96039-109722 GCA_019648995.1 Plakobranchus ocellatus
AGCCCAGGAAAGATTCCATAGGTTTTTTTTTTTTTTTTTAATTATTTTTCATTCTTTTTTGTTTCTCCTCCTTCCCCAGTTTTGATCCATTAAAGAATGCCTACCTCGAAAAGGAAGCAGACGAATTTGTAGAAAGGGTTAGAGCATTTGTGACTGACGTGAGTGTGCTGAGTAGCTCGCTTTTATAACACAAGAAAGAATATATATGTAAAGAAATGTTGTCTTCAATAGAAAGTTTTGAGATAAAGGGTAGAAACCCAATCTATTTATATACCCCTAGTAAAATACATAGGACGGGCGGACAAGCTAGAGATCTAGGGCGGGACAATTAGTTCTAGGCAGCATTGAGTGCTAATCCTCAGAGATTTGATTTAAAATGCATTCCAGACCTTCGGAAGCAGTTAAAAGTTTATAGTAGGCTTTCTTAAGTTGATTTAGTCCATCGTGTAGGAAATTGATGCGATTTGACTGTCATAAGATCTACATGGGCTTTTATATACGTACATATGCTTGTCGCCCATTTAAAAATAGATGTTGGTTTTTCCGAGCTATTGTGAAATCTTCTATTGAACACGTTTATATTTCTTTAAAAATCTCACTCTCCCTTAACTTGTGTAGTTGTTATCTGGATCGACTGCCGCTTTCAACCGAATACAGTTGTGTTTCTGTAGCATTCGCATTCACTTCCATACAACAGTTCACCCTGAAAGACTGAGCTTATTGAATATGCCCCGCAAAGCTCTTTGTTAGGCTCTGTTGATTTTACTTATCACTGCCACAATTTTCAATATACACTTTTTTCTTTATTTAGAATTATTTATTCACTCTGGACATTAACCTTTTACTTGTTTCTTTTAGTTCATATTTTATGATTGGCGGATAGCTTATCTATCAGATGAGTGTGCTATTCTAACATTCTGTATTTTCCCTAGGACCATTGCCTTTTTTTTCGCAACTTCTAAGGCTTTCATTGTGTAATACTCTCAGGCTTTGGGTCGAATTTTATTTTTTTATTTATTTGTTTTTTTTTACTTCGTTATGGAATATTTCATTTTAAATCTTCATATTAGTTCACATCAACCTGAAGCTAAGCAAAGACAGTTTCACTTAGTGTTGAATCTTAAACTTTATAATTGATATTGGATATGGTTGGAGGTTTGATATTATTGGATACTTAATATAAATAGATATTGAATATTTTTGAACATTGGGTATTATTGGATATCGGATATTTTTGGGTTTTAGTTAATGTTAGATTTTCGATATATTGAGTATTGATACTGCATATTGATTGTATTTTAATGGGTATTTGAAACTGTAATATTAGAGAGACTTGGATTTCACTGGATATTGGATGTTATTGGGTATTAAACATTATTGTGCTTTGGATTCTATTGGGTATTAGATTGTTTTTTCAGGTGAAAGAGGCGCTAGCAAATGATCACTTCTGTGCCTCTACAAAAGACGGCACAATGACCCAGGCCTGTACGTTCCTGCGCCAACCCTTACCATCTGTCATACCTACAGGTAAGGAGTCGTGTGTGACTACTGATTGAACTTAGGCAGATTCGCACGACAATTAAGCCCAGTTTCTTGTTCATTCAAGGAAAGCAAAAGCGATGTGAAAGAGCATGGCTGCCAGCGTAAACTGATTAGAGTAAAGTTGGACAACACCTAAAATTTTATATTAAGTCGTTCTGTCTTTGGACTTCTTCAGTGAAAATGAGTTATGACAGTTTATGTATGTGCCATATTGAAAAACAGAGAGAGAGAGAGAGAGAGAGANCAGGGAGAAGTAGACGGTGAAAGAGAAAGTGACAGAGAAAGACAGACAGGGAGAGAGAATGATAGAGAGACAAAGAGAAAGAGGCAAAAAAGAGACAGAAAGGATGAAAGAATGTGAGAGAGACAGACAGATGGAGAGAGAAAGAGAGAGATAGAAAAACAAAGAGAGGAAGAGAGAGATAAAGAGGGAGGGATAGCTAGGAAAAGAGAGAGAGAGAGAGAGAGAGAGAGAGAGAGAGAGAGAGAGAAATAGACAGAGAGAGCGAGAGAGAGAGAGAGTATTTTATATTAATACTTCCTCAAGCCAGTTTTACTGTACATCCCACTTTCTAAAGACCAGAGTAAAAGAAAAAATAAACTGTGTTTTTTTTTTCTCACAGATGGACAAGAAGCAATGTTCCAAAATAATCGAGACTGCACATATACATCTTTGACACAAATTAAAAGTAAGCATTTCAAAGATTTTTATGCAGATTCCCATACGCTTTTCATAATATGTGTACTTTCAAATGTGAATAGTAATTATGTGAGTACTTTTATAAATAATTATCTACGAGTTATTGACATGTTTTTTAATAAAGTGGAAAAACCTAATCTATTAAGCCCTAGTCTTGGTTCCCTGATGCTCAGACCAAGCATGGGACTCACTTTAATTTTTTTTACTATTAGGTATTGAGGCTCTATGGCCAGGGAGTCGGCCCTGACATCTGCAAGGACTATTCAGTCGCGGGTTTGAATATGAGTTCGAGTTTGGGCATCATCTTTGCTTTGGCCTGAGGAAGGCCTAATTATTTGAGATCACACATTGCAATACATTCTATTATTTCAGGAGAAATGGTGCAGATGAAGCAGGACATCTTCAGCCTTCAGATGGAGAAAGAGAGCATGAACCATTTCACCAGCATGATACTGGAAGAAAGAATGAAGAGAAGGAAGTTGAAGGAAGATTACAAGAGACTAGCGGCAGAGTTTAAGCAAGTGAAGTCTACGGTAAGCAGCACCAAAGTGGAAGTAGATTTTTGGTTCGCTAAAGTTTCTATCGAGTCTTGCACGGGGACAAAGAATAGAGAGTGGGAAATAGTCAGAAGAAAAAAAAAGCCGTAGGAAGGCAAAACTGGGGTTGGGAAAGGAAGATAGTCGAGAAAGGGTGAAAGAAGATGCATGAGAGAGAGAGAGAGTAGGTTGGTGAGTGGGAAGGGGTATAGATAAGTGGAAATGAGTGTAATAACTAATGAATTGGGGGGAGGGGTTGTTGGTTGTACAAAGCGGAGAGGGGGTTAGAAAATAACGTGAAAACGTTATGGAGAATTAGTACATACTAATATACTAAATATCATGCAGCAGAGGGACATCTTAAAATCATGCTCTTAGTGTACCCTCGACCCTTCAGGGTGACACCAGGAAGTGGGAGAGGGGAAAGGAAGCCTAGAACCTTATTAAACCAACTATAGGGCAGTAAAGGGACACCTAGAACTGATAAAACCTACTAAAGCACAGCAATGGAAGACCTAAAAAAAATAAATTCAACTTCAGATCAGAAAGAGGAGACCTATAAGTAATTAAAAATAACTGTATGTCAGCAAAGGAGATCTAGAACTGATTAAATCAACTATAGGGCAGTAAAAGGAGACCTAGAACATAAGTCTTGTCTGATTCAACCCTCTTGGCAGAATTTCTCGAAAAGAAAAATTGCAAAAAAAAAAAATAAATGAATAAATAAATATTTCTTAGCTTCTTCTCGTTACAGTTATCTTCATAAAGATGAGATATAAAAAACAGTCTATTGTGTTTGATAATTATCTAGAGGTGCCTTGGGTGTGTGCTGAAAATCAATTCAGATAATATCAGTTCATAATTCTTAATACTTATCCCCACGAACTGTACAGTTTCGGCGTTTGAAATGAAATATTTCTCTAAAAGTAGGCCTGCTTTCCTTGCGGAATAATTTCAGAAAAGAGGAGCCCCTGCATCTGAAATCACATTCACAGTGTAACAATTGATTGCTGTGAATTGAGTCGATACTGAGAACTACATCTAGATCTAGACTTGCGACAGCTGACATTGTGATTTGGCCTTTTTTACTTGTAATGATTGGTCACATTTTGAGTAGGCCTTGGTTAGACCTATTTTTATTTTAAAGTACTATTATTGTTTTACCTTTTTTTACCTTGTTAAATCTAGGAATTTCTAGAAGGTTCTCGAAAGAGTGAGAACATTGTTTACAAGAAGTTGTTACACCATATTTTGGTAACCATGGTAGGTGTGACATGTTTGTGTGTAACGGGAGGAAATAATTGAGAGTATTTGATTGGTCAATTTTTTTTGCTAACGTTAATACATAATGCGGATTTCTTCTCTGTTCTAGAATTTGTTATTAATTTCACATTGACCAAGTAAGCCTGTGAATTGCATAACTAGTATTTCCTAGAAGCTATGGGAGCTGGTGTGAAAGAGATTGTTGGAAGAGCTTACAGAGATTGCCGAGAGATAAACCGCTGATGTTAGAGAGCTTTTAGATCCAAGCAATAATCTAAATTAAATTGCTGCTTTGAAATTTTTTCCTTTTTGAAATTAATAAACTGTATCGTCCAATTTCGGCAAAACTTTGAGTGATTTCTGTTATTCACTCTGTTTAAAAAACTCATCGTCATACGCAGTTTTTGATTAGATCTATGACATAACAATTATCTGGAAATACCATTGTATCAAGTCAGACAAGAATAGCCCCTCCATCTGAAATCTTATTCATTGTGACTGAATTTAATTTTTTTATATATATATATATGTTTTTACAAATACCTTCTATGAAGCTTTCCCCTCACAATCTTATTCTGTGTACCAGTACAATTTTTTTGCTATAAATTTATTTCTCACACCGTTTGCAATTAAAATTCTGCTCATAAAAGAGTTTTTCTTCATTTTTTTTTCATTCAGTACTGATTTAATGAAAAGAAACAAGACTTGAATTTTGATGGGTTTTCATTTTCCTAAATTTGTTTTCTCCAGCACCTTCAAGAGGTTGCCTTGTTTAATAGATGTGTGGCTAGGATACGAAAGTACATCAAGAACATAAAGGTATTGAAAACATTAACAATTGGGTTTAAATAGAGCTGTCATTTGATATATTACTTTTGAATTGATATTTATTGAGGAAAGAATGGTAAAAAAATTGTGAGAGTAAATTTTAAGTGCCGAAATTCTACGTTTTCTGTTATATACATATATATATATATATATATATATATATATATATATATACATATACATAATTATATATATATACAATTATTTATGAATGGATAGATGGATCCTTTATGCTGCTGTTTTACTACTCCAAACCCTTTGACTCAGGAAAATTTGACATATTCAACTATTTTTTTGTAATGCCATGCTTTAAAAAAAATTAACAACAAAATGTACGACATTTTTTGTTTCAGGCGGTTTCAGTCTTTAAAAATCCCCTCACAACATCTACATTCAGGTGGACCCCTGCAGAGTCCAAGCCAGCCTGGAGTGTCCCAAAGTCACAGTCCATTTCAACAACAACATGGCTCGCTCAGACTCCATCACTCTCTTCTATGGCTTCTTCATCTCCTGGTTCATCTTGGACTCCAGCAGCATCGTCTACAACTACGCAGATATCATGGCCTAACTTTAAATTTAAACCATTTGGTAGCCTTTCAACCTCAACATCGGCATTTCATGCCCCAGCAATAGCTTCTTCTTCAACATCAGCTTCAGATACTTCCACATCGTTATCATGCAGTCCAACACCGCAATTGGTTTCTCCAGTATCATCCGCATGTGCTTCAACATCAACTACATATTCGCCACAACCACCATCATATTCACCAAAATCACCATCATATACTCCAATATCACCAACATATTCTCCAACACTACCATTTTATTCTCCAGCATCATCATCATATTCACCAAAATCACCATCATATACTCCAATATCACCAACATATTCTCCAACACTACCATTTTATTCTCCAGCATCACCATCATATTCACCAAAATCACCATCATATACTCCAATATCACCAACAATACCATTTTATTCTCCAGCATCACCATCATATTCTCCAAAATCACCATCATATACTCCAATATCACCAACATATTCTCCAACACTACCATTTTATTCTCCAGCATCACCATCATATTCTCCAACATCACCATCATTTTCTCCAACGCCACCATGATACTCTCCAACATCACCATCATATGCTCCAGCATCACTATCATATATCACCAATATCACCATCATATGCTCCAGCATCACTATAATATATCACCAATATCACCATCATATGCTCCAACATCACCATCACCTACACCAGCATCACCCTCAAATTCGACAATATCACCTGCATATTCACCAACATAACCATCGTATTTACCATAATTGTTTTCATCAGCATCACTACTGTATTCACCAACACCACCCTCATATTCAAAAACATCACCTTCATAAACGCCAACTTCACCACGATTATAATGTTCCATTCTCAGTATCATGTTCAACAACATCATCATCATATATACCATTGTATCCATCGTATCCTCCATCTTCATAACATCATCATCATCATCATCATCATCATCATCATCATCATCATCATCATTGTCATCATGATCATCATTATCATCATCATCATCATTGTCATCATGATCATCATTATCATCATCGTCACAACCACCATCATCATATTCTCTATGCTCACTGTCACATGCTCCCATAATACCATTACACTCTCCAAAATCACTGCCATGTGCTTCAACATGAACATCACATTTTTTAACATCGTCATCACATCTTCAGTACATCCCCCCCGTATCACTATGAAGTCCTCCAATATCACTATGACATCCTCCATCACGACACGCTCCAACATCTTTAAGCCATGCTCCAACATCATCAAGACATATTCCAACATGACTATGACATGTTCCAACATCACTGTGACATGCAGCGACATCACTGTGACACATTCTAACATCATCATGACGTGACCGAACATCACCGTGGCACCCTCCAACATCATGATGACAAATCCCAATATTTCTGTGACATGTTCCGATATCATCATGACATGCTCCAACATGACTATGACATGTTCCAACATCACTGTGACACTCTCCAACATCATCATGGCATGCTCTAACAGCCTCTCGCCACACTCTAACTTCATCATGACATGCTCCAACATCATGCTGACAAGCTCTTACTCCATGATGACATGCACCAAAATTACTTTGATTTGCTCCAACATGACTATGACGTGCTGCAATATGACTTTGACATGCTCAAACATCACTATGACTTTCTCCAACATCATTATTAAATGTTCCGACGGCACTGGGACATGCTCCGAAATTAATATGACATGCTCCAACATCATGATGACATTCTCTAATGCCATGATCATATGCTCCCAAATCACACTGATATGCTTCACTATGATTATGACATGCTCCAAAATTACTATGACATGCTCCAACATCACTGTGATACGCTTCAACATCATGATGACATACCCCAAAATCACTTTACATGCTCCAAGATCAGCATGGATTACTCTTACATCATGATGAAATGCTCTAACATCTCAATGGCATGCTCTAACATCATGATGACATGCGCCAACATCTCTATGACATGCTCCATCATCACTATGACATGCTCCAAGTCACTATGACATGCTCCAACATCATTATTAAATGTTCCAACGGCACTGGGACATGCTCCAAAATTAATATGACATGCTCCAACATCACTGTGACACGCTTCAACATCATGTTGACACGGATTACTCTTACATCATGATGACATGCTGTAACATCTCAATGGCACGCTCTAACATCATGATGACATGCGCCAACATCCCTATGACATGCTCCATCATCACTATGACATGCTCCAAGTCACTATGACATGCTCCAAGTCACTATGACATGCTCCAAGTCACCATGACATGCTCCAAGTCACTATGACATGCTCCAAGTCACCATGACATGCTCCAAGTCACCATGACATGCTCCAAGTCACCATGACATGCTCTAACACCATAATGACATTCTCCAAAATCAATATGACATGCTCCAGCATCATTATAATATGTTCCAATATCTTTATTACATGCACCAACATAAGCTTGAAAATCTATATGAATCATACTACATCACAATAATACTCTGTCGTACCGATTCTATTATAGCCCCAACATAGAATCCACAGTCATATGTACAAACGTCACAAACATAATTATGTTTCCATATCGCCCTCATCTTTTACCCCAAAGCTTACGTGGTTTCTTTTATATCAATGAAAGTATCGACTACTCATTTAATTTGAATGTTTTTGTGAAACAATGCCTGATGTGCAAAATACAAAGAATCAAGAGAAAAATGGGGAAAAGCCTACAATGGTAAGGAATAGTAAAGTGAATATTATTGGTTAGGAGATTAAAAAAAACCAACATGTTTTTATCAATGTGGGACATGTACGTAGAGATGTTCAAAGTTGTATTGAGTCTGCAGTGAAAAGTATTCATAGTTTATTTTGCAGAAACAAAGACTGACAGCGACAAATGGGAGCAAGAATCAACCAAATACCAGACTGAAACAACAAAATGTACAGAACCTTTAAAATTGAGAACACAGATTAGTTTGCATCTTTGCATGGATCTCAGGTCTGCCGAAATACGAGGGCTCTAGGGCAGGAATTGTGTCCAGCCCAAACCTGAGAACCCACAAAGTGTACAAATGTTTGTGAGACTTACTAATTTCAATAATCGACAAAGAGCACGACTTACTGATTTCAATAATCGACAAAGAGCACGACTTACTGATTTCAATAATCGACAAAGAGCACGGCTTACCTAAATTCAGTCATCGACAAAGGGCACGGCCTACTGTTCAATCATCGACAAAGAGCACCAACAAATTCTGTTTCAAACCTTGAAGTTTTTCAAAATGAAACATGTGCAGATATTCACACATAACTTCATCTTTCAAGCAATGCACCGATGGGCAAACATCGTAGCACACACTTGCCACACAAACATTGTCCTCTTTTTCATCACTAAGTGTACAAAATATTCAAAACAATTGGCATAAACTTGTCAAACACTCAGAGCCAGATTCAACCATTAACGATTAGTAATGACACACATTCCCATAGCCAAATATTTTAACTGTGATGATCACAGTGCTATAGACATCGATCCCGAACCAAACTCAAATATAACAATCACAGTTAATAATGGACACATTTTGGATACACAAGTTAAAAATCTAAATGACTTCAAGGTACGATGGTAAATAGCCAATCATCTTGTGCGATACATTTAGGGAATTCTTTCACAGCAAAATAACTGATCCTTCCTCAAAATAGTAGTTTAGTTTCCTGTACTTCTACTCCCACGTATATTTCATCTTTAATAATTTGTCTTACTCTGTGATAGTAATTTGCTTTATCCTATGTTCTTGTAAAGTTTCTTTCTTAGCTATATCTGTGTAATCGATTAAGTCTAGAATTTGTTATCATGCGGAGGGCTAGAGGTAAAGCGAGAGAGAGAGAGAGAGAGAGACAGACAGACAGACAGAGAGAGAGAGAGAGGGTGAGAACTTGATGTTGAAGAGATAGAGAGAGACACTAAGGGAGAAATTGGAGGAGTGTGTGATTGATTGAACAACAGCAATAATTTATTATGAATTATTATCGTTTCAAGATGATGATTTCTGAAACTGCAGCTCCATACTTAAGATTAAAGGACTATCATCAATACCACTCTATACATACTATTATTTATGCTTTAAACATAACTATATAGGGCCATAGGTTTTACATCATTAAAAGCAGATATTCGGTTTAAAAGGGTGTGAAATAAAAACTATATAACATTTTAACAGGCATATTCTTTTTGGTTTTAACCAATTATTTCACTTTAGTCATTTTTTGGTTTTAAGAGATTCTACTGTGTAATGACTGTGTATACTTTAATTTACAATATATCTAAACTCATGCATATTTTTGAATGTATATTTTTCAACTTTTTCCCGCAAATTGTTAATGTATGGATGCAAAGCATGGACAATCTCAAAGCAAATTCAAAATAAGCTAGAAGCAACAGACATGTGGTTCCTTAGAAGAATGCCCCGGATACCTTGGATTGCAAAGAAAACAAATGAGAGAGTTCTGAATGAAGCTAATAAAAGAAGATCACTGGTCAGAACTATAAGGAAACGTCAAGCCACCTTTCTGGGCCACGTGATGAGAAGAGGAAAACTGGAATATTTGGTAATAACAGGAAAGTTTGAAGGAAAAAGAAGCAGAGGAAGAAAAAGGGAGAAGATAATGGATGGACTGGCCAGGAAAAGTATCAGATATACTGGCCGCCGTCAAAGATAGGGATTTGTGGAGGGACATGATCGCCAACGCTTACAAGCAAGGCACTTGATGATGATGATATGTATGACACTGTATAATCATGTTTATGTTTGCGGCTGTGTTTGTATGAAGATATCATTATTTAATGCTGTTCTCATTTCAGATACAAAATCGCTGTTGATTTTGTGGTTTTTTAACCTTTGCCCTTCATAGAAAGATTTTTTTTAGGTAACAACAGCATTTTTCATTTGCCTTCACTTTCTTGAACAAAATATCTTATGTTCACTATTTTTTGGCCCTGTCTTTTTGTTGTTACCATTTTTAATTTTTAAATTTTTGTTTTCATTGAAAAGCCTAAATGCGTTAGGTTTGATCTACAGCGTATGCGATTGTTGTAATAAAATTTATGCTGATGAGTGTTATCTTTTGCTGTATCTGAATACATGAATACATGAATTGGAAAAAAAAAGTTAAGTTCGAAGACTGCAATAATAATTAATTAAGGAACATCGAGTTTTCCGAATCACAAAAACTGCACAGCAAATTTACGGGGCATAATTGAAAACAAAATAGGCAAAAATTAACTTATCGATTACCAATTGAAATGGTAAAACTACCTAATTTATCTCTTTGTGAATGAAACGGCAAAACTACTTAATCTATGGTTTACCCACTAAAGTTGTAAAACTTGCTATAAATACTTGAAAACCACACAAAACGTATTAGACATTAAATTTAACCTGAATTCATTAAACCGATCTTAAATGTAGGCTGTAAATCAAACAATATGCTTTGTTAAAGAAAACAAAGATAAGTAGGAGGTTTTTTTACCTTGCTTGTTAAAAAAAGCAGTACAGGCCTACTTTCTGCCTTCTTGTTCTTTACATATATTTGTTGTTTTATTTAAAAATTAGATCTGAAGGTGAGATTTTCCACCAATTTCCAATAATATATTTTTTCTCAAGGATTACTGTAATTGTCCATTTTTTTTTATCTCATATAATTTTACCAGAGCATTCCCTGGAATGCTATTATTGAAAAGATCTCAGTTATTGTGTTTTGTTTTACTTATTTAATTAAAATCTATAAATATTTTGTTGTAGATCTAGCTACATAAGGGAATTGATGCGGTGAGGCAAAGGCTATTTACAAACAGGATATTACTTCACTCCCTAATCTCACCACTCAGTTCAACAACACTGTATATGAAGATTACACATTCTTCTTGTTATGTAGTAGTAGTAGTAGTAGTAGTAGTAGTAGTAGTAGTAGCAGTAGCAGTAGTAGTAGTAGTAGTAGTAGTAGTAGTAGTAGTAGTAGTAGTAGTAGTAGTAGCAGCAGCAGTAGCAGCAGCAGTAGCAGTAGCAGTAGCAGTAGTAGTAGTAGTAGAAGTAGTAGTAGTAGTAGTAGAAGTGGTAGTGGTAGTGGTAGTAGTACCTTAAATAATAATAATAATAATAATAATAATAATAATAATAACAACAACAATAGTAATAATAATATTAATAATAATACTAATAATAATAACAATAAGAATAGTAATAATAATAATAATAATAATAATAATAATAATAATAATAATAATAATAATAATAATGATGATAATAAAAATATGTTAACAATGATCATGTACATCGCACTTTGCTTAAAAATGTTTCCAACTTGAGGAGATATTTTAAAAATCTCTATTATGAATACGAGTACTTACATATTTCTTAGTTTATATACATATAAATATTATTTTGATTTTTGATATATGTATTGCTCGATCTCAGTCATGTTATAATACTTTTGTGGTCAAAAGAACCCTCGACTAAGAAACTAAGAGACAATTGGAGGTCTTAAATACAATGCATCACTTAAACTCTCACTTACTGTATACAGAAGTTTCTGTATACATGGTATAATTTCCAGAGAATTATACTTTTTATGTCACTGCTGTATATAAGAGAGGCGATTAAGGCCAATATTTTTATATCTTTTTTCTTGACTTAAGAATGATTTGTATTGATTTATAGATCGAAAGATATGAATGTGCATTTTAGGTTATGGGAGCGGAGGGGTCGAGAGAAAGAGAGAGAGAGAGAGAGAAAAGATAGATAAAGAAAGAGAGAGACAGAGATGTGATGGTTCTCAATCAAACATTTTTGTATATTATATTTTGTATATTATACATATTATTATATGATATAATTATACATTATGAGAAAGTTTTGCTTGCACATATATTCGCTCACAAACTTTTTTTTTTGTTAGTTTAATTCCTCACACGGGCTTGTATAGGAGGGTTTGCCAAAACGTGGGCTATCATCATAGTTATGTGCGAAAGATTTTCTAAGAACCCAATTTGGAAAAACAAATTAACTTATCATGACATAAATTTTGATTTTGTGAGTGTAATTGCATACAAACTACTGCTTTATGTTTAAAAAATAACTTTTGGATGTATCCTTGCTGCCTTAATTAACCAAATAAGTTTCGAACATAACTATGATGGCATAATCACCAAAAAAAGTGGTCAACCATCAACAAATGAAGCTCATTCACCACCAAGTGAAGAGACACAGACCAATTTTTTTTACATAGATCTACACCTGTTAAGCAACTCTGCATGAATATTGCCTCACTAATACTCATTGAGGCTTTTCCATTTTGTAATTGGAGATTCTTTTTTCAAAAATGTAGTAAAATGTGTGATCCCATTCCTGGATCCACCTTTTGGCAATTGTTCAAAGATGGGGGGGCCAAAAAGATGTGGAGCATAAGGGTGGTGAACAGCCTCGATGAAAACAACAACAAAATGTTTTTTTCTTTCTGGGTATTTGTGTGTAACCAAACGTGCTATTTTATATTATACAGAATTATTAACATGTGAGTACATTGATTATATCTGCACTGTAAAGTAAAAAAATTCTCATTTCAAAACGCAGTCAGTATTTTTTTTTTTCGGCTTTATTTTTAGTGAAGTATGCATTATATGCGGGCTACGAAACTGTTTATATTTGTTTTTTTTTGTCTATGGTAGTAATTTCAAAAATGCAACATACACATCAAAGTGTTAAAATACTTTGGGGGGAAAATATTTGTCATTTAAATTGTAACTTGATTGTATGGCTTTACATATCTTCTTACCCTATTTAGTTATGAATATATATGCGAATATAACAAAAAATATCTCTTTCTCTATTTATCTATCTCTAATCTTATGGTAGTACTGAAGTAGTGTTAGGCCTGTAAATGAGGGAGAGAATGAAGTCCTACTGGTAACAGTTTAACGTCCCCTAAGTCCTCTTAACTTTTAAGGGAGACATCTATTCAGTCTACATGCATCTTCCAATCTTGTAGCAAGGTGCCCATAAAAAAACAAGGCAGTAGCGAGCCAAGTTTGGGAGAGGGTGAGGGCAAGTTTTTAAATCTAAACTTCCTTTAAAAAATGTAAAAAAGGAAAACAATTTGTATATTTTCCAGAGCGCTCTCGTCTCCTTACGCAAAAAAAA
>BLXT01001881.1:111476-121945 GCA_019648995.1 Plakobranchus ocellatus
GAGCTTAACGAAGGAAGTAACAAAATCAATAATATATTAACCATTGCAACAACAGTAGCAACAACTGCAAGAGCAACAATAATAATAATAAAAAAAACCATAAGCATTTGCAACAACAGCAGCGATAATAAAAACAATATAACAGCAGCAGCAGCAACACAGCTTTAAGCAATGATTAAAAATGATAACAAAAAAAAAAAAAAGAACAAAAACAGCTGGCAATATCAAGAGCAAAATACAATAACATATAATAATAACATTAACAACATTAGTAGCTTTACCAGCAGCAGCAAACATTGATGACATTGACAGTAACAGTGCTAAACAACAAGAATAGATAAAGGACTCAGAGATGCATTTCCATTACAGTAACATCGTAATAACTTACTTCAAATGTTTTACTTTGTTAATAACTTTATCAAAACTGTCTGTGTTTTAGTTGGTATATTTTTTGTTACATAAAACAAATTCTTTTTGTTCAGAGCCATAACGTAGAAGTTTAGTGGTCCCTGCTTATTTCATTCTTGTTTTGTTTCCTGACTTGTGTGACACACTTTACTTCTGGTTGATGAAGCAGTGTGGCACAAGAATGATAATAAAATTAAATATTTCACTTAGAAAAAAGAAAAAAAAAATCCTATTTGCCCAAACACCCACACCACATAGGCCTATTGATCTCAGTCTTTGCTTCATCCAAAAACAGTATGGCATAATAATAATAATGATAATGAGGATGATGATAATAGTAATGATAATAATAATGATNNNNATAATAATAATAATAATAATAATAATAATAATAATAATAATAATTTCAGTTTAAAAAACAGAGAAAAAAAATTCTTGTTTGCCCAAATACCCCTACACCACATAGGCATACTGATCTCACTCTTTCCAGTCCTTGTGAAGCCAAGTATGAAACTTCAGCCAAAGGTCCTTGCTTGGGGCATCAGTGGCACAGTGGCTTGTGAGTCCACCATGAGATTTGCAGGGACCCTTCTGTCGCGGTTTAAGCCCCACTATCGGCGCCCTGGCCTGACAGAGGGCCTTAAAGCCTGAGATCACCTTGTTGTGCACTAGCTATATACAATAACCCTTGCTGAGCTCAGGGGCAGTATCCTAACAACTGCACCACCAATATTCCTGCTACCCTACTTTAAGGGGAAGATTCATTCTTCAACAATAACAGCAGAAATCTGTTCAAGCTGACCCGTGTTCGAGAAGCTGAAACTAAGCAACAACAACAACAAAAAATAATAAAAGCCAAAAAGAAAAAGACAGGAAATAATTTTTGGAATGTCACATTTAGAGCATTTTATCTGGCAATAATAACACAGATTACAATAATTCACAAAATTATATGTTTTCCACACAAAAGAGTTGAAGATTCATTCAACACACTTTGCATACATTTAATACATGTTACATTTATAAGGAAGTTTTACAAAAAATGATGCATGAATAAACAAAAGATATTGCCTCTTTCTCTATATTTCTCTGCCACTCCCTCTCTCTCTCTCTTTGTCTTTTTTCCTCTCATCTCTCTCTCTCTCTCTCTGTGCCTTATTTTAATTTTTCTAAAACATATATGAGCAATTGCCAAAAGGTGGATCCCAAAATTGGTTCACATTTTTTACTGCATTTTGAAAAAAAGAATCTTCAATTACAAAAGGGAAAAGTCCAATTGAGTACCAATGAGGTGATTTTCATGAAGAGTTGGATAGCAGGGGTAGATCCATGTAAAAAAATGGTCTGTGTCTCTCCATTTGGTGGTGAATGAGCTTTATTTGTTGATGGGTAACCACATTTTTGGTGATTTTGTCATCATAGTCATGATCGAAACTTATTTGGTCAATTTAGGCAGCAAGAATCCACCCAAAACGGATTTTTTAACATAAAGCAGTACTTTGTATGCCACTGTACTGAAAAAAGCAAAATTTATGTATTGATGAGTTAAATGTTTTCAAATGGGGCTTGTAGAAAATCTTTCACACATAACTATGATGACAGCCCACGTTTTGGCAAACCCTCATATACATGTATATTGAATAATCTATTAAAAGACCCCTCTGTGATGTAAAAAAAAAAAAAAAAAAAAAAAAGAACTTTTGTGGTAGAGATTTTTAAGCGAGACATAAAAAGTTAAATCCTTTGGGAATTGAAAACGGCCAATAGGCACTGAAGATGTGGGCAGTTTCATGTTCGATCTACATTAAATTTTCGACATAAATCTAGAATCTCGATCTATTCTTAGCTGAAATTGGTTTTTAAGCCTGACAATGAGAAAACACTCTTATCTTGATATAGAAGCTGCAAATGTTAAAAACAATGGAATTTGTAAAAAACAGTAATAACAGTGTGATCTTATCATCCATGATTGTCTGTTTAGCTTTAGACCAGTTCCAGGAAGTGGGATGCACATAGAACATTTTTAGAAAACACAACCTGAAGATGTGTTCTTTTCACATGTGACTTCAGCTATTTCAAACCACAGAGCAATCTTGATATTTTGACAAGAAAGAGATTTTTGTATGATCTTGGCATTTAAGACAGCGCATGTATCAAATTAAAAAGACAAAGTGAGAAAAATATTTTTCCCTTGCTATCACTTCACCTCTCTTCTATTCTCCTTTCTATATTTTCTAAGCTTTATGCACTGTTAAAAGAGTTTGTAGAAGTACTCTAATAAAATGAAATAATGTCAAATAAAAACTTGCACTTCTATTCTCCTTTCTATATTTTCTAAGCTTTATGCATTGTTAAAAGAGTTTGTAGAAGTACTCTAATAAAATGAAATAATATCAATTAAAAACTTGCACTTCTATTCTCCTTTCTATATTTTCTAAGCTTTATGCACTGTTAAAAGAGTTTGTAGAAGTACTCTAATAAAATGAAATAATGTCATTTAAAAACTTGCACTGAAAGTATACAATAGAGTACCAAGGAGACCATGGAAAGTCAATATACGAGAAATGCAAGATATTTATTGTCATTGACAATAGAAAACAAAAAGAGAAGGACTTAATTGAGATGACTATATATGCAAATTACTGATATTAGTGGTGTCAATATAGGTGGAATGTGCTGTCAACACCTTGACTCATACAGCTCTATCCGGCCTTCCTGCCAATCTCCAAGATTGAAATATTCAAAATGCAATTCACTGATCATTTGCACTGGTTTTAAGAAAAATCTGGGTTTTCATACAGGCTAAGTCAATAAACTTTCTGCAGTATTTAACACAAGAAAAAAAATTTCTGATTAAACCAAAGTTGAAGTCCAATGAAAAACTGGATTTGTCCTAAATCTTATTACACCCAAAAACTGCGGAGGAGTATTAACACTTAAACCCACTTTTCCTTCCCTAAGGGGACTTTCAAGTCTTCAGATTATTGGCCAGAGCTCTATGCTTGTCATATTGAGTTATAAGAATATGTTTTCATACAGTTATCTTGTAAACGTTTATAGAATTTTATTACACTTCTAGAGATCTTTGCCTAGAGTGAATTTTTTTGTGGCGAACAAAAGATCGTTTATGACCAAATCCTTTTCCGCAATCAAGACATTTGAAAGGCTTCTCTCCTGTGTGAACACTTCTGTGGGCATCTAAACTTCTTTTTTCCATGAATGTCAAATCACACAAATCACAGGAGAAAGGGGCGTGTTGTAAGTGTGTTTTCCGATGCCGATGCAGAGCGGTACTGTTATGAAATGCTTTATCACACACACCACAGGCGAATGTACTTTCTCCTGTGTGCACACTCATGTGGGAATGTAGATTGCCCTTTTGGGTGAAGCTTTTGTGGCAGATGCCACATGTATACGGCTTCTCCCCAGTGTGAATCCGCATGTGTGTAGTCACAGAACTGCTTTGCGTGAACCCTTTGTTGCAGACGGCGCACTTAAACGGTTTCTCTTTCGTGTGTATCCTTCTGTGTGCCACAAGGGTAGGCCTCTCTGCGAAGCCTTTACCACAGATATCACACTTAAAGGGGGTTTCCCCAGTGTGGGTCTTGATGTGTCTACGCAGGCCAATGATTTGAGGGAATCCCCGATCACAAAGGTCACACCAGAAAGGGAAGTCCCTTGTGTGTATTCTCATGTGCAGGCTTAGGCTGCCGTTTTGTCGGAATACTTTGTGGCAGATCCCGCAAACATAAGGCTTCTCTCCTGTGTGGATGCTCATATGTTTGATCACATTGCCGCTGTGTGCAAAACACTTTCCACAGACCGCGCACTTGAATGGCTTCTCCCCAGTGTGAACTCTCATGTGGTAGTGGTGATTTCTGCGGTGACAAAATTTTTTGCCACACTCTATGCATTGGTGCAGCATTTTCTTTGAGCCAGACTCTGTCTCAGGGCTCAAAATCTGTCCTTGTGTCACATTGGAGGCATGCAATCTTACAGGACTCGGATGACAGTCAAAGTACCCCTCAGATACACTGGAAACATCCAGAAAATTTTCTGCAAAAGAGAAGACAAGAGGAAAAACAAAACAAAAAAATTAAAAAATCTTTACTGTTAAATTTCCATATTTACAATACAATTTTCATCTCAAGCTTTCTGGCTCTCGGTGTGCTGTGCCATTGCATTGCAAGTCTGGATTCACACAAGGAATGAGCAGCAGCTCCTTATGCCTCATCAGACCTATCGAAATAGGCCAAAAGTTGAATTTCGAATGCTTTAAATCATACATACAGCCAAGAACTGCAGCAACCACTGTATAATTCTTTGTTCAATGGTGAGAGCGAGAGAGACATAGCTAATACGACGGCACAATTTATTTTGTGTTCTCTTAAGATATCAAGGAAAAACTGAAGTTCTCCTTCTTTTTTTGGTACATCAATTTCCCTTCGATTGTTGCTTGTTTTATAAAAATTGTCTTGGTTTATGAATTGGTAGCTCTTAGGCACAGAAATGCAATGACCGGTGACGTTGATGTTATTCAGGGTTGATGTTGCAAATTCGTGGCAAAACATTTAAAAACATGGGCAGGAAAAAACATATTTAAAATTCTTTCGAAACTGTTACATCACATATATTTTGAATGGGCTCATGACAAATGATTGATACCCTCATAACTGTTTTGAAAAATAAGAAGAAATGAACATGCTGTAAAAATTATGGCAATTACTCTATTAATTTATATATATATATATATATATATATTATATATATATATATATATATATCTTTGTGCACTTAGATGATGCCAAAGAATGAGATATATTAAAAATTTGTATTAAGTTTTCTCTATTGCAAGGCTCAAAGAGTTACATTTGAAAGCTGCTTTGTGGGTTTCAAATCGATTGCTCAAAATGTGACAGTGACTTGTGAAACTTTTCTCAATTTCCTCCTCAAGACAGTGCCAGACATGAAACAAGCAAAAAACAAGGTTTTGTTTTTTCTCTAGGATGCTCAAAGGAATCTCACGAGTGTTATATGGGACTAAATGCTCTCTTACATCTCTTAAACTTATTTTTTGTGTTGTTTTTTTTCTGTGAATTCCCATTGAGAGCAATGTTCCCGCCCCCTGATTTAAAGTCTCCTAGAAACCCATCCAGGGCCAAAACTTTTAATTTCAGGCAATCTGGGCTCACATAAATTAAAGTATGAATTAATGGTTTACATTTCAATTTATCTTGTGTCTCTATCTCAATTTTGTCAGTAGATGTAAGTTTAAAGAGTATACTTTTACCACGCTTTTGAGTCCATAGCAATTTTAAAAAAGCCTCTGTTGCAAAAAAATAGTGCTGTCACCTGAATCAAACCATCCGAAAACTCAGAGCAAAGCCCATCAATACAGTTGGGGAGGGAGAAAAGTTTACGAACAAGAGCAAAAACTTTTACAGTGTAATCATCTAACTTTTAGGTATTTCTTTTAATCACAAAAATCATGTACACAATAGAAAAAAAAAGCTTTTGCAAATGTCCTTATTATTCTGTTTTTTCCTCACCTTAAAATCTCCCTTGTCCCTTACCTATCTCTTTGAAGTCTCCTCTTTTTTTTTCCCAATACAGCAAATGCAATGTTTAAAAAAAAAAGGTTTTAAAATCTTAGAGCCTTACCTTGGCCGAAGGCATTCACATCACTGAGGTGTTCCTCGTTTGGTTTCCCCTCTGTCACACTGTCGGTTTTCAGGCCGAGCAAATTTCCATCATTCATTTCTGATAAATGCCAGTAGCTTACAGAAGGAGGAGGAGAAAAATGCAGGGATAATTTCAGAAGGGTTACCATAAGTTCATGCTACTGCATGAAGATTCGTTGGAAAGACTTTGAAGCTTTTTAAGAAATTGTTATTAATATAGAAAAAGAATAGAACCATCAACTCAAAATTAGATTTAAAAATTTGAACAACACAGAGTTTACATGCATACATTTCGCCCTTAGATATTTTTTTTTACTTCTGAGAAATGGAGAGTTTGCAACTCACTGACATGACTTTGATTATGGAAACAGAATGTGAAGCTTTGAACTAAATGAAAACACTAGTATATATTCTGAAATCTATGTCTTTTTTTATCAATTAATATGTTCATGCCTTGGTATTATGTTAGTCAGGTCTTCAGAAATCACGGCTATTTCCATCTTCTTTATTGACGGATGTTTAGTTTGGATGGTTGAGTATAATCTGATACCCTATTCATCTACCCAAGCTCAGCCGTCACAAGCCAGGCATGCAGTAGATTACCTGTGTTTAGCAGCAGTGACGAGAGGCTAGATTACACAATGAACTTTTTTGTTTTGCTATTAAATTTAGCACTGTAAAGGCATTGTTTTGTGGCATTCAAGCTTTTCAAAATGATCGTTTTCAAGTGCAAGATTCAAGCTTTAGAATGGTATATTTGTACTTGTATTGCCAAAGCAAGTATTTTATTTTTATCTTTTAATGTCCCAAAGCCTTTAATTTTTTGGGTACAAATTTTGGCCTGCAGACTTAGTTAAAAGCCATAGCTTAATCATATCAATTAATATCATGTTGTGGTTAGTATCATTATTTTTATTATATTTTTACTATTGAAAGTCTTGTTTATTTCTCATTGATATGGGATTTTACATAATTTTTTTTTTACTTTTCAATAGTTTTATTTGATACTGAAAAATTTTTCCAAAACAAAAGTAAGTGCATTAGGAAAAAAGAGTATAATATAAATTGCAAACTAGCAGATAATAAATAATTTTTGTGGAGGTAATGATATTAAAATATAAACAAATTATTATGTTTAGCATTACAGGACATAGGGCGAGTTGCACCACAAACTTTTAAGAACACAACAATAAAAGCAGTTAAAAAAAAAACAAAAAAAAACTATGCTTTTATGTGGCAGAAACAAAATGTATATATTGTATTAAAAAACAAGTTTACGAGTAAAAATTCGTTATCTATTTTTTTCTGGATATATTTGTCCACAGGGATGCCAGCGGCCTCTGACAAAAAAGCAGAAAACTTGTAGAGTAATAAAGAGTTTTCTCAAAGCTGTAGTTTAATTGACTTTTGAGTAGTAAAAATAAGACAAAAAGTCGGAAATCCTGTTTAAATCGGAAAACTGGCATTCCTGTGTCCATATTTTATGTGAATATATTCTAGGAGCTGCATATATGTGACGCGTTCTGTCAAACCGGGGTATAAGGTACCCTGGCCTATTTTGAGATATTGCGATGTAAAGTTAATACACTTTTTTTTTAGCTAAAAGTTTTTATTGTATATTCCGATCCTAAAGACATTAGTCTTGAGATTTATTATGAAAAAACAGTGTTTTTGCGTTTGAAAATACACAAAATACGGCATTTCTTTGACAGAGGTCTAATTCGAACGAGAATTACGCTAATCATAACCTTTTTTAAAATGATTTTGGTTATTAATCATCAAGCCACTCTGGCATTGTTTGGTATCACTGCAATCGGTAAAACCTAAACTTTCTAAATATAGCACTGTTCTTGAAAAGATATAAATTAAATAAAATCATAAATAAATTATTGTGCAATATCTTCTGAGACTGCGTTTTTCCTTTATTTTGCATTGTTGCGGTGAGTTATAGAATGTATAATGTGCTTTAAAATAAAGAAAACTGCAGGAAATAGTGTGAAATTTTGTGTGAGTGTCAAGCATTATGTGCTTATTAATATTATGACTGCCAAATTTTGTAGCTCTCGGATAATTAGAACCTATTAGTTGCTATGGAGATATATATTCAAAACTTTAAACTCAGTTTTCTCAATAAAACGAATGTTTGCTTTTCACGTACCAACCATCTTCAAATGCCCATATCTCAGCCAAAAATTATCCAATTGACATAAACTTGGTGTTAAATTAAAGCTTAAGACCTGAACTATATAATGGTATAAATATCTCAAAACAGCCCGAGGGTACCTTATGCCCCATTTTGACAGAACGCATCACATATAGCGGCACCAATTTTGTTTGTTTTGATCAATTGATTTCTACGTCTAGCATAGATATTGGATTATTCCAAGACAGGCTCAACAACCTTTAGATCTAGCTTTTTAATACTACTGACCGATTGAAAAGTTAGCATGCCAATTTGTTAATTAATTAGATTAGTGCCACTTCACAGGATGTACACAATTTTAGGCCCACGATCCCTTCATTTCATCGATAGCGGATAAAGTTAGATCTATATATAGAAGTCTTTGGGCCTGTTCCTTAACTATACTTTAAGACATTTAGGCCTAGATCTAGATCTAGCACCAGTGCTCAACGTCTTCCCTACATGTATTTATTTAAATGTTCATAGATCTTAGCCTATGTAAAAACAGTCTATACTTGATCTTATCTATCTAATTTTGAACAAATCTTTAAAAGGCAGGCTGGATGACAATAAAGATCTAGAATCTAAATCTAGATCTGGATAGTGCCTCATCAGTGTGATTTTTAAAACACACCAAAAAATTTTCCAGAACGCCCAGGAAAATAGAGTCAGACTTTATTTTCCAGAATAGATCAGACTTCCAGATGAAAGCATGTAGATCTAGATATCTAGTTGTGTGCTACAAGTAGAAGCAGAGTCAACCTGTTGTCTAAGTCCCGATGATTTCTCGAGGTGGCTGATGTGCAAATGGCTCAGCTGGATTTCCCCCCTTCTATTGTTCGTGAGAACATGGCTCGGTTGGTCACTTCTTTGAAGTGAACGAAAAAAAGCCACAAAATTTTAACAAAGCAACAGACACTGATTTCTTATCCTCTCTAAATTATAGTGATTGTATTAATCTGTCATCCCATGCACTGGAAGTGAAACTAAAAACGTTCGGGAAAAGAGGGATTTGACCTATTTTCCCGAGCGTTTGGGAAAATAGTCACTTTGTAATATCGTGTCCTTACTAAGCGAGCAACTTACCATTTAAAGGTATAAAATGATTACAAATAAACATTTAGATTACATTCTAAAAATCTAGATCTGATCTTTTAAATTGTAAGATTCTCACTTCCTTCTCGGTGTTCTACATTTTGTTGTGTCGTTTCTACCTTTAAAAGAGTGAGGTGTAGGCTAGATCTACTGTTAACAGAAGTAACGTACGCCTAAAAGTTACTCTGTGAAATGGATTACAAATTAATTTTTATGAAGAGCCTAGGCCAAAGAGGAGTAGACAATCGTTTTCTCAATCTTCGTAGGCCAAAGAGGAGTAGACAAAGGCCTAGTCACAAGAAGGCGACTCAGAGAATATCGCTTACTCTTCCAACACATCTTATATTCATTCTCTTCGTCTGGCACTGCATCTTTAGGCTTTCTTAAAAAAAAAAAAAAAACTCTGTCTACAGGTCGAAATCATTTACCTCGCTACGATTACGATTAATGCAAACATGTTTATTGAACATTCATTAGAGAAAAATAATGCAAACACTAAATAAGTTTGAATTGATGTTTGTATTTCTTTACTAAATCTATGTTTGAACACCACACGGTATAGCCTACGTACAGAATTTATACTCTGAACGTATACACTATGTCGTTAACATTTGGTTGAGTATTGCTTTGAATACAATTGCTGCTAATTATAATTATGATTATTATGATTATTATTATTATTATTATTATTATTATTATTATTATTATTATTATTATTATTATTATTATTATTATTATCATTATTATTAATGCATTGGTATAATCGGTTAGGTGGGTCGATATCTTTTTAATTTCATTAGATCATTAAGTGTAGTTTCTTAATCGATTATTGGTTTCGTTCTTGGCTTGGGGAGAGCAAATAAGTTGATTTTGACGTGCTTGGATCCCTTCACTACATTGATGACCACAGTTTGTTTGTTGTTATTTATTTATTTATTTATTAATTTATTTATTTTGCCTCTATTCGACCAAAATGACTGTGTCACAGATTAAAGCCATGACGCGGTAGATTTTCTCTGAACATGCCAGCTCTCCTCATCAGCCAGAGAAAAAAAAAAAAAAAAAAAAGCAAAAACACACAAACTATTGATTGATTGCTTGAT
>BLXT01001881.1:522975-539939 GCA_019648995.1 Plakobranchus ocellatus
CCCCCCCCCCTCTCCCTCCCCTCCCTTGGGCCGAGCCCATAGTGAAAGCAGCAGTTCACGTGCGCAGCTATGTTTGGAATGCTCTAGTTTCTTTGGTGCGAAAGCATACCTGTGATTTTTATCTAGTCTAGGCGTGGGAGCTATCTTTTGTAGCTCTGTTGGATAAGGAAAATAGGGATGCCATTACGTGAACACCGTATACTTCTACTGACCGCTGCAGCGAGAACCACGAAGCCACTTTTGTTAGGTAAATTATCAGGCTACTTGTAGTTAGGTAGAGCACAGTAACTGCGACACACAGTCCTTCTCGTCAGCTATTACAAGTCGTGTCGCTACCGGTGTGGGCTTTCATTTATCCAACACAGCGACTGTCGTACCGTCAGGCTGTAATAGAAAAAAAAAAATAGCTCTGACACATGGTCTAAATGAAAGTCCCAGTCGACTTGGTATACTTCCGCACCAAAGAAATTAGAGTGTTTCCAAACATCTCGGCAGCTGTGATTTTGGGCACCCGAAATTCCGCCTCCAGTATACTTTCAGTCTGTGGTAGGAAGTATAATGAGGGCGACGCTGACTTGTGGTAGCTCACGTGAAGGAATGTGTGTCGCAGTAATATTTGGCGTTTTAAGAGAGGACTTTATCATACCGGCATTAAATGTTAAGATTTATCGTTTGTAGTACTCAAAGTTCAACCAACAAAAAATACAAGCACACTTCAAAACTTAAATAGTTATACTATCTTTAGGCGTGGATTGGAAAAACGGGAAGAGAGAGAGTGAAAGCGAGAGAGAGAGAGAGAGAGAGAGAGAGAGAGAGAAAGAGAGAGAGAGAGAGAGAAATAATAGCAATGGAAATTACTTTTTACTTAAAACTAACACAGGCCTGGCTTTATAATTTAAATCTTAAAGAGACCAGAAACGGAGAAAACGGGAAAAAAATCATTCAAAAGAGAAAATTTCGAGATAGCGCGGAAAAGCCAAACTTATTTTTAAAAACGTGGACGAGCAAACGATTTGTAAAAGCCAGTTTGGTTTTAAATTCAGTCTTAATTCTTTTTTTTTCCCCATACAGAGAACCAAATTTACTGAACCAAGCCTTGTATAAGCTTTTTTCGATCATCGAAATATTTGCAAAAATCTGAATTTTTTTTTTTTTGTAACTGAAGGTTTACAGACAAGCACGCCATGCCGCCTAGAACATTTTGTACTGACCCAAGCCTAGATCTCTATCTTGTGCGTCCTTCCTATGTGTTTTGCTAGAGGTTTATGAATAGACTTGTTTTCTCCACTTTTTCTCGGACATTTCTTTTATAATGTAGGAAAGGAAAATGTATATCATAAAAAATTAGCATTCAGATTTTCCCCAGCAATATAGATGGGCTTTACTTTTTTTTACACCTGATTTATACTATCGAGAGATGACACTCTCTTTAAAAGTTAGGAGATTAAAAAACAACAACAACAACAAAAACCCTGGCAGTTAGAGGATTTTTTAAAACAATGTATCCATGATTTTTTGTAAGGCTATTGCTGAGGCGTAATTTTTTTTTTCTTTTTGCCGGAGATCAAAGATCGCCAGTAGGCAAATATAAATTTTTTATAATCATTTGTTATTAATAATTTGGATTTTATTCTATTTAAGTTTGTTTTATTCTGTTTAAAAATAATGCAAATAATTCCTCTCGAACAATTATTGAAACTGGCTCAAAATATAGCGATAAGTCTATCAAAAGTCAAATACGACATATATTTCTGGATGAAAATCTTCGATCAAAGAATATAGATCTATATTAATTTAAGAAAAAAAAATTAAATATGCTTAGATCTTCGATAGTGAGATTCAGATGTTGCCTTGGTTACAAATTTCTACGGCTGAATAGGTTTACATTACAATTCACATCAAAGTCTAGATCTAGATCTAGATCTGTACGTGTTTGAATGAGATTTCCATCTCAATTTCACTCTAAAGATCCATAATAGGCGTCCCATATTCCAAGGTTCAGCACGCTATAAGCATCCCGAAGTTTTCGGCAGGCATACAAGAGCAGTGTCCCTAACGCTTTCCTTTATTTTTAGGCCGGAAAAGGAAACGTCTGCGTTGTTGACGAGACTCCAAGGTAGTTTACCGGTTTCTCCACGTCAACTAAGGCTAAATTAGAGCAGACAAAAGAATTAACTGAATTCGGGGCGATTTTCCGCTGCATTGTTTGGAAATTTAAAGGGAAGGAAAAGTCTACAAGAATGGATTTCTGTAAATCATTTTGCGTTTTATGGATGTTCGCTGTACAAGCAGTTTTTGGAGGCGAGTTAACATTTGAGCTTCCTGACAACGACAGAATGTGCTTCTATGAGAATGTTGATAAGGGAGTCCAAGCAACGCTTGAGTTTCAGGTAAATAATATAAGCTCTAGCTGTAGATATAATTATCTCGTTTCAAGAAAAGTGTCGAATTCTCAGAGCAAAAATTCTTTGGTCTATAATTTGAGTCAGTTGGCTTGATCAAATCCTGAAACTTATATCAGATCTAATAAGAACCACTTTTTTGGGGTGTTTTTGTCATAGTTTTAAAGTTGTGTGTTTCATTTACAGTTGGAATTTAGACAGCCAGGCTATATCAAAATCTGATTTTGAAGAAGAGGTGAAGCAATGCTTTTAAAAAAATTAGCCTTGGCCATTAATTCAGAAAGTCAAGATACATTGATGATATAACTAAAATAAGTTATTCCTTAGAATCTGTTGCTATAGGCCTAGTCAGGCTAAAGAAATTGTTTAGAACATAACAATGATGACAGTCCACATTTTGGTTATACCTTGTTGTCTTTTCCGGACAAAAACCGTGGAATAAGACAAAAATGTATAATTTTATTTGAAGTTTGGCTACTTTTTGTCAAGCCAAACACATTCCTGATGAGATTCTTAAAAATTTTCTCTTACATATCTGTGATACAGAGACTTAATTTTTAACAAACTTTCAGCGGGTAAATTTTTTATATAAAAATAATCTAAATTTGTGTAATTTTGATATCCAAGGAAAAATAAGACTAGTGAGTGGAACATTTTTAAAAGAACTTTGTCTATGCTAAATAGGCCTAGGTTTCTATCTCTTGAGATTGAGACGGGACTTTCCTGTGGGTTTGATATTCATAAATGGCAAAAGGTCAAAAGGTGCTCCTGCATTGGTGGGTGTTTTATAACTGCAATAAGTTACCTTCTTTAAGTTGCTATTTAAATTAAAAAAATATGAAACTGTAGCTGATATTATAAAATGAAGAGACAACTCACAATAGCATTAGTTGTTTAACAATTTATTTCTAAAACAGTAAATCGTTTTTTAATTGGGTATAGGTCTAAATTTACGTGTTTTTTCCTTTACTTTGAGGGCACATTGTTTGAGATAGTCAAACTAAACAAAACAAAATTTGCATAGGTGCTTATGTTTCCATAAAGATAAGAGGTAAATCTTTCTTTTTGTATTTGGTCAAAAGTTTTTTCAAAGCCAAAGCAGAATTAGAAGTCATTGAAAATATAGTGTCTGTTGTGGTGCATGGCGTCACACCCAATGAACGTAGATCTAGTCAAACAAGGATCATAGTTCTAACACATATTTAAACACTTTTCGGGTAATTTAAGGACTAGGCACCCAATGCTACTCTGAGAACAAGTGTGAAAAGAATAAACATAATGATAATCGAACTGGGCCGGTCTAAATTTTTGGTGTCACAAAATCACTACAGACACGGGCTCTTCTAAACAGAAAGCTGCTTTGCTTCACAAAGAACAGATTCATGTTTTCATAAAACCAAAGATCTCCATTTAGAATCAGCACATCCGGTTTCACTCTAACAATGAATGGAAGTGTGTACAGGCAAGGTCAAGTTTGGCGTCACACATTATTTCTAGTGTCACAACAGACATTTTAATTTGGAGATGTCACAACAGACACCGAAATTAAATAAGATATTTGCTTATCATGGTCGTTTTTACATTTTTTAAATGTGTTAATTGCTTTGTTTACCCATTGCACATCATTGACAGCATGGATCTAAAGCAAACTTGGTGTGAGAAAGATAAAACTGTTGTTTTATCTTACGTGATGACAAAACTGATGGTAATCACGCATCACGACAGACTTTATAAAGGCAATTATTTTTTTAAAATTGTCGGCATTGCCTTTAAAAACATTCTTGAGGTACATATTTCACTAGCTATATCTTGTCAACTTGATCTAGATTTATAAACACTAGACTTAACACCAAAGCAAGTAACCACGTGTATGTTGTGACATCATGGGAGCGTGATGACAAGGGCTGGCATTCCCTCAGTTCATGTAACAACATATACCATTTTGAATGGAAGGATAATCTGTAGACTTCTTTCAAATTTAAACTACTAATTTGAGCTGTTTCCACCCAATTCTTTTAAAAAAAGTGTGCCCCTATTCATTTCCTTTTTTTAAAATCTTTTTCTATCTGTAATTTGTTCAAAAATACACACCTTTAATGAAATCTATTGATCTGCTTTGATGAATAAAAAGATTTGTGTACTAGAAATGTCTGTTGTGACATGTGACACCAAATGAATCTCGGTATCTGACCCAAGTTAGCTTCTCTTTTGACAGTTCATTCAAGGTTATTGGAGCTTTACTTAAGATCCTAAACGTTAAAAAATAACTGTTGTAAAGTTTTTAAAAGCTTGTGTACTTGTGATTATGGGCTCGTTCTTGGCATCACATGTCACAACAGACATTTCAGAGATGTGTTTGGAATGACACCCACTGACACAGAATAAGAGCTTAGACTATCTTTTAAGAAGCTTTTTTGGAAAATATAGAGATGTTTTTCCTGTATAATTAGCAAATTTAATGTACTTTTAGTATTTTGAAAATTTTGAGCACCTTTTGAACTCTTGCCAAATTTAGGAAGATTTCAATTTTATGTAAAGCCAATAAATCTTGCAAGCTCAAAACATTAGGCCTATTATGAATCTTTTTTTTTATTCGTGGATCATGATCTATTAACTCTTTTCACACCCGAAACTGAGTTTCTAATAAGAAAAATAATGTCAACATAAAAAATTTTTTGCATTTGAATGCTCATAGTCATAATCACTTACTAGAGATCTGCGCATTAACTTTTTGTGCAGTGTTTCCAGATCCATTTTCATCAAGCTTACTTTGTGCAAATGTTGAACTGACAAATGGCCCATTCTGTACGGACAAGTCATATTAATAAATTATAATACATAAAATTCAGGTTAATAGGTTTGTTTTTTTTTTTGGGGGGGGGGATTAATGCAAACGCTACCAATACATTTAGATCAATATAGGGATTAAGCACTTATAAGTTAAATATGATGGATAGTAGACATGTGGATTGTGATGGTAGAATTATTGTATTATTATAAAAAAATTATTTTGCTAATACATAGTCTCTGTTTGTCTGTCTCACTCCCTACCTCCCTCCCTCTCTCTTTCTCTCTCTCTCTCCTTTTCTCCTTCCCTCTCTCCACTCTCCCTTCTCTAAGAGTAAAAGATATTCACCCTTATATTGCATATTTCTGAGCAAAAATAAAAATTAGAATGTTATTTCCATTAGGCCCCTATCATCATAGATTTAATTTTTGAATGTACTGAACAGGTAATCACTGGAGGCAACTATGATGTGGATTTGGAGTTGACAGCTCCCAATGGCCAAGTAAGTTACATGTTGTAAAATCCTAATACATTTATAAATGAAATGATTGTTATTGTATTAACAGTACAGGCCTCAGTGGAAAGCAGACTACTTTTGGATCTGTAGAGACCCTTCTGTTGCAGGTTTGAGCCTATCACAAGTGCCCTGGCCTGACTGAGGGCCTGAAAGTCTGAAAATGCCTTAATCAGGACAGGTTGCAATCACATAGAGGAAACATAGTTTTCAATGTCATTGATGTATAGGTACTGTCCTTTGTGGTGATTTATCCTATTTTGATAATATATGACAGTAAAAATTTATCCTCAAGCTTCAGCAAGGCTTGCAGCTTTTAGAATTGATGTGCATGTAGTTCTGGAAACCATCTCATTTACTTTAGTCATTTTGTGACAACTTTCCTCATGGATGTTTTGGGTACAAACTGACCAAGTGTCAAACCTCTGTTTGTGCAGGAGAAGCTGAAAATGAAATCTATGATACTATGCTAGCTCAAAGCCAGAGTACACAACAGCCAACTCTTATTTAAACTGTAACAGTATATGGCAGTGCTCATTTTATTTAACATGCAGTGCTGAAAATTGCTTATTTCAACATTTCTTTCAATGTATCGATGGCAGACGATTCAAACCTCTGAAGTTCCTATTTAAAAAAAAGGTACTTCAAAGGTTTGTTAAACATGTCATTGACATGTTATTGCCTGGCATAAACTTCCCAGTAAAGGAATTAAAACTAAATAAATCCACCTTTAATAAATATAAAGTGAGAAAATCAGGATTAATGAGTCACAAGTGATTGTGTATACTTTTGCCATAGAGCCTTTTAATTTTTTTTTTTTTGACTAAAACAAACAGGTAATAAAATTAAAATCTACAATTCAGCCCAGCACAGAAATGAGATTCAGATTTTTGGAAGGGTTTTTTTTCCTCAGTAAAAGCAGACTTTCCAAGCTTATTTATATCATTTGTTGATAACTTGTACCTAAAATGTAGCCTACCTTTTCCTTGACTCCCGAGATTGTCTCATATGCAAATATATTTGTATGAATGTTTATTGGGTAGAATCATAATGAAAAGTAATGAGTTCTGCCAACCACATTGTCAGTTTCTTGTATTTTTAATTAAATGTATCACAAAATTATTCTCTCAGGTCCTGTACAAAGACATCAAGAAACAATACGACTCATTCACATGGACAGCTCAATACCAGGGCATCCACACCTTCTGCTTCTCCAACGAGTTCTCCACATTCACTCACAAGGTTGTGTACTTTGACATTGAGGTTGGCGATGAGAAACCAGCGGTGGAGGAGATGGGAGAGCACCACACTGCAATGACGTTGGTAAGTGCAACGGAGATGTTAAAAAATTGCCCTTGCCTGAATTATGAATATTTAAAGACAAGCTAAAAGTAGCTGAAAGTGAAACTTTTAAAGTTGCATAACAGTCACTAGAAAATATGCTATCAGTAACAAGAGGGAAGGAAGTAGGGGCCTACAAACTTTTGAGTCTGTAAATAGTTTAGATTGCCAAAAACAGATGCTAAAGGTTTGCATATATGTATATATATGTCCCAATCATAAAAGATGACTCTTTTGGACATATTTGTATACAGAGTCAATTGTAGCCTAATCAGTCAGTATTTCACCAAGTGAAAAATACCAATCGAAATTTAAGAGCAAGTCAGCTAACTACCTGCTCCCTGTGTTCACTGGATAGCTCAAGTCTCTTGAGAATCGGCAAAAGTTCAGGCAGGGAGAAAAGAAAAGGCAATCTACCTCACAATGCAGCATGACATAGATAACAAAAGTAAAAAAATCAAGTCCTTTGTACCCTCAGTTCCCCTGTGCTCATTTCAGCTAACAAACGCCAGTTTTATTTTATCTTCACTGCTCTGTTTTTCTATCCACAGATGGAAACATCCAGTGTAAACGTGTTTGAAAGCCTCAAGTCAGTGATAGACTATCAGACACACCACCGTTTGCGTGAGGCACAAGGCAGGGGCTTTGCCGAGGATCTGAACGAGCGGGTGCTCTACTGGTCTGTAGGTGAATCAGTGGTCGTTGTGCTCATCGGCATTGGGCAGATCCTTGTGTTGCGCAGCTTTTTCACAACTTCAACAAAGACATCATCACGGACGTGAGACTAGGAATTGGTCATACTTTGTTTTTGCTACAATAGATTCCATTTCATTTCCTCTTGCTCCATATTTTCCCCATTTTTCTGTTTTGTTTTGTTTTTCTGGTTATGGAAGCATCTTTATCAAACATCATGTATCACTCTTTGATGAACATATTATTATTGAATATTTGTTGTGTTTTATTTAGCAGGTTATCTGAGCACAGCACTTGTTACAAGTTTTCATTCTTTAGTTGGGTGGGGAGCTTAAACAAATTCATGTAGTCATTGGTGTGTGATGGTCTTGTTTTTTTTTTTCTGAAATAAATATTGACCTGTCTCAAGTGGAGTATTAGTGGGTTGGATGTGGCATATAGCACTTTCCGGAAAAGTTGCTTTTTTTTGCTGGAAAAAGGTAATTTGGCTTAGAATTAACATAGTTCAATCTAGTAAACACCATCACAAACCTTGCTTCAGGTCAGTTTAACAATTTAAAAGATACAAAATGCGAAGTTTAAGTTGAATGGGTTTCGAGCTATGTTTTTTGTGGTGAGAAGGTGGTTGGGCTGTGAGGCAGAAGGGTGAACATAGTGATTGTAATAACAGTGCATAGTACATGATAATTTAAATGGATGGTGTTAGGTTATATTATGTGCACTGACACTGTATATAAGTTGCTCAAAAGGGTAAATAGTTCCATGGGCCAAGTGAAATACAGTATCACCAGTATGGGGTATCTTTTTTATTAAGGTTCTCTCTACACAAGCTTGTGATCCATAGGGGCAATTCTTGTTTGGGGACTGGAAGAGAAGCAGAAGTATCTTGGGATGCAAGGCCTGTGGGTTGTGTATCCCTACGATAGGCCCAGATCTATACTGTCTTACACAGGATTTTGGTAGACATTAAACCTTTCAAGTGGGGCCTTTTCCCCCACAAAATGCTCACATTATACCATTAAGGATCTTGTTATTGTGCAAGTCTTGAGTTATTGCATTGGTTCGGTTTGTGAAGATTGCATGAAATTTTCAATCCCTGATTCTTCAGATCTGTGGTAGGGTTTTTCTTTGTTTGGCTTGGCCGCAGAGAATGTAGAGAGAGGAAGCTTGCTTCAAGGTTGCTGTCTTTCTCTGTCAGAGTTTATTGAAGTGGAAAGTTTTACCATTTGACTTAGGAGAGAACCGAACCTGAGATCTGCAGGAATACTTCTGCCATGGGTTCAAGCCCTGCCATCAACACCCTGGCCTGGCAGAGGGCATAAAAGTCTGAGATCACCTTCTTGTGAACAGGCTTTATATACTCAAAAAACCAAATCTTACTGAATGATATAGTAATGCAAAAGCTTGCCAGAAAATATCTAGCACTCTTTTGTCATTTTTGTCCGCCTTTTCAGGATTCTATCGAAATGAAATGAAAAAATAAAACATAGTCTCTCATGCAGTTGTTTTTTTTTTTAATCATATGGACAAGCTGACCTAACAAGTCATGTTTTTTTTTTTCTTTTTCAATGTTACAGTGCTAGTATAACTTATTGAAATGTAGAGCAAAGAACTTTCTGATGGTTCCAAGAAAGTTTTTTTATGTTAAAATACAAAGCAGTAAATTTCTGTAACATGCAGAATCAATGCTTTGTGATGATTCTAGAGGAGTTTCAAAGATAAGGAAAGTTTTATTAAGCTTTATGAAGTCATGTGTGTGAACTGGTCATAAAAGTTCCATATAAAAATATATATATATATCACTGATTATGTTATGTCAAATGTGTTTGCAAGTATGAATCAAAACATAACAGCATCTTCATATATGTAGGCTGTGTTAATATATATGTGCAAGTGTGTATGAGAAATTTGTGTCGTTAATGCAACGTAAAAGTACGTTGGTTTGTGCTGTTATGTGTGAGACAACCAGTAGAATCGAGCGTAAGTTTCTGCAGATATTTTTGCACTATAGCCTTTGGAAAGTATTGTCGCTGACTTAAAAAGGTAATAGATTTACGATCTTCAAACTTGTATTTCTATTGACGAAATTGAAATAATAAAGACATAAGATTTTTTTTCTCTGTAAATGCAATACATTATGCTTGAAAGTCAGAAATATGGACTAGTGAATGGCTTACCCAAGTTGCCTCACTTTATAAATATAATGTGTATGTGTAGGCAATGGTTGGTGCTGAAATGTATTGATGGGTATGACCATTGCTCATGAAGACGTGTATACCAGGGTAAATCTCTGGTGTTGCTGTGTAATAAGTATTAAGCTTGCCTCTTTCTGTAAAATATCACTTCTATTTTAAAATCTCTAGGTTTGCTTGGTTTGGTAAAGGATGTAATTATATGTAGTAAACATATATATATATCCTTGAACACTTTGGAACCCAAAATTCTAGGAAATCATTTTGGTTTTTGAAAATCTTTTCTTTTTGCCAATGTAAATTAAAGGGGGAAAAAGTTGGTGTGTCAGACCATTTTGGTTAAAAATTTTGTGGTTTGACAACAGTGTTTTACTTTTATTGTATATTTTTTTTGTGTGTGTTTTTGTTTTCTAAGATCATTTCAAGAATCCAGTGACTTTATGCTTGTGTGACTTACGGCTACTGCTGACATACTCGGGCAATCTGAAACATCATTAACTCATTTATTGCATTGTTCTTCATATTAAAGCAATAGCAACTCACATGAAATGTTCCAGAAGTAGAAAGCTCTGCTTAAAAGGAGAATGGCTTTAATGCAAGTTCAACCTCAGTCATAGCTAGACACCAGGGTATTCGCTCACCCAGGCAGTTTTAACCCCCACTGCAGCCAAAGAGAATCTCTTTACCATTGAAACGAATGGCCTAGACTGGGGCATCTTCGTTTTGCTGTTCTCACTCTTTATCGGAGCTAAAACTGATGGTGTGTTTTCATCTTTTTTTATTCTTCTTTGCATTTTCACATGTCTGATTGTCAAGAGGGACTCCTGCCATGGCCAGATGAAGAGCAGAATCATCCATAGACTTATATAGCTGACGATACTGCTCTTTATTTGGTGACGGCAGCCTTGATGAAGCCTGCTGTTAACTGCGTGTCGGCGCCCTCAACATTTAGATTTATGGTACCACGTACAGTAGAACAGAGTATGGCAATCTTTTGAACAGGGCTGTGACAGTGGTACACAGTAGTTAACTTGATTGTTATATATGCTCCAGTTTGTGTCTATTAAAAGTAAAGGAATAGGAAATGATCACAGGTGAGACTGAGTATTTCTCCAATGGTTTTGTTAATTCTTTAAATTAATTGTAAACATTAGCCTTTTGAGTTGTTTGTTTTCTTTTGTAGATAAATGTACTCCTGTGTGCTCTTGCTTTGTATTCTTTATGAATCTAGTTTTGCTTGTAAGGTTACGGGATCCTGCTTTAACTACAGAATCTTCGGGATGGATGCTCTTTTTTGAAATTTTTGAATTAATTGTGTGTTGAAAATTATTATTTTAATTTTAACCAAAGTTAATAAGTTGATTTGCTTTAAAGTGCATTTTCAATTGTTTTGTTTCAAAACTTGAAATTGTAATTGTACAAGTGTTTATCAGGTATATTAAAATGCATACGTGATTTTGCTTTTTGGTCAGACTAAAAAGTTTCTGTGGTGAAAATGAGTTTTGTGTGTTTTCTGTTTGAGTGTCAATTTTGCAGTTTAATTTTATTTTATTATAGCTGAGATTGTTTGTGGTTGACCAGTCATATTCTAGTATTGCATGTTTGGTGATCCATGAGCAAAAAATTAAAATAAGAAAATAGTTACATAACTGTGAACCAACTGCATGTTGGCTGAGTGATATCAAAGCAATCATCACTAAACAAAACATGTTTGTGACAAATTGGTCTATTTTTTTTTTTTTTTTTTGCTAACACAGTGTGTAACAGTTTCCACAGAATTATTTTCATATCATCTGGGGGTGGAGTGCTATGTGGATGTGTTTTGATAGCTTCAATGATATAAATTAATATCTGTGAAATGGGAAGGGTGAAAGAGGTAGGAATGATCTTCAGGTCGTATTAAACCAAAGTTTGAATTGCGTTTTTTTGGTTTTTGTTTTTGTCGCTTCTTTTGCTTTTAACCCCGTGTTGTTTTATTTTTCTTTCCAATGCTTGTATGAAATGTTAATGTTATTGTGCTTAAATGAAAGATAGAATCTATGAATCCATATACTGTAAAGTGTAAGGTAAATTGTCCTGTTTGAATCTGATTTTTATTAATTATGCTGTAAAATGTGCATGGCATTTAAATTACTGTCATACAGTAATAGACATTATGTTGTGTAGGAATTTCCTTCCTTTCAAAAACATCAGTTGTCTGAAATCATGAGGGTAAAGATTCTTTTTTTTTTTTTTTTCTTTGAGGGATGAAGTTCCTTTCCTTCAATCTCTCCTTTTGAAAGAATACAGCTGGCTTTGTGACCAAATGTCGGGGCTGTAGCACCTGTGATTTTGTCCTCTTATTATAGTAAATTTCACAAGGCTTTGTTTCTGAAGAACTGAGGTTTTTTTTTTAATTTGTTTATGTGGTACATTACATGTATTGATTTCCAGGCTTGGAATTTTAAGACAGATGAGAGAGAGCTTTTTTTTTCACAGCTTTGTGTGAAATATACATGGATGCAAAGTGACACATGTGATTGTAGTGCTGGCCAAAAATTGTTGTATGTGATGGTGGGCATAAATTCATGATTGCCTCAACTTTTGATTCTCCATCCAATGTTTCACACAAATTTTTCTGTTCTAAAGATTAATCTTTGTTTGTTAATTAACTTTTCGCAGATGGAAGGTATGAAAAAAAAAAGATATTAATTAAATTTTTTAAAAGCCACAAAAAAATCGCAACATCTTGAAAACCATGAGAAGTTCAAATTATCAAATTTAGGCTACAAAGATTTCCGTTGTAGGTCATATTGTGTAAAGTTGATTTCCTCTAGACTTTCTAGCAAAACGGACCATAATTGGTTGGTAAATTCAGGCCAAAATATTTGCCACATTGTGGCTTTTCCCTCCTCTAAACATTTTAGAGGGGAAGAAAATACTTTTTGATCACCTAAATGATGAATCCTGTGTGACTGTCAAGAGAATCACCCATCACCATATAAAACAAAACTGTTTGAAGATGGTAATGCAATGATTGAAAAATAACTAATTCTAAGGGCATAATGAAGAGCCTAATACTTATGGTTTATGTTAACAGAGAGTGAGAAATGTTCACAGGTTAATGGATATAACTGAATGCCTTTAAACCAAAAAATGGTTCAACCGCAACTACTGAATAAATCAAAAGAATGCTGGGGCCAGACTGCTATCCTTAGAAAACCTGTTTTAACCAATGTAAAGCTATAGTTCCATAAAACGTAATTGTCGGTTTTAAAGGATTCCACTTTACATGGATGTGAATAATTATGCAACTACATTTACAGTGGAGTCTGGATAAAGTCAACTATTTTAAAAGAGAAGCTTGCTTAAAGTCAATTTCTTATGGCAGCCCTCCTTTTTTTCCCCTCTTCTGTTTCTTTGTTAGGTTATGGATAAAGTCAAGCCTTGCTTAAAAAAGTGAACCAATTTTGACAGTCCCAAGAGGTTGACTGTAAACAGATTCCATCCCAATCCCATAAGAGAAAAGAAGTTAATAAAGCTTATGATTTACAGGGCTGAGGAAATTTTATAATTGTAATTCAAATGTTCATTTAATTTATGCTGCACAGCAAGGAAAGGCAAGCATTTTGATTTTACTATAAGTAAACATTATGTCGTTTTACATTGAAATGTTACTGCCAGTTGTTGATGTAATGCACGTGTACACGTATGATTTTTGAAACTTTGCAACTTCACTATTACACTTAAGAATACTCCGCTAGCCATGTTTGTCTCATTTTATTGTTGGTTTAAACTTTTAATCTTACGTGATTTTTCTCAATGTCTCAGTCAATCCAAATTTATTCCTGAGATAAGATCTTCCTCAGGAACTGGTCTCACAATGCTCAGACCTCCTAAATATTCTGAAACATTTATTATAATTCTATATCCAATCAGTGAACATAAAGATGCAGTGCCTGCAACAGTCACTAACACTGACAGTGCATTGTGAAAAATAACTTTGAAATGATTTTTGCTAAAACGAAGTGGCTTTCCTTCAAAATTGTAGAACATTAAGTGAATTATCTGATTATCACTACCACTAGTTCACTGTACTACATTGTACATCCCCTCCACATTTCATTGGTGCTCACTCTCACTGTAGAAAAGTGTAAAAATAAATAAAAAGCATAGAGTTGTTGGTTGAGGAAACAACCTTTCACCTTCTAATTAGAGGACACTGCATGGATAGATTGTTATAATATGTTAATCAGATGATTTGCTAACCGTGTAAAACTAAAAGTAGGGATCTATACAGATACATGTACTGTTGTAAACCCACACTAACATTTAACAATGTAACACTTCCCCTCACAATGATGAATGCATGTCAAAATGTTTGAGATAAAATGGAGAAACCAATTTACACATGCAGCCCCTTAGCAAAACATAGATTAGAAAGGGCAGTTCAACTTCAAATATTTCCGCAACTTCCAGGCAGCATGGCATGTTAATCCTCAAAAATTAGATTTAAGAAGCTTTTAAAAGATTGGGAATAGTTAATAGTTTTATAGCGCTAGCCTCACTTAAGTACATGTAAATTAATCTGCTTCCTATGAACATTTGTTAGAACTTGAACTGGAAATGAAATGGGTCTAGACTGGCTTTTTATAAACCGTTTGATAGTCTGCCCTTAAAATTAGAAAATTAAATTTGGTTTTACCCAGCTTTCTTGAAATCTTCTATGAAGCTTCTACGCAAATAACGCTCATTATCACTTGTTAAAAAAAAATATATATAGAGAGAGAGAGAGAGTTCAATGTCTAATATTAGTAAAAGTCCACAAGACTGTTGATATACACCCATGCTTGTTGTACAGCAATTTACCATACATAAATCAAAATGCAATATGACTCATTAATAAAACTTGTCAGAAAAATTTTATTTAACAATAATGTTACACAACATAATACTGATAGTGATACACAAAAAAATGTCTTTTGAGGAGATGCTAAGCAAAAAACCAATGTGGTGCAATAATGCCCAAAGGTTCATGTTATACATTTGTTTCACTGGTCATAATCAAAATATGTAAATAAAAAAAAAAATTTAAAATTTTACTACAGCCAATTTTAAAGTGAAATTTTCATCCATTGAACCTTTCATTACACAAGCTCAAAAAAATGAATGGAAAAGAAAAGAAAAAAAAATAACAACAATGCACAATTTAACAATATAAAGTGAAATTGGTCTCATTGAAGAAAGTGAACAAAAAAAACCACACACACCATTTCCTTTTTATACATAAAAATAAAGCTTTCAATCCATAGCTTGACGGAGAAAAAAATATACCCGCAATATATGAGTCTCATCGATTAACTTGCACAAAGATATTGTTTCATCGTACAAAAGTGAAAAAGCTTACACCATAAGGTCACTCACAGGCAAAAAAAGTACACAAAACACATGGGTCTACTTGACTATCTTGAAGAGAGATTATTCAATTGGTTTATTGTATAGAGACGAAAAAGATTACAGTATATCCTTAACTGACAAAAAATGTACACAAAACGCATGAGTCTCATTAACTAACTTGCATAAAGATTATTGCTTTATTGTACAAATATGAAAATGCTGACATCCTTAGCTTGACAGACAAAAGTTGTACACAAAACGCATGAGTCTCACGAACTAACTTGCACAAAGATTATAAATTGCTTCATTATACAAATATGAAAAAGCTTACATCCTTAACTTGACTGTACACAAAACGCATGAGTCTCACCGACTACCTTGCACAAAGATTATTGCTTTATTGTACAAATATGAAAAAGCTTACATCCTTAGCTTGACAGACAAAAGTTGTACACAAAACGCATGAGTCTCACCGACTACCTTGCACAAAGATTATTGCTTCATTGTACAAATATGAAAAAGCTTACATCCTTAGCTTGACAGACAAAAGTTGTACACAAAACGCATGAGTCTCAGCGACTACCTTTCACAAAGATTATTGCTTCATTGTACAAATATGAAAAAACATATATCCTTAACTTGACAGATAAAAAAATGTACACAAAACGCATGTGTCTCATTAACTTACTTGCATAAAGATTATTGTTTCATTGTACACAGAAAAAAAGTTAACATCCACGATTTGAAAGAAAAAACTCATTGATAAAATTGAATAAAGATAACTGTTTCATTGCACAAATGTACATGTTCTCAGAATGTATTGGCAAAATGACATGGAAGGGACTATTGATTTTATTATCAATATATCAAAATACAAAGACAAAGAGGGAAAAATGCTTTATATATTTGCTTAAACTTCATCCCTCTTCAATCCTCTGTAATAAGTTTTCAAAGTGCTAGGTGCTTTAGAAACATAAGTAGAAATACCCTATGAAACCAATGGCTTGTTTTCACTGTATGTGATGTGTGGTGTAGCAATTTTTCAAGAAAAGATTTTACGAAACAAACTTTTACTGAGAAAGCATGAAAGAGTGCCTTGGATACTATGAAATTATCAATATAAGTGAAATTACAGGGAAACATATTGATACAAGAATAATATTTTGGCAAAACAGGAGAAAATAACTAGGCCTTGATATACACGGTGGTCCATAAGTCCCAGGTCGCTTCTGTATATTACATATGTCCAGAGGGTGGAGGCCCAGCCCAATAGGCCAGAACTCTCACGGTCACCATGCACGCATGCAAAATTTTATCTTGCCATAATCATTCAACATTTTGAAAACAGCAATTCTTAAGCTACGGTTAATGCTTTAAATAAGTTCACATGCCATCGACAATTATTATTATAAGTATTGTTATAAAAGGTAATATTAAGGGGGGTGGGGGTAAGGGTGGAGGGCACAAATGTTCTAAGTGTAAGAAAGGGGGGCGTCTCAAAAAAGGTGTAAGATTATACTTGAACAGTCCCTAATCTGCCATCTAGAGGGAAATAAATGTGGCAGAAATAGAATTATTAAAAAATACATGCATTTACAAACGTATTGTCTTGATTTCACCTAATACTAATGCTTATCATCCCACATAAAAGAAGATCA
>BLXT01001881.1:546726-559897 GCA_019648995.1 Plakobranchus ocellatus
TGAAACAAAGATTAAGCAAATGAACAATCTTAATCCTCAAAAATTTTATCATTACCCCTGAAATCCATTCAATCTGTATAGCCCCAAAACACTAAATACCACTTGGCCTGAATAAGGGGTGAGAAGCAGAAGCCAGGCCCATAGCGTCTGGATCTAAAAAGAGGTCAATCTAATTTCTTCACCTAGACCTACAACAGACAAGAATAAGATTTAGATATATCAAAGTGTCAAGTGGCATAGTAAAATTTGATGTATTTTGCTTTTTTTTGCTAATACATTGTAAACATCGGTCTTGCGCGCTGTAACTCTCATACTTTCATTTAAACACCAGTCCCCAAGGAGTGATGAAGGTGGAACCACGTTTGAAAACTTTAAAGATTTTTTTTAAGTCTTGAAAGAGTTAGAAGAATTATTATGTAATGCCTTCATTCTTTAAAAAAATACTTCAGAAAAAGGGTAGACAGCAAACAAAAGAAGAAAAATAAAAATGCCACCATCGTTTCCATTTGCGAGGCAACATTTCACATGTAGCCACTTCCGTACTGTGAGACAAAGAAAAGAAAGACTTGGGAAAAGACCCATGTTGTGTAGACAATAAAGTCAAATGTTAATTAAATACCTATTACCTTACTAGGACGCATTTATCTAAATCTAGAATTAGATGTAGAACCTAGATAGATCTAACAATACTGAAATTCATATCTAGATCTAGTTTGGATGTTGGACATACCCTGTGTGAATAGCCATTATCAACATAAGGACCGTTCACAGTTGACGTCAACCAAAATGTGACAAAAATTGACACCCCCCTCAGTAAACTGTTGTCAACTTTTGTCTCCTCCACTTCCCCCAGTTGATGATAACTAACATTCTTATACATTTTATGTTAACCGCTTGGTGAATATAATGTGTAATGATGTACACAGTGCATAAGCAATGTTCATTGAATTTTGCGAGGTCAAATTTTATAGCAATGTCCCAACAACAAATTTGAAGACTTTTTTGTTATATATTTTATTTAATCAAACCACAAAAAAGGACCCCAGATTTGAGCTTAGCAGCTTTCAATTATAAAGTATTCATTTGATCATTAAAGATCATGACATTGCCTTCTTTTATTTCTTTCTTTAAAATTGTCAATTGAAAATTCGCCTTTTCTAGAAATTCAGAACCTTTTAGAGAAGGATGAGCTGCTTTAAAAGCTTTGCGAGAATCTTGATAACATTCAGAGGCATCAAGCACCATCTTCTTTGTTTTAGTTTGTGAAAACAACAGTAACATCAGGGTTGCCAGATAGCTTGTGGCCGCAAAGGTTTCTTTTGCAGCCTTTCGACCACCCCACCCCCCTCCCCTTGTCAACTTTTGACACCCTCTCCCCCACCCATCTTGGTTAACGTCAATTGTGAAATGTCCCTTATTTTCCTGTCCCCACTTCGAAGACAAAGTTACTTTTGTTCTGTGCTTTTACAATGCGAATTGGGAAAAAAAAAAGCAATGCAGATCAGTAATTATGATGCGAATGTAAAATAAATTACATTTCATTTAATTTTTTTGAGCAATGCACATCATTTTTTACGATGAGGGAATAATTAACTTCATGGCAACAACTCCTAATCCTATTGACTGAGAAAAATAAAGCATTAAAAAGAAATATTATTGAGTCCGCATTTATGATAAATGAATAAACAAATAAATAAATAATAATAATAAATTAAAATCATTGAACTTGTATTAAATGTACTTTAGATTGGGGCATGTGTGGAGGTAATGACTTAAATGCTGTCTCGACACATACTTACATTAGGCTAACTCTGCTTCCAACACTCTCACTTTGGCCATTACAAATCCTCTCCAACCTATGCACCCTTAATAGTTTTCATTTTTAGCCAGCTGAATGTGTCTACAATTTTTTTAAATTTTAAGTGCCTAGGTGCAAAAAAATACTACATTAACTTATCAGGGAACACAGAAGAGACAAATGGCCCAAATATTAAAGTGGGATATTTAAAAAAAAAAAGAAAAAGTGGGAAAGCGCAACAAGCTACCTACACAGTATTTGTGCGTAGATCTTCAACACATAGACTGTATTGTCTAAAATAAAAAAAAACCCCACTTTAATACTGCACTAAAAACATTCAAAGTATTTTAAGTTTTGCGATGGTTGTGCTTTTTATCAATCCACAATCCACTTCTCTATGACATCATTAGATGAATATTAAAATTTTAACTATATGGTGAAAAAAAAAAAAAAGCTGTGAAAAGAGACAACTAATACAAGAAACAGTTAATTGTTGGACAGTAAATTATTTAACTCGACATGTCTGCCCAATTAAATCTCTACTACTCTCAATCAAAGAAACAATACTGGAATAGGAAAGATTTTCTAATTATGTATAAACAGCCTTATTACCATAGTTTTTATTAGTAGTGACAAAATGAAGGCACTTTTAGTCAAATGTTAATGGCCATTGAATTATGGTTGATCAGGTCAGATTCAGCAATTACTTAACAAACCAACTGCAAAAATAATCTACAAAATTGTCCTCCTCTTTCTGTCTTTAAACGGTTACTGTGATACATGACAGGTTGGTTAACAAAATAACAGTCTAGTTTTCATAAATGTTCTTTTATTTTGTGCACATTTGGAAATCTTGCCTCGTTTCGTTGATTCAAAAAGATTTTATTTGCAAAAGGCAGTGTTAATTAAGATTCCCAAATTGATAATCCTTGCCATTTGCAATCCATGATATATGAGACTGTTTATATCTACCACGTTGATTTTTTATTGACAATGAAAAATGCCCTAGACTTCCAGTAGATGCTTGCCAGAATGTCATGTGATGTTTCCCTTTTTGTTTATTTTGTTGCTCCTTTATTACTAAATTAATTAATAAAATATAATGATATATTAAGTAACTTAAATTCTAACCTTAAGGTGCCAGGTACTACTGGAACAAATGGAGAATGGTATTTTCTTTATGTTTCATATGGCTTTTTCCAATGTAGCTGCGCCACGTAAGCTCATCTTGATGACAGGGGAGAAATGATTCTACAGTGCTGCTCATTTGTTTGAAGCACTTTTTGTAAGCATTATTGCAGCAATAATTTTTATATTTTTTTGTCTGTTGGTACTTTCTAGTGTGGCCCTAGTGACCTAGATCTGTCTGGAACTACTTCTAAAAAAACCATGGTTTGTTGCTCTCTTTATTCCATCAAAAATCCACCTCTACCCCACCAATCTGCAAACAATTTTTCCACCTTTGGTTTTATTTCTAAGTCGGACCTTACCAATTTTAACACACTTTATTTAGTCTGTAATATTGGTAGGCCTAAATATCCCTTCGAAACCGATAATACTGCCGAAATGATGCAAGTTTCAGTTGATCAGGCCCAATTTAGAAATAAAACGCCATAGATCTAGTAAATATGGTCGCCATTTAAACAAACGGGACCGCAATTGTACAGGAGTGCCTAGAATCTAGACCTAAAATACAGAGGGTAAACGGTGACATCACTCCATTGGGTTTGCCTTGTGCTGTCGCGACTAGCAAGGAAGCACAATAAACAGGAAGCATGTGACTAGTTTAAACGCTGCGCGCTTGGTGGAGGAATTTTTTTTTATTATTATCCTCTGGCAACTAAACCTTGAAGTATTCCGGTCGGTAAGAACACCCAATCGGACCCAAGCTAATGGTTTATATCCCTAAATTCATTTGTTCTTTGTTCTTGGAGTCCAAAGCCAATGCAGTTTTGTTTTTCTTCTTGTTTTTTCGCTTCAAGTCTGTAAAAAGACAAAGGATTTACTGATGGTGTTGTTGTTTTTCTGTCTTTTCCAAGGGATTCGTTGGTGTAAGTGATTCATTCTATCACATATTAACCATTAGCTTGGGTCCGATTGGGTTCGGTTGGGTCCGATTGGGTGTTCTTACCAACCTGAAGTATTCAGTCTATTTATAAAAGGAAAAAAAAAACCAACTCCTACACAAGTAAAACTCTGGGCCTTTGGTAAAGCGGTGGAAAGATAGATCTAAATCTGGTTGAACATTCTGAAATATTGTCACAATTTATTGCTTAATATCCACTGACAATGAGGATTTCGCGATTTATTTGCGCCAATACTGAAAAGTGCAGGATAATGAAAGTGGTAAAATTATCAAATCCTAACAAGCAATACGGTTTGTTTACCGCGCTTGGCAGCTAGATCTAGGTCTAGTCGCGAAAAGCGTCTCGGTTCTAGTCTTGTTTTTCTCAGTCTTTGACTAGACTCACTAGAGGCCCTAATCTTAGAATCTAAGTCTAGATTTATGAAGAGTACTAAAGTAAAGTAAAAACTTACCGGGTGCTTAAAAATGTATGATAAAATGATAAGCTTGATCTATTCTAGAACTAAATGAGATTTTACTGCGATCAAAATGTCGAGTTTTGACAGAGGGTAGCTGAGCTGCAATGATAAGTTTTGAAAATCGCCAGCAAACTCAGATAACACGATGGATGCCAATCAAAATTGAAAGTACGTTAGAGAGAGATTCAGAGGAAGTTGTCTATGATTGGCTAGCCTGGCCTGAAAGAAAGAAAAGGTAGTGTGTTCGCCCTCGACATGCCGAGAAATAATTCACGTGAAATAAAGTGCACTTTGATTTTAAGTCTTCTTTAGGTACCTTGTCTGGAGCAGACATTAGTGATTATCTTTCTCCACTCCAACCTATACTCAGTTAACCTCATAAAGTTTTCGTTGCTATCCTTGCCTATTGTTAATGACCTAAGACTTTCAATATAAGTTTTTTTTTCTATTTCTACCTCTACTGCGTTTGCCTTCAATCTTTCCACTGATTGCTAAGTGTTCTTAACCCGTGTGTCCACAAATATGGCCTCAAAACTGTAGTTGCCTCTGTCTTATGGTTTTAATTAGTGGTCGCTCCGGGTAGTAGGGAGAAATCTGAATTTGGATGATCCAGGACACACTACAATGAAAGGTCCATTTGAGCATAAAAATTAAAGGGACAGTGTTTTAATGGAAAGTAGTAACGTACTAGAAAGTATGTATGCCGGGACGTAGGTCTATAATTTCGTACTTAGATCTTATAGTGTTATAAAGACGAAGAAACTGAAGTTTGGGTATGTGTAAAGTCTAATTGCCCTGTTGCATCGGAATACTTTTAGGATTTTTTTTCTCCGAACTTGAATAGTGGCGCTGGCCACTCCGAACTATATTAGGTATTACCCAGTCAAGGCCATTGATGTTGCTAAATCTGTACTAAAACTCATCGTCTAAGAAAAAAAAAAGTGAAACCATTTTAGACCTTTAAGTTTAATTGCATATGTTGATTCTTTAACGTCGATTGCTCATTCGTTCTTAAGTTTTCTTGATAGAGTATATTCGGATTTCAGTTTTCAGGTTAGATCTGTGGCTGCTTATTAGGCCGACATGTTTCATTTTTGATAATACTGTTTCAAAGAATCAAATCAAACTATAAAAACAGACCCCTATGCTCTAACAAGTATCTCTTAATATAGCTTAGGGTAGTCCAGGGTGAATCACAATAGGCTCCGGTTTTTTTTTAAGTTGTTTTTGAAAAGATGAGCGTAACCGCTGACATGCTAAGCCATTGTTTAGGCAGAGAAGTGCACAAAGTGTACGCAACTCAATGTCTGGAAAGAGCAAGATGACCAGTATCGACGTTGCACGGCAAGGAGGCAATCGATTCCTGTGGCACTCCTTCAAATCATACCTATTTCTTTCTTATTCCCCCACCTGCCTCAAGCCCCAATTGTAATATTGAGTGCGCCTATTGATATTTCACTGGCAACAGGGGGTTGCTTACTATTACTTAAACTATGCTGTGGTAAGAGCATTGGACTCGATTCTAGATAAATCATATTCTTCGTATTCCCAGTGCCAATAGGCGTTCGTGCTCGTCAATACCAATTATCTGCCCTTGTAATCTAAAAGAGGAAGAGCTAGTTTGGCTCTAACTCTATAAGGCTTGATAGTCAATGTGTTTGTCCTCTTCATATTTGTTTCATTTAGGGCTTCGTCAACCATTTTTTCTTTTTAATTTAATAATTTGCTTAATTTAAACAGCATATATTAGTAAAATCTTCTTTCTTTAAAAACCTAGAAAGCTTAGATTATTCATCGGCACACATTCAACATCGCTTTGCCAATGGCTATAAGCTATTCAATGCTAGAGAACGAAAAAAAAGTCTCATTTATATGTTCTAGAATTTGACAAATGACTCATTTTGACTGATCTCTGGTTATATCGGATACTCAGGCAAGCATGTCTGTTAACTTGTCACGTCAGCCAGTTGATCATGCATGCTGAAGAATAATCTTTCATGTCAGCCAGTGGAGGATGCACGCTTGTTTGTGTAAAGTAAACCTTTCACGCCAGCCAGTGGAGGATGCACGCTTGCTTGTGTAAAATAACCCTTCACGTCAGCCCGTGAAGGATGCATGCTTGTTTGTATAAAGTAGACCTGTCGCATCAGCCAATGTAGCATGCAAGCTTGTTTGTATTCTGAAAAACTGTCACGCCGGCCATAAGAGCATGCAAGCTTGTTTGTGAAATACCCTGTCACGTCGAGGAGTGAAGAATGCAAGTTTATTTGTGCAATATAACCTGTCACATGGGGCAGCAGAGCATGCAAGCTTGTTTTTACATGGGGCAGCAGAGCATGCAAGCTTGTTTTTGCAACGTGACCTGTCACATGGGGCAGAAGAGCATACAAGTTTGTATGTGCAATATAACATGTTAGGTCGGGCAGTGGAGAACGCAGTTTATTAATTGTGTAATGTACCCGTCACGTCGGGCAGTAGAGCATGCAAGCTTGTTTGTGCAGTGTAAGTGTAGGCCCACACTGGAAGCAGCAGTTCACGTGTCCAACAATACATGTTTTGAAATACTCTCTTTCTTTGGTGCGGAAGATTACCATGGCGGCTACGTGTCGAAGCTATCCTTTATGTTTTACAGCCCTGTCTTACGTCAGTGACTTTATTGGATTAGGGAAAGGGGGGTGCCATTACGTGACCACGCATAATTCTACTGACCGTTGTCGCGCGAAACACGAGGCCAGTCTTGTTACGGAAATTATCAGGCTAATTGGGTAGTGGACCATGCAAGCTTGCTTGTTTAATGTAACCCGTCACGCCGGGTGGTGGAGCACCAAAATTTATTTGTAATGTAATCTGTCAGGCTGGGCAACGGAGCAAGCAAGCTTTTCGCGTAATGTAACCTATCAGTATCACGTCAGCTGTGAAGCATGCAAGCTTGTTTGTGCAATGTAACTTGTCACATGGGGCAGAACAGTGTGCAAGCTTTTTTTTTTTTTGTGTGTGTGTGTGTGTAATGTAACCTTTGACGTTGGGAAATATCGAAGCTTGTTGATGCTATGTAACCAGTCACTTCAGGCAGCACAGCATGCAACCTTGTAACGGACATTCCTGTGACGAGGGGGAATAAAGCATGCAACCCGATTTCTGAGCTGTAATTTATCAAGTGAAGTCCGTAAAACCAAAAAAGAAAGCGAATTTATACTGTTTTTTTTTTTTTTTTAAACATGGTAGGATTTTGCTCAAATTTTGTATGAACTCTTAAAACATTTTTGCATTATCATATTCTTAAGTGATAAAACGATACACCTTAGGCAACTCTCTTCTTTGCGTTTGCATTGAACAGGAAACGTGGAGAAGACTTGACAGAGTTTTATAGTAATGATAATCTCAAATAATGAAAAAGAAAGCACATTTCATGGATATTTTTTAAATTATCAAGTTAAATTGACCCAACACCTTCTTTTAAATCATCAATGAGTTTCATTAAGAGCAGAATGAGCCTTGCTATGAGATTCCTGTTTGAACACAAATGGAATAACTGCTTTTCAATTCGCACACCTTTTTTCTTTACTACAAAATACGAGTGAAGCAGAAAGAGAAGTTTTTTTTTTTATTTTTTTTTTTTTTAAACAAAGGGTCTGACCATGAGAACGCTATACTGCTTAGAATAATGAATCTTAACCTAGATCTTCAGCTCGTCCGCCCTTGCAAAGGGTCTGTTATATATAAATAGATTCGGGTTTTCCCTCTAACTTGAACAGATCTATCATCCTGGCACGGCAACAATACGCAACAACAAAATGATTTGATTGTTTAGGGGAAAATATTGAAAGAAATGCAGGAGAATGTAAAAGAGCACAGAGCAAACGACACAAATGATAAAACAATTTGTGGGGAAACTTTGTAAGGATTGGTGGAAAATTATACTCGTATCTGGGAGAAAAAAAAAATTAATCAAAGCTAGAATAGAATTAACTTAGAAGCTGTTAATTTTGTGTCTAAAATTTCATTTGCTTCGATTGATTAATTTGTAATGACTGATTGCAGAGAAATGACCTCTTCATTTCAGTCTTCCTTTTCATCTAATCCTACCACAAATTTGCATTTTACAACTAATTAGGTTGGAATAATAATGAAAAAAAAAAAAACAGCCTAAACTGTAAAAGTATAAATGTATCTTATCCAACAGATCTATTTTTTGATGGATAATGGGGATAGTCCAAGCCGAGCAGTGAAGAAAGCTCATGTATAAAATGGTCTGTCATGTTGGCTTTTTAATTTAATGACCATAAATCGTAAAGTATTACAACTCATATGAGTCACAAAATGCCTGTTTTGCAGCAAGTTAAAACATCCTTTTTGCACTTGGTGGATTTTCACTCTAATGGGACAAAATGACGTTAAAGAGTAGGTAAAGTTAAAGGTAAATATGACGAGAATGTAATTATTATTATTATTATTATTATTATTATTATTATTATTATTATTATTATTATTATTATTATTTTAATGTGGATCAGACTTAATCAAGTTAACTGAGACTATTTTGCTCTTATCCGTTAATTGTGAAGAATGCAAGGTAAACATAACGAGAATGCAATCATTATTATTATTTTTTTTTTTATTGTGGAACAGACTTAATCAAGTTAACTGAGACTATTTCGCTCTTATCTGTTAATAGTGAAGAATGCAAGCTTAAAAAAAAAAAAGAAGTTTTTTTTCTTCTTCTTTTTTCACAATGAAAGCTGAAGGTAGACTTTTACTAACTTTCCAAAGTGAGCTAAGCATCACAACAAAACTCCCGACTGCTCCAAATGTGTCGGAAGTTGTGCTTTAAATATTTTAAACCATTCAAACAATCATAAACTTCTTTTGGTAAGGTCTGTGATGATGAAAACTGGCTAGAAATATTTGATTGTTATAAAAGATAAAAGATCTTATTTTATTTTTTAAAGCACCTAAAAAAAAAAGGAAAAATCTAAATCAAAGATCTCTTAGTCAGAAGTGATATCTCTGCAACATTCCATTCATTGGAACTAATCTCAGGACAAATGTAGAGAGCCTTCAGTCTGAACAGCACTGATTCATAGAACTCCATGTATGATTAAGTACACTGCACACAAGTTTAATGTAAAGAGACTGTTAAAGAAAGAACTATAAAGTATGCAAGCTGCAGTCTCCTTATCTTTAGAGTCTTTTTGACAGTGCATTCTAATTATGAAAATTCAAAACATTGTTGACAAGATTTGCACAAACAAACATAAGAATTATTATAATTCATTATTTATTCATAATTTCAACAGAATACTGAATTATCTCAACAAAGAATAAAAAAGAATGTGAAGCAAAATTGACAAAATAAAATTTGAAATGATTAATCTCTTCTCCATTCCTGTTGCAAATATCTCACTTCAATCCTCTTGCTGACAACAATTTCTTGCGATTCTTTTTATTCCTTGGATCACTGAAGACAAAAAAAAAAAAAAAAAAAAAAAAGTAAGAACTTGATGATTGTGAAACATTTCTATGTCCCTATTCCAGATTTAACCATTTTGTTTTAAAAAAAAAAAAAAATTCAAGGACGAATAATTGAAAGACAGAATATTGAGCCAAAATACAATAAAAAAAATACAAAAACAAAAAAAAACCACATAAATGGGATGGAGTCAGGCCTGAAGAAAGATTGTCATACTTCTGGAGAGAAGCTTGTGTTCATTAAATTGTGCAATTGATTTAAAAAGGAATATCAATTTTTTCACACCACAAAAAACAGGGAAATTAGAAATATCTGCGGCTTTAATTTGCCTTTGGCACCTCTTGGACGAAAGTGAGGATACACTGAAAATTTTGGATGATGATGCTATTAACGGAGAGGAAAAAAAATTGTAACAGCTTGGAACTTCCATAAGACTTATTAGCTAATAATACCAACCATGCTACGAACGCACAAAAATTATTGAAAAAAATGAAATTCAATTTGGAATCAGAACTGTACTGCCAAGTAAATGTGAAAATGTATGCGTCCATCATAATAGACTTTTATTGTTTCTCCCTCCTCTACTACTATTTTTGGTCACTGTGCTGCCAATACCTAATTTGTTTTGATTGTTGGTCTTAGAACAAGTTTAAAGTAGGTGATAACATTGTTTTTTTGCTTTAATAGGCTAGACCTTAAAAATGATTTTTATACTATATCCAAGTATTTTGAAGCACCACTAAACAATGTCTATGAAAATAGCTTGAATTTATTTTTCCCTTCACAAAACAATTTTCATACACCATGAAATAATGCATATGAAAATGGATTAATTCTCTTCTTACCTAAATCAGGCTTAGGCTATATTGGCAGCAACATGACGTTTGTGTAGGAAGCTTAAATGTAGTAGGCTTGAATACAGCACTAGGGAAACTCAAATTTACCTTTTCTGCCTCATCAAAACAAATAATTGTTGTAAGCTGTTGTGCAGGAACTTCGGCCGTTTTGCTGTTCATCAAGATTAAATGTCTTCGCCCAATCAGAAAAGGTGCAGTCAACGCTGTTCCAAAAAACAGCCCAAACTTAAGAGTAAGAAGGTACTTGTTTTTAATGGAGAACGGCAGATTCTGTAAGTAAAAGTTAAAGAAAAAAGAAAAGCAGAAGAATGTATTATGTGAAATACTGAAAAATGCAGGCACACCACTTTTGGAAACAAATAAATTAGATTACTATCCTAAAAATGCTGGGGCATTTGATATAGTAGTGATAAAAATATGGAAAAGACAACCACAAATTTGTAAACTAATAATAGGAACTAAAATATAAACAACACAGTGTATGCAGTACATGAAAGGAATATATCTTTATTATGGCTTCTTCTTCACACTAAAATTAGTTAGCAGAGTGGTGAAGCCACAATAATGTTAAAACATTTTATTGTGCAACTGAGTTGTTTACTATTAGCTACCGAGTAACATCTAAACTTTAAAAATACATTGGAAAAGAAACAAAGAGTAACTCAACAAAGCCAAAAGATAATGTAATGTTTTTTGAAGACAATCTGTGACTTTCCCATAGCATTATGAAAATAATTAAATTTGAACTCAAGGAAAGGTATGATGAGACAAAATCAAAACCTGCTCTGATCATTGAAGTTAAATATAAATGAACCTATTGCAATGTAGAACAGAAACAGATGCAACAAAAAACGACTCAAGACGAAGATTAGGAAGGGAGAGCCAGATCTATGGTATTATCTAAACAAACTTTAATGTTGTAAGAAACAGAATGGCCATTAGCTAAAAATGGTAGCCTACCAAGGCATCAACTTCCAGTTTTTCCTTATTGCAGCGATGTGAACACACACACAAACACATAAACCTTTGTAAACCTAAAGCTTGCTTCCCGATTCTTGCAGAAACGATGAATAAGAAGGAATATGATTAGTTGCTACAAATCTTGGCCTAGTTCTTAAACTGTATCTATTTAAAAACTTGTATCTAGTACGAACAAGAAATATAGGCTTGCGTGGGTGTAAATTAGATCTTGATAGTTTACCTAGAAATACATTTTATCTTGATTGAACGGTAGGACTTGTTCATAATATGGCCGACTCTATTTTCCCGAACGTTAGGATAGAGTCTAACTCTATTCTGCCGAGCGCTTTATTTCATAAATAAAAAGAGAGAGAGAGAGAGAGAGAGAGAGTTCAGTAACGCCGGCATATTCGTACTCAGGTTAAGCACAGGTCCCTTAAAGTACCATTGATTTCAGTTTCCCTAGTGTTCGGGAAAATTCTCACTTCTTTATAATATAAGCCTAGATTTAGATCTAGATAGCCTTCTCATTTAGCCTACACTGGCTAGTCTCTTGACATGAAATGAATTTCTTACACTTCCTGGAACACCATATTGTTGCCATTCTTGTTGACTCATTACTCTTAAAGAAGTTGATATGTCTCTTTGACTTTGAATTGGCATTTTCATTCTGCAGAGCAATCGCTGAAACGGAAACATTGCCTCGGTTGATAGCTGTGGACTCTAGATCTATATTATGGTAACCTTAGTGGTGAATCAGAAGTTACATTCAAACCGAAACGCCGCAGACACAGGAAAAGGAAGCAGATTGTTTTGTGTCGTTTGTCTGCCAGGATTTTGTTTGACACAAAGCCTGAATCGAGATTAGCGTAGCAGTAATTTTTTTTTTTTTTGTTTTTTGGTGTGTGTATGTGAATTACTATTATATTTTTTCCCCACTTTCTCTATCATGTTAAAAACATTTACGGCATATTTAATGTATTGAGGGAAAGGATACAAGAATGAACTACGTATAAAACTCTAGATCTAAGCCGAATAAATGCATTAGCATAGATTCTTTTATATAAATTAGACCTGGAGGTATAAATACACTTTGAAAAATAACATTCCTTTCCACTCATAACGCCGACGTGATTCACAGCATGGTAAAAAATCTAGCTTCCTATTTATCCGGCCTATCAAAATAGAATAAGTCTTCTTACCTGTTATAAATAAGACTGTTTTTACAACGTACTAATCTAGTTACGTTCGTTTCTGTAAATCTCTGAAAAAGCAATATAGCAAGCAATTCTTTCGAAACCCTCCGAATCTTGGAATTTTTTTTTTCATTAATTGGTTGTTTTATTGCTTTCCTTGTATTTGTGCCAAAGCCACTAAAATGTATCGATATTTTAGGTTTGAAATCATTTATAAGAAGGTTTCAATAACCTGTATATCTCTTGTCACATGAATTTCCACAGGAATTGTGTCTCTGTGGCTAGATAATTTTCTACGCCTATCACGTTTTAATTATTTTACTTTCTTTCTTTTTTTTTTTTTTTT
>BLXT01001882.1:63466-73944 GCA_019648995.1 Plakobranchus ocellatus
CGCACACACACACACACACACACATTCTTTGTTATCAGACAACCTTCACCGCACACACACACATTCTTTGTTATCAACCTTCACCGCACACACACACACACATTCTTTCATATCAGACAAGGCTTTTCATTAAAGGATTAAAATCACTTGAAACAAACCAACATGAGCTCTGTTTAAAACTAGGTACACTTTGTGTGTTGAAAAAACAACAACTCAAGCTTCTGAAATTTAAAAATAAGGCAAAAAACATTGACAAATGAGGAATAAGTAGAGCCTGAATATAGTGAGGTGATCACTCGCCATCCATAAATATTTTAACAATACACCCAGTCTATCTCATTCTCTCACATGATTATCTTTTAAACTGTCCCATTCTTACTGAAACTTCCTGCCGTATCAAGTGAAATGAATTTTACAATTTTCACATCAGATCTTTAAAACAAATGCAACCAAAGGAAAAAACAAAAAATGTACGCAACCTAAGGATGCTATTGTAATGAAAGTTGAACACAAAACTTAATGTTTCCCTCTGGTGTAAAGAAAGATGTATTTAAAAAAAAAAAGGGTATAGGGTAGAGGGAGGAGTGGGGCGTTGTTGAATATCCATTAGCAAACACTGCCCTCCCCAATCCACTCAAGCTGAACATAATAAATAATTTCCTGATACACATACATAATCTGTGAAATATGGTGAATGTACTACATGTATTCATCATTTAAATAAAGAAAATAGCAACTGTTATGTGCACAACAAATAACAAGAGAGAGTGTACTAACTGTACACATGTCTGAAAATGGTCTCTGTTGACTTAAGTTGCAAGCTTGCCTTGTGTAATGAGGCACAATTTAGTTACATGATCTCAAGCTTTTATTCCCTGTCTGGCTGGGTCTGAACTTGTGTCACAGAGCCAAGCCTTGGTGGTGTATGGGCTAATTTGCTAGCCACTGAAAATCCCTTCAGCAAGGATTTGCATACTGGGAAACCACAACAGTACAGACGTTGATCACGACCACTTAGCTAACACTGCGCTTTCTGAACAACCAAGTGTGCCATGTAGAATTTTAATTGTGGCCCGAAATCAATGCATTTACTATTGGCAAACCCTCAGAATTTTAATTCACTTAAAAAAATTTATTTTCATAAAAAATCCACAAAGAAATTGGATATTGTATCTCAATTCTCATCTACAGTTTCAAACTTCCACAAAACCGTGATACTTACATGTGCAGAAATATTCACATCCTGATATTCAATGATATTATAGGAAAATCAATTGCCAAATTTTAAACAAAACTCCATCAAAGAAGGTGTTTTGAGAAATAAAATACATTTTCAAGGGGGGAAGGGAAATTTTCTTTGAATATATTTATAGAATTTACAACCATATGTATTGGTTTTTTTTTTAACCACCAAACTATGGCTTTAATGCATGGAAATCAGAATAAATCTAGTTGGGATTTGTTGCCAAATGCAAGCAAGCACACTTAAATATGGTATCAATTTGAAGGCCACAAACATATTGGCACTGATATTTTTTATAAAAATGAGTTTCACTTTAATTATTTTTTTTCACTCCCTTGAAAAAGAGATTTGCCGCCATACTTTAATAATAGGCTGCTGTAAGAAAACAAGTGGAAAACCATTCTTTTGGCCAAACCAAGTTCAGCTTTCCTGTGTATGAAATAAGAGAGGCCTAACCAAAATCTCCTCAGTTTCAATCATTGTATTTATAACAAACTAACAAATCTTCATAGATATTAAAATAAAACATGACATACTAAATTAATGTCTCGCACACTTCTCACACACACACACAGGCATTGATTTTATCACTATCAGCTCCTGAGGATATAACTGAGGAGACACATAAAGCCACACATCTGCCCTCAGCAAACAGCAAGCACTCTTGCATAAAGAAAGAAAAATGTCACAATAGATTGAGTTTGTTTAGCAGCAGGGAAATGCTTTACAATATTGGCACAGATGTGATCAGTCCTGATGTTGTTTTTTGGTTTTTTTTTTTCAAACCAACATTTGTTCTGAACAATTGTATGACACTTGCTGTGTTTGATGTCATTAGATGTCTACTGCCAGCTACTGTCGCACTCAACATACTTAATCTTATACATCTGTAACGTTATACTTATACTGTCTACTGATATCGAGATACTCGACACACTTCAATATGCTTATACATTAGAACATTTACTTTATACTGTCTATTGATACTGAGATGTATTCAACACACCGAATACACTTACACATCTGTAACAGTATATTTATACTGTCTGATGATACTGAGATGTATTCAACACACCCGAATACACTTATACATCTGTAACAGTATATTTATATTGTCTGATGATACTGAGATGTATTCAACACACCCGAATACACTTACATATCTGTAACAGTATATTTATACTGTCTGATGATACTGAGATGTATTCAACACACCCGAATACACTTACACATCTGTAACAGTATTCTGATGATACTGAGATGTATTCAACACACCCGAATACACTTACACATCTGTAACAGTATATTTATTTATACTGTCTGATGATACTGAGATGTATTCAACACACCCGAATACACTTACACATCTGTAACAGTATATTTATACTGTCTGATGATACTGAGATTTATTCAACACACACCAATACACTTGTAAATCCAAGGCAGTGTTTTTTCCGCTATGACACTTTCTTGAGGCATTTCTAAATATCCCTGCTCCTCAATATTCCAAATCAAATGCCTGAGCTCCATCCAGAATTGACGAGACGAGCACACCATAGGAGAGAGGACATGGGAGTTAGATTGGCAATACTCCCCTTCACTGACATGATGTCAGTGCAACACTACATTCCTACAACTGACACGTAATTAAAACTATAGTTTTTCAAGCTTGAAACTTACACAGCCTTACAGATGTCAAGATAGCCTTGCAAATAACAAGATGTCAAAGCTGTAGCTTTACAGCGGACAGTGTAAAAGTTACTTTACAATTGACACAATGCCATGGCTACAGTCTTACAATTGACACAGTGTAGACACTTAAGCTCTACAAGTGACATGATGTCATCGTTCAAGTCTTACAACTGACACAGTGTCGAGGCTAAAGCTTTACAATTGACAGAATGTCATGGCTATAGTCTTACAATTGACACAGTGTAAACGCATAAGCTTTGCAAGTGACATGATTTTAAAACTGACACAGTGTTGAGGCTAAAGCTTTACAATTGACATGATGTCAGAGCTACAGACTTACAACTGACATGATCAATAGCCTCATGTCTGACACAGAGTGAAAGGTAAATCTTTATCATTGACATGATGTCACAGTCGCAGCCTTACAACTCACAAGATGTCAGAGCTATGCCCCTACAATTGATCAGACATCAAAGTTTAACCATTGACAAGATGTTCAAACTACAGAAGTGCACATGAAAAGACATCTGAGCAAAAACCCTAAAAGTGCAACCGATAAGGTGAGAAGTGCATCGCTACACAGGGCTCAATTAAGATCATTTCACCATAACACATGACCAATAACCAGCCAATCATAATACTGGCACCTGTTTCATATTAATCTTACAAGTTAGTGTTAAATTCTGCAAATCAACATAATGGCAGAGTGGACTAAGCTACCTTAACATACATGTGACCATGAGAGTATGAACATTATTGGAGACAGCAGTGACAACAGTAGGGAAGGCAGTTTTGAGAACAAGGAAAGGAGGGCAGAGTGAGAAGACAAAAACCAAGGCTGCTTTAAATCCATATATGGTGCAAAGCCAAAGTTGAACGAAATATGCAAATAAACAAGCTGGGCTGATAACATGAGAGTGAGAAATGATGCTGGGAGATGGATGTATAGGTCAGTCTAACAAGGTGGTGAGTGTGTGCAGGTCAGTCTAACCATACAAATTGGTGAGTGGGTAGCGGTCAGTCTAAGCTATCAAAGTAGTGAGTGTGTGCAGGTCAGTCTAACCATACAAATTGGTGAGTGGGTAGTGGTCAGTCTAAGCTATCAAAGTGGTGAGTGTGCAGGTCAGTCTAATTATACAAATTGGTGAGTGGGTAGCGGTCAGTCTAAGCTATCAAAGTGGTGAGTGTGTGCAGGTCAGTCTAACCATACGAATTGGTTAGTGGGTAGCGGTCAGTCTAAGCTATCAAAGGGATGAGTGTGTGCAGGTCAGTCTAACCATACAAATTGGTGAGTGGGTAGCGATCAGTCTAATCTACCAAGGTGGTGAGTGTGTGCAGGTCAGTCTAACCATACAAATTGGTTAGTGGGTAGCGGTCAGTCTAAGCTATCAAAGTGGTGAGTGTGCGCGGGTCAGTCTAACCATACAAATTGGTGAGTGAGTAGCGGTCAGTCTAAGCTATCAAAGGGGTGAGTGTGTGCAGGTCAGTCTAATCATGCAATCTCCAACAGCAGTTACATTCAAACCATGGTTAATTATTTCCTGTATTTACACACAGCTGTCAAGGATGGCGGGCTGGTATGGTTATTTTGTACAGCCAGTCCACAACATGGTGATCTCAGGCCTTCAGGCCCTCCGTCAGGCCAGGGCGCTGGTGGTGGGGCTAAAAAATTCCCCATAGTTCTCAGGGGGATCTTAGAACACAAGAAATATGCATTTACAAAGGCCATGCCTTATTTTAGTGAGACCTCAATCTTTGCGAACACACAAGAAACTAAACATTCAATCCTGATGAAGGAGTGAAAAAAGAATAATATTTTGAAATGACTAATTCTTTACGATGGCACAACAGTAACTCCAGAGTTGAGTTTGTCTGAGCATGGAGGGATCAACAATGGCCTCATCAGCCATGAGAGGAAACATGTTGTTATAGCAGTGCAGAAGATTCACAAAGTCTACTAGATTGAGACTGATCGCTGCAAACAACATATTTCAATAAACAGTGTCTAGTTTTCTTTTCCCTCATTAACCACAGTGAATTTTTTAAATGAGATGTTGTTAAACATAGAACAATTCAAAGGTATAAAATCACACAGTGATTTAGGTAGTTTTCTGACTAAGCACATACCGACACAATAAGTGAGAAAAATATAGAGGGAAAAAATAGTGTAAGTAGACATTTCACTATGAATGAAGGCGTGACAATTTGAAATCATAAACAATATCATGTTTTGTTTAAAAAAAAATAACTCGTCCAGTCTCTGTAAACTTGCCAACCTAGAAAAATGGTGTAGCCAGCGCAGCATACAATTATCTCTACAAGGCTAAGCCTAATTTTTTCAATCTAAATTTTGTAGCCAAATATATTTCAAGACCATTTTTTTTTTTAACTGAAAGAAGCCAGCGCAACAGACTGTTAATCCTCTGATGGTTTGATCCAACAAATTAAAAAATTCCTGCACAGAATCTCAGACTTCAAACTACTCAAAGCTAGCCAGAAATGTTAGGCTCAACTTACACTGCCACCAACATAAGATGTTTACAAGCTCTTTTTGTTTCTGAAACAAAGTAAGTAGTATCAAGTTGAATCAATTACCGTGCTTGTTGTGGCTACCGAAGTTAAGTATCGCAACAAGAAAGTATTCTAATGACAAAAGAAAAAAGAAAGCTTTGATTTCTGCCTACAGTTCTGAAAAGCAAATTCATTACAAGAAAGGCAAAGCCTGGCTAGGATTTTCAAAAGAACTGAAAAATCTACTGACTGTTTCATTTTTATATTTTAACACTAATATCCTCATGAGAGATAGAAGAGTGTAGAAAATGTGATATCAGTGAAAGTGATCGTTCTCTCCACGTGTTTATAATTTATTACAACCAAAGCATTATACTAGAAATCCCCTATTTTTTCCACAATCGTGATTTATAAAGAAGCCGAAAGGATTCAAGACATGCACCATGTGTCATAACTCTTTAACTATTTTTTTTTTTTTTCGATAGATTTTCCGCTTGCTACTGATGTACTTTATTTTCTAGTATTCATTTTAATCATTATCTACAGGCAACAGTACAGCTAAATCATATATCAAATTGAAGGGATCTGAAAACCCATTACTCATAGGTATTTGTGGAGCTGCCTGAAGAGCTCAACACCTATATATTTCCCTTTAACCTCATCAGAACAGATTCCCAGTTTACCAGGATCCTCTTAAATATATATCTCTGCCTGACTGCCCGCTAGACTGGGATACAGTAACATATTGATAGAACTTGATTTATACTCTATAAATATTCGACCAATCAGATTACTGTTGCCATCACATGAGATCAGATTGTTTAAAATGGCTGCGACCACGAGTTGAGCTGTTTTCTCTTCGTGTTTTGTGATTTTTTAACAAATTTTCAACATGTTGAGAACACAAGGGCAACCAGAGATGTTGTCAGGGAAACATCCACAACAAACATTGCTTACTGCAAACTATGTTCTTGAATACATCTTCGATTCTAATGAGGATGATCAAGAATTTGATCAGGATGACCCTAATAATTAAAGTGACAGCAATGACAATGAGCTAGAAGAGCCAATCTAGTTCTAGATCTATGGGATGGATCTAGACCTGAAGCTAGAGATGGTGTAGATGGTGAAGTAAATAGATTGCATGAACATAATTTAGACAGGGACATTCACTGAGTCTAAGTTTATATTCATTGGACTCTTTTTCTACACACGATATCCTCCTCATGTTTCTCATACGTTTATCTTTACCCTACCCTGAATGCAGCCTCTTTTTCTACACAAGATATCCTCCTCATTTTTCTCATACGTTTATCTTTACCCTACCCTGAATGCAGCCATTTTGCCCAGGAGCCCAGGTGGGAGGGGGCAACAGCCTGCAGTGACTCAGGCTTGAAAGAGTTAATGGCACACCCTTTATTGGCCCAGTATTTCTGCAGCAGAGCAGATTGGCACATGGCTGCTAAACTATCCTGAGTAAAAGCTACAATTCTTTTTACCAACTCTTTAATTAAATCAAAAGAAAGAATAGGACGAATTAAAAAAAAAAAAAAAAACTTGAACAACTTTATAGTTGGATTTACACCGCTAAGCTAATGACATTCCTGAAAAAAATACTAGAACAATAAACGATAGTTTATACATGGGGCAAAGTTTGAAACTAAAAGTGTGTGTGTGTGGAGAGGGGGGCGGGGGTCACCTGCCTCAAATAGTATTGGCACATAAGTTTATTATCAACATTTTACAGGGGAACACATGACCTCACTGTAGGGACACTAGAATAACATGGCCTAACTGTAGGGACACTAAAATAACATGATTTAACAATAGGGAGACTGGAACCGTATGACCTAACAGTAGGGAGGCTAGAACAGCATGACCTAACTGTAGGGACACTAGAATAACATGGACTAACAATAGGGACACTGGAACCGTATGACCTAACAGTAGGGACACTAGAACAACATGACCTAACAGTAGGGATACTGGAACAACCTGACCTAACAGTAGGGACATTGGAACCACATATCTAACAATAGGAATACTGGAACCACATATTATCTAACAATAGGAATACTGGAACCACATATCCAACAATAGGGATACTTGAACCACATGACCAAACAGAAAGGACACTGGAACCACATATATCTAACAATAGGAATACTGGAACCACATATCCAACAATAGGGATACTTGAACCACATGACCAAACAGAAAGGACACTGGAACCACATATCTAACAGTAGGGACACTGTTAAGACATGGCCCAGTAGAAGAGATACTTGAACAAATGATCTGTAGTTGTAATACTGGTACAACTTGATCTAACAGCAGGGACACTGTTAATTCATGGCCTTACAGTAGGGATACTCGAACCACATGACCTAAGAGTGGGGATTCTTTAGTAAGAAGTATGAACACATTAAGTTACAGTTTATAGAAAAATATATCACATCACAATGCCAGTTTATGTCCAACCCCTCCACCTATCCCACCCAAACTGTCTTCTTTTGTCTCTGCATAGCACACATCATTAGCCATTTCTCGACAAAAGCACAGACCTCTCAAATTTACCAACGATTGTTTTTAGCTTTGATTTATTTATTTCTCCCTTTTGGTCTACGACCCCACAGATGCATATATCTAACCAGCTTGCAGACGTTGAGACACCTGGTCATGATTTGAGCAGAAGATGCCGTGGAGCATCAGCGAACATGTACTTAAGTTTGTAGGCCTCGGCCAGTAACTCGCTCATCTCCTTGTCTCGCCAATGCAGTGTGGGCAGGTTCTGTAGCAGCATCAGAATTCCCTGCATCAAAAACAGAAAACAACAGTGTGGGCTCACCGGTTAAACTGTGAGAAACCCTCTATAGATTTTGTAATTTTGCATCCTACAAAAACACTTTTGGTTTGGGAAGGAAAAACTCTTACACAAGCTCAAATTTTTTACTTTATTTTGAGAAAATACACACTTTTTTAACCCATATTTTGTGCATTTTACAATTTTTCCAAACACATTATCGAGCCAGACTGCAAAAATTTCTGACTCAAAGGTCTGCCCCAAAGCTAAAAATAAAAAAAGAGAACATGAGACCTTATGCTTTTACCTGAAAATCGTGTTCCCTCAGAGCGTCCTCTGAGAAGCGCTTCAGAAAGGCGGCACAAACATAAAGGTGGAAATCAGCAAAGCCGTTGACCTCAGCCTGGTATGTGTCCCACAGGCGGATGGTGCAGCGCAATGGGATTTCCCGCATGAGGAGATTGTTCATCCAACGAAATGAGAACTGCAGAAATTCCACACCCTGCTGCTCCAGGTGGTTGTACAGAGGGGCTGTAACAAAGAGAGAGACATTTTCAGGTTGTGCAGAGGGGCTGTAACAAAGAGAGAGACATTAACAGGTTGCACAGAGGGGCTGTAACAAAGAGAGAGGCATTTACAGGTTGTACAGAGAAGCTGTAACAAAGAGAGAGACATTTACAGGTTGTACAGAGGGGCTGGAACAAAGAAAGACATTCACAGGTTGCACAGAGGGCTGTAACAAAGAGAGAGACATTTACAGGTTGTACAGAGAAGCTGTAAGAAAGAGATACATATTTACAGGTTATACAGAGGGGCTGTAACAAAGAGATAGATACAAGTTGTACAGAGGGGCTGGAACAAAGAAAGACATTCACAGGTTGCACAGAGGGCTGTAACAAAGAGAGAGACATTTACAGGTTGTACAGAGAAGCTGTAAGAAAGAGATACATATTTACAGGTTATACAGAGGGGCTGTAACAAAGAGAGAGAGAGAGATATTTATAGGTTACACAAAAGGGAGGGGGGGCAGGGCAGGGCAGGGCAGCTTCAGTGAAGAGAAACATTCTTACACAACTCAATAGGATGGGGTAGAGCATACAGAAAATTCCAAAAAAACCCACACTAGGTTTTGTCTGATGCACTTAAAGCACTAGGCTATTGGCAGTACTGCACCTAACTCATTGCCTGAATGTATGCATTCCAATTTACCTCAATGTTTAGATAATAAATGAAAAAATTATGTAAGGTACCCACCATCTATCCTCTTAATGAGCTCTCGCAAGGCATTCACCTTCATCTGAATGCCTGGTTGAGCAAAAGTATAGTTGTCCTGAATACCATCGAGGAGTTTGGACATGCACCAGAAGCTGTCGGCTTCTATCACATCACGAGTTGTCTGCGATAGCTCTGTCAAATCACAATTTTCCACCTCAATGTCTGAAATAGGAACAGTTGCTTACAATGATGCAAGGTTGGCCCACTGTAGTACCAAGAGTGCAAGGGACATAAGAATGCAATACAACATTACAAAAAAAAAAAACCAACCATACACACAAATTATTCTAAACTTTCAAGATCCTGGAACGGCTTCAATTTCCTCAGATTATTTCAAAGCTTATCATAACAGCTAGGTATTTTAAACTAAGGTCACTGTGCTGCACCTGCTTGTGTTATTAAATTTCGTATAAGAAAATATCTAAATGATACCTTGACAGTGTTCTCATTTGAGAGTTATCTTGAGTTATCATACACCCCCCTTCCCCACATACATCTAATTTTTACTATTTCACAGCTATTTGAACCTAACATGCAAGTGTCTCACCCACACAGATACATTTAATTTTAACTATTTGATAGCTATCTGCACCTTCACTACTATCCTCTCCTCCACACAGGTACATCCTGACAGCGATCTAAAGCCATCAACTTGCCCCAGCATAGAACCCCCCCCCCCACACACACACACACACTGACAGAGGAACATCCTTGCAGCTATCTGAAACCATCATAGAATCTTAACCCATAAATACAAACATCCTAGCAGCTATCTGAAACTATCATAGAACTCGCCCCCTCACAGATACATCCTAGCGGCTATCTGAAACTATCATAGAGCTCGCCCCCAGATAGGAACATCCTAGAAGCTATCTGAAACTATCATAGAACTCTCTCCCACACAGGAACATCCCAGCAGCTATCTGAAACTATCATAGAACTCTCACCCACACA
>BLXT01001882.1:150654-160866 GCA_019648995.1 Plakobranchus ocellatus
CACCTGATAACATTCTACCATTCCACTGTTCATTAACACTTATCAAGATAATGGAGAAACCAATTTTGACTCCAAAAGTAACCTGGATCTTGACATTGAAACTCTCCATACAAAATAAAAAATTTAAGATCATAAAGTCTCAAAGCTAGAATTGGATAAAATAAACTATCCAGCAAAGATAAAAAAAAAACACAAAAAACAAATAAAACTTAATGGATTTGAATTTTTTTTAAAAGCAGGCAGTTTTACCACATTTCATTGATAAGCATTTCATGTGGAAAATTTTAGCACACAAATTGTTTACCTGATCAAGTCCATTTTTTTAAATTTTATGCTGTTATTTTCAAATCTGTATGTTTTGATTTCCTTCACTTATGATCAGTTTAATTTCATATTGATAGTTTTCCTGTTTCTGGGGGGTTTTTTTAGCACTGAGGTAATGTTCTGTGTAATCCAATGTCTCTATCTCTGTACTCTTGCAGTGACAGGAACATTTGCCTGCACACTCAAGTTCCTTGTGAAGGATTGTGACCCTCAGACTGGAGAACCAGACGACGAGGGATACGATGATGAATATGTGGTCAGTGCTCATTTTGTAGTTGGAAGTGTGGAAAATACAGCATATTAATGCTGCAATATCAACAAAAAAAATACATAATTTTATAGGATCTGCGAGATAATCCAGTTAATCAAGAAGATGAACTAATATATTGAAATTCACTATTCTTTAATGATGACTTTTATATATATATATTAAAAATATTTATATATATATATATATATATATATAAAAAATATATGATCCTTCATTTGACTAGAGAATTTTTTTGAAAACAGTGCTTTTAGCCTTGTGAAAACAATCTGCTTTCTGCATTGCTGTATTTTAAAGGTTTTTTCTTACTTCTTCTATCTTATGTAACTTTAATTAGACTTCTAGCTTGCACTCAAAGATTTGAACAACAATAAAAAAAAAAGGTAATTTGTAGCTGTATACCCAGAAGCCATGACAAACATGTGGTATGGAACAATTGTACGGATATCTTTGGCTTATCTCTGGCTTTGAGATAGTTCTGAAAGGATGGATTGAAGCAGCAGCAGTATTGACTTTTTCCTTTCACAACTGCAGACAGACATCTGTTGCCATTTATTTTAGTGTTTTATTGTTCGACTTTGCATCTGATCTGAATAGCTGGAGGATGTTGAGGTGTCTGTGGCTGACCATGTTCAGCGGGTGATGAAGCCAAACTTTGCTGCGTCCTGGGAGGAGGTTGGCCCGGAGAACGAGCTAGAAGACACCTACTCTCTGTCCACAATGTCTACTATTGAAGGTAAGCTACGGAGGCTGACTCTATATTATGTATTATGTCTCCTCCCTGTTGGCTTTTTTTTTTTTGGTCATTGTTGTTGGGCATTTTCTTGTCTTAATTGTTTAAATTGCGATCTAAGTCAGTCTGACAGATTCTACACATACCTGCTGAGTTAGAGTGATGTAAGAAATTCATAAAATATACAAGGCATACTTTGGCTTAGGTATTTGCTAACTGATCTCTTTTATGATGCATTGAAGTTGTGAGGATTGAGTTAATATCAATAAATCTACAGATTTTCTTAAAAATCTTTTACTTTGAATCCTCAACAAGAAATGCTACAGTAAATTAAAATAACCTTTACGATTTTAATTCAATAATTTCAAAAAGGATTTATGTTTGCGTTTGTGTGTCTACTGAGTTCCTCCTACCTTCAGAATAATGTTGATTTTATCGAAGCTACACTTGTAATTTGTAACCATAACAATATTTGCCATGAGTTTTTTTCCCTTCCTTCTGTATATGTGCCTTGGACAGAAGCCATCAAGAATATAGTGCAGTACATCGGCTTGCAGCCATGCGAGAGGTCAGACAAGGTGCCAGAAGGCAAGAGCTCACACACACTCTACTTGGCAGGTGTCTTCCGTGGTGGGCATGATGCTCTGGTCAGAGCTAAACTGGCCCTCGACTCTTCTGGGGTGACCATGCAACTGACCGTCCGGTCTACAGACCCCAGCGTGTCTGAGGTGCTGGCCACTGCCGTGGCTTAGTCTTCTCTGAGGAGAGAGACAGTACCAGTTACACTGTAGGCTCTGCTGTAGCTGCTTTCTTGCACAAATAATTTAATTATAACAATTTAAAATATTTTTAAAAATTTGATTCTGACAGTAATTTGTAATTTGTCATGGAGTTCAATCTAACTGCAACCTCTTCGTAGGGAAAATACAAGCTTTAAATTTCCCTTTTCAGAATTTAATTGTTTTTAGTTTTGTTTGGGGATGTCCCTAAAGTGGTAGTTGACAAATGACAAAAAAGTGTTGACAAAGAATGAACACGAACAGAATTAGATGAGGGAGAATTTGTTTGATTTACGTATTGTGTCACAATGCTTTTTTTTCCATGTTTGTAGATATTTCTAGTTTATGAAAAGACATTTTGTAACTGGGATAATTGAACAAAATCTCTAGGATGATGTTTTTTCTTTTCCTTTTCTCCTCCTTCACCTTTTGTGTTAGCAAACAATGCCGATCAGTTGAGTAACATTGCTTACGAATGGATTACCATTTGTCTTAAGGCAAGCAAAGTCCATTTTGCTCCGCTTGTTTGAAAATTTATTTTTACATTCTACAATGTTATAATTCTATAAAAATTACATTATCAGTCTGCATGCCTAATTTCTCAAGGAAAATTCCTTTTCTGTTGACTGTATTTTTTTAATGTCATGATGACATTCAATATGGTAAATCTGACATAAACAAATTGTGATTAAAATTAATTATTTTGTCTGTGTTTTTATTCCCACGTTTTTGTTTTTTTTACAAAATGCATTTTTGTATTGGATCTTTTTTGAATTGGTGTCGTTGAGAAAACTCCAAGCTTCTGACAGCAAACTATTCTGCCTTAAAATTAGGACAAAAAAAGTCAGGCTTTTTTTTTTTTCCTTCTGGTAAAAAGTCATATTTGTGCCATTTGGTCCGTTCATGTGCAGAATTGATAGCGTTTAGGGTTGCTGAGTATGAAGTAACTCAAAAGAGCAAAGATAACAGGGGTTTTTATTTGGTTATTTTTAGTTTGAAAAGTAAGTAACCAGTTGTGCCCATTATTTGATAGAGTTTGGATGCCTCAAGTACATTATTAGGTTTCTATAGTATGCCTCATTTATAACTTGTGTATGTCAGGCCATCCCCGTCACCTCATACTTCAACATAGGCTGCATATGTTACATTACATTAAGCATGATCTTCTGACAGCTATCACATTTTGTTGTCAATCCTAAGCTTGGTGCAAGTGAGACTCTTAGTTCTGATGGATTTTGAAAAATGTTGTAGAAATGATAAGTGAAAAAGGGGAAACTACTTCTAGAGAATATGTCTAAAAGCATTGTTTGAGTTTTGTCCCCTTTCTGTGTTCACATGTATTGAAAAGTTTTTGTGTTCATGGTGGCCATGAGGTGGAACAATCCAGACCAGAATAAAGACATGGTGTCTCTGGCTGTCTTTTCATCCTTCACTCGTAATATGTAAATTCTTGAAATTCATGTTGCACATGTTATCAGGCAAAAATAAGAAAATGACAATATTGAGTGTCCGATGGGGGCAATGATCTCTGTATACAATCCTTGCAGAAATAGGGAGGGGGGGGAAGATATCAAATAACGATGCCCTGCACAGACATTCTTCACCTTTTTGGGAAAAGCCCAAAATTATCTCTCAAAAACATTTTATATGTATATGAAATAAAGTTTAATCACATCATATCAGTTTCATTGTTTACGGAGAAAGAAAATTTGGCATATTGTTGGAACTGATGTGGAGCAATACAAATCTCTGCATCAATAAATGATGTGTTATTCATTTCTACAGTTTAAACAGATTTGAATGGCTAAAGTTGATGAACACTACAGAAGTTAGTCAGCTTAACAAATGTTTACATATAAATTACAATTGTGGAGAAAGAGTTAGACACAAGCCATTGAACAGAGGTGAATGCTTTCTGAATGCTACAATACTTCAACTTTCAAATATTTAAATACATCTAACAAGCCTGAGTGAATTCACTCAACCTTTTTGTAGTTTACAAAGATTTCTTATCATCTTGGGTTTTTTTTTTTAATATCCTACATTAGTTGGGAATGATTTGTCTTGAAAAGCCTCTGATTTTAGCAAGAGAGTGCGAGGGTTTGAAGACTGTTTTATAGGTGAAAGAATTGCCATAGAGTTGATACTTTATCAAAAGAGCAGTTACAGCCATTAAAATTAACAGAATGTCAGGGCAAACTTTTGAAGTAGATCTGGAGTACATCAAGGTCTTTAAAAAAAAGAAATTTGAAATGGATGCAGAATGAGATGGTGCTGTGTCACATGTTGAATCAACGTGCTTCAGCGAAGGAGGGAAGGAGAGGGAGAGGATGTTTGTGTTAGGGGGATGGTTTGCTGATAAAATTCATTCTGGGTATTTTTTGGGGAGATGACTGATGTTAAGTCACTTTGTGATCAAGAGATAACGAACAAAAAATAAAATCAGTATCGAGTGGATTGATCGGCCTGGGGTCAAAATGACCAGCGGCGATGATCTGTTAATTATTGGAAATAAAAATTCGAAATTTCTCTTCTACACGAAATCTACTTTTTTTCCTACGGAAAATTTTGATACTTAGTTAGAAATTTCAGACTACATTTTTACCGAGTTATGGCTTTTCACTTGAACCATGAATTGAAAGTGGTGCATGTTAGAGATGTGGATGTTTAGCCAATTCACAACACATTGATCTCAGGCTGTCAGGCCCTCTTACAGGCCACGGCGTCACTGACCTGACAATTCACAACACATTGATCTCAGGCTGTCTGGCCCTCTTACAGGCCACGGCGTCACTGACCTGACAATTCACAACACATAGATCTCAGGCTGTCAGGCCCTCTTACAGGCCACGGCGTCACTGACCTGACAATTCACAACACATAGATCTCAGGCTGTCAGGCCCTCTTACAGGCTACGGCGTCACTGACCTGACAGTGTGACAGGGCACAAACCTGCAATAGATTGGTCACTGCAGATCTAAGGGCATCTCTTATATCCACTGTGGCACCAATACCCCTCTTAATTAGGTGCACATGCACTGCATGCTTTCTCTCATCATTGATAAATTAAGCTTGTCTTTTTTTCGTTTCAAAAAAAAAAAAAATTAGTATTGCTATCAGGATATCATGTTAATCTGATAGAAGCCAATTCACCCAAATCTCCTTCAATCACGTTGTGCAGATTAATCTGTAATTTAATCTTATTTAGATAAGCTAGAATGTAAACAATTTTTCCATCCAATTTTTCAGAAAGTCAAAATGAACTTTTCATTTTTACATTTTCAGATAAAAACAATTAATTCAAACTAAAAAAACAAAAAAGCCTAACAATGCGTTGAAACCAGCCTAAGGTAAAAGAGTCCTACTCATATTTGACAAATTCAGATGACAGTATTTGTTTGTAAAAAATTTTGCAAAACTTAAAACTTTCTTTCTAGTTGAATAACTTTGATACATGTAGTACTCAGTAGTAGGCTGAGTGAATAGATCAAATGATGGATACATTGATGATTGATTCTTAGAAAACCTCTACTGATAAAATGCATTCAATCAATGTAATCTGTGTGTTCATGCACTTTAGTGGATTTATAAAATCTCCTTCCCTTGGGATCAAAGGAGAGAATTTACCTCTTTACATATATTAAAACCTTGTGTTTTACTTTCACTTTAAAAAGCTATGGACTAAAACTCAGGAATCCAGGCATGACAGAGCATTCTGCTTAAGAGAAGCATTTTTCTCTTTACTATAATATGTCCTAGTTATACTGTATGTAACAGTTGGAGATCTCTGGTTGATTTTTATTATAATCACTTTCAGGGTTTTTTCTTTTTTTTTGTAAACTGATCCCTAAAATGGCTCTGCCTATGTAAAACAAAACAAAAAATCTCTATTTAATCAGTAGATTCTCTTCATCTTCCTGCAGATGATAGGACTTGATGTTGCATTTTCCCAAAAAAAAAGCATGAAACGTGATCGTTTGAAATGTTGTTTTTGTTTGTTGTTTTTTGTTTTAATTGAATTGCATTTAGAGTAAAAATAAATGCCTGCAAAAGAGTTTAGGTTGCAGGAAGTGTTGCGTGTGGTAGAAAATGTCCAGTGATGCCATGATTCATTTGCTCTCAGACTCTGAACTTTTTATCTGCATGGCGAAGTTTTTGGTGCATTTTGGCGATCGAGTCCTGAAATGTGCAGGGGCTTTTCTGTTCTGGCCTTCTCAGCCCATCCTGAAGGGGGCCACAAACCTGAGACCATTCGACAGTGGGCAGGCTAGGGTGAATCAGAACAAACCAAAGCTTGTTACAATTATTGCCATTACCCTGTCCTTGGGTTAGACAAACCTGCTTTAGCTACGGTACATCCATCAACTCTTCCAAAGAAATGGATCTCTGCAGGCCTATTACCTTAGACTGAGTAATTCAAATACTGGGTCTGTTGTTCGAAAGGTGTACAATGAAGTCACCATTCAAGGTTAAATTGATTTTTACATCCATGAGCTTTGCTGACATTTCGACCTTTGCGCTAAATAGAGATGATCGAAGCAGTGTTCAAAAAGTCTTTTGCACGATTCTCCTCTTTCGCCTCCCCGTTCCCCTCCCTGTTCATCAAGCTAATAGTTTTTTTTTTTTTTTTTTACGTGATATGTATGCTTTATTCTGAGGTTAGGCTGCCTGCACAAACCGACTGCTTTCCTACATCTTTGCGAACTTGAGTAAACTATCGAGAGAAAGTGGACGGGCTCTTCTCTGTTATATTAACGTTAGCAATGTAACTTGAACGGAAGTAAAGGCACACTATACTCGATAAATCGTGGACGAACAGGATAAAAAAAGAGTTCAGGATCCACATTCACCCAGTGGGGTCTAGGAATCGGCTTAGTGAGGTCACACGTTTCCAGTTACAGTACAAGCTTTCTTAGTAAGAGTAACGCAGTAAATGTTACAATCGCATGTTTTATTTTTAATGGTGAAAAGAATTGGGCAATAATCTGAAAGATAAAAAAAAAAACAATATACCGTTGACAAAGAGGACCATATGAGAAGCTTGATCGGACGATTTTAGTATTGTTGAACAAAAATGTGCAGAAAACGGACGGCGACACAAGATTAGATAGAAATATGTAGGATCTAGAAGCAAAGCAAAGCAATAGATGTATCTCTTTATCAAGATGTATACATAGTGTCGGCAGTTTACGCACAGGTTCTAACGTTTATCACCGGGTGTTTGTCATGTTATGTGCGTGTTTTTCTAGCATCGTTGAAGACGCGTAGATTACAGGCATGTGCGTTCTGTAAGTTTTTAGAAAAGTGAAAGTCTAAACAGTTTTGACAACGCAAAAGATAATGAAGATTATCTGAACCCTTTTAGCAGTATACTCAGAACAAAACGAATGCGCACAAGATACAGGAAAGGAAAATAGGGACCATCTCATTATCTCCTACACTGAGTCTTATAATTTCACCCAGTTTCAGTCAGAAGTTGCTCTAAACAGATTTTTTATTCAAGACGTGGCCTGAAAGTAAGCCACGTAAAGGCGTTTGAATAAGAAAGTGGACTACGTAATAGATACGATCCGGGAGCAGAAGGTACGCCAAACGCCCAAGTGCTGCTCGTAAGTGAGTAAAAAAGTCAAATGTCACCAATAGAGGCTAATTTTACGAGAAAAAAAAAATTGAGGCAAATATGTATGAAAGATGTACAAAGAGAGGTGAAGTTAGGAGGTCAATTGTAAACAAAAGCTTGTATGAAGCCGGTTATGACTTAGAAGGCTGTGTGTACCATGTAGTCTATAAAATTAGCTCCTAAACACCAAAAAGTAGTAAATCGGGGCATGAAGTCAAATTATTAATGAAATAATTTTTTAACATTAAATAAATTAAAGCGATTTGGGAAATCTACCTTGGTTTCGGCCTTAAAAACCGAACTTGACCCCCAAAGCCGGAAGTTCGGGTTTGGGGTCAAGTTCGGTGAATTCGACTCTAGGCCTGACTTTCATGCAGCACTTCTACGTTCGAGCGCTACAGACATCCGCGTAAGATTCTTGCTGAAAAATTCATGGTACATAATTATAGTTGTAAAAACTAAACCTACTGAGAAATGATTCCAACGAATCGACTTAGAGATTTAAAAAACATAACATTTAAATTCATGATCAATTAAATATATCTCGATATAATAATTTTTTATTGTAAATAGGCAAAGCAAGTGATTTAGACCGAAAAATGGAGAACATAAGTAAGATCAAGATTTTTTAAAATCTAAAAAGCTTGAAATACCAACATTGATGCCACACCGATTTTTCAAACGATCTCAATTGATGTATTTCATATTAAAGAATATTTGTAAACAAGATAAAAAGGTTTAAATAAAAATCTCTTCTGGATCTACATTCCCAACATTTTCTTTTGACCTTTTTTCACTAATATTTAAAGTTGGTCTTTTGAAAATCGTTCTGCAGCTAAAGCTCAATTATTCAGGGGCAATTGCTTTTTAGTTTGTTTTTCCAGTTTGAAAAGGAGGGGGAGGGGGTAGGGGGGATGAAGAAGCTTCAGTATAATATTGGTCCCTACAATCGTTATGGTCCATACATTTTCCCCCAGGTATTGTATGATAGGAGTTTATTTATACATCTTGTCTTGTCAATAAATTCAAATTAATCTTACCCTTGTTACACACATGCAATTTCAATAAGTCATATTATGATAACATTCATTCATAAAATTGTTATTTTGGAAAGTAATAAATCATGTTATGATAACATTCATTCACAAAATTGTTATTTTGGAAAGTAATAAATCATGATATGATAACATTCATTCATAAAATTGTTATTTTGAAAAGTAAAAAATCATGTTATGTTAACATTCATTCATAAAATTGTTATTTTGGAAAGTAATAAATCATGTTATGATAACATTCATTCATAAAATTGTTATTTTGGAAATTAATAAATCATATTATGATAACATTCATTCATAAAATTGTTATTTTGGAAAGTAATAGAAATTGTTATGCCTCTATTCATTTTTGTCCGTAAATGTGTTTCTGAATTTAAACAAAAACGGGGATTTTTTAAAAATTACAATAGTAGTAATAATAATAACAACAACAACAACAACAACAACAACAACAACAACAACAACAACAACAACAACAACAACAACAATAATAATAATAATAATAATAATAATAATAATAATAATAATAATAATAATAATAATAATAATGAACAAAATTGGTGTCAATGTAAAAACTTGTTGGCAGTTCATAGGCCTGAAAAGGTGCTGTAATGATGAACATCCATATGATATAGGCCTGTCCTTATTTATAAAATGTTAAGGAAAAATTAAAACAAAAAAGCCATCTTGTTACTATCTATTCGGAATTTTTTTTTTCTTTTCTTTTTTTTTTGTGTGGGTAAACCCAATGAACACGTGAACTTTACAAATCCTGTAGACTTTACAATGTTGAAACCTGCAGCTATAACCCCAGCCAATAATCTGTTATTGAACAGAATGGCCTGATTGTTTTCTATGTTAGAAGATTGGACACCCTGTAATGGGGCTGGATTTAAAAAGATCGTTTTGTTGGGTTATTTTTGTTTGATTGGGTTTTTTTTTTTTTGGGTTTTTTTTTGTTGTGTAGCACACCTTAAGATACATTCTAGATCTAGTCTAGAGGTAGTTAAGAGGTAATGGCAATATTATGAATATTTCAATGCAAATTAGAACCACCCTCCTCTTTAAATAAAACTTCTATGTTTAAAATTAAGTACATTATTAAATCTATAAAAACAAAACAAAATAAAGCAGAAAAAAATTGAGTGATGAAGCTCTATATTTCTAATTTGCAGAAGACGACTACATCGCCCACCAAGCCTGATCGACTTGGAGCTAAACTAGCTCTCCCTCTTTCTCTTTCTAAAAGGGAGACGGTATGGGTATGAACTTGACGAGCACGAAGGCCTATCAGGATCATGCTGATATTTCAGAGAATTTTACACACCCCTTTCTCCACCCCCATTTTTTTTTTTCCTTTTGAAGTATTCACTATAATGTTTATCCATGTATGTAGTCTGAACAGAAGACTGAAGGCTAAACCGCCTGTGGCA
>BLXT01001882.1:171938-191609 GCA_019648995.1 Plakobranchus ocellatus
AGAGTTGATCAACCAACCAACCAACCAAGACATGCAAGCCTGTGGCTTGGGAATCTGGGCCCTCTGGAAAGGCGATTTCTTTTAACTTCTGAGAGATTGTAATGTGTTGGGACAAACAATATACCTTGTGATGAAATATCTGAGGGAAATGTTACAGATGGCCATTACAAGACACATAGTATAACTTTGAGTTAGACCAGAGTTTTCAGCTTCGTCCATATTTGCAAAACCCAAATCCTATATCTTGACCCCTGTGGACAGGCTGAGGTTGCTTCTTCACCAGCAAAAAAAAAAACAAACCAACATTAATATTACGAAAAAATCGTAAATCATGAGTTTAATACCCTTTAAAGCCCCTACAAGCCAGATGCCAAAAAAACCAAATAGACAAAAAATGAATGCCACAATCCCTCAAAAAGACAACTATGAGGTCCACTTGTACCCACAGAACATGTATTTCAAACCTAGCATGAAAGATCTGATGGTAGACTGCCTTTATTTTTATATGACTGGGCATTTCTTGCATAACAAGATTTCTTACCTGGTTGTGTGTAATCATTTTTAATAGGTCTTCAAAATTGAAAACTTTAGAAAAAAAAACACCAAAAAAAACCCACTAACATTTCTCATTTTACAGACGTCATTTGCTAGACATTGGAAGTTATAAAACTGACACTGTCTTTGCACATTTTCATAAAGTTTTAAAAAACTTGAGGTAAGAAAGAGGTCAATAGAAACACTGAAACAATTTTTGTCCAAAAGTGAGGCTTTGGAATAAAGCAGCATTGAGGCGAAGCCTGATTATTCCTTAGTTGTATGTTTTATCAATTCATCTGTTCTCTTAGTTGGAACAAACTAACATTGCTAATGCACTGGTTCTCCAACAATGCTCATATACATAAGCAAATGTTCATTAAATATGTCCATATTTTTCAATGGTAAAACTGAGAATAAAGTTATAGTATACAAACAATGTACAGTTGTATATTGCAAAAAAAGATCGGACCATGATAAAGATGTCTAATAATGTGAGTAGAATACACACAAAGGACCTGATTTAGACTGAAATCACACATGTTTGAATTAATAATGTTATCAACTAAACAACACAGCCTGACTGAGTATTCTCCTCTATATTAGCAGCTTGAAACAACAATGGATTACAATACAGGGAAATCAAAACCTGATAGAGGGAGAAGAAAACTGCACTAATTCGGATAGACTTCTGGAATGAGCCTTTATGGCATAACATCAGAGTTAGTTTAGAATATATACTTTATACAGTAAAATAAATCCCTTTAATTCAGAAAAGTTAGAATGAAGACACTCAAATGACAGAACATTTCATCAGATGAATCAAACTATGCGGACTTGACATCACACACTCCCGTGAGAAATCTGTTTAGGACAGATGCTATTTGGTGCTCTCTGCAACAACACGTTTGTTCACTGAACATCTCCATATTGATCCTGAACCAAACTGACACAAATCTACAACACATTCTTTCCCTTTCCTAAATTGTTAAAATTGCAGGAAAGAATTTTCACGGCAGACATCCAGCTTCATCACAGCAGATTAATTATGATCTAATGTGTACAAAATAATACGACCAATGTTAACCAACACTTGTGTGGTCTTAATCTTTTCTCTTTTATACAGTATCAAAAACGAATTGCAAATATACCTAATACATGTGTAACTCTGACAAAGGCTACCTTATTCAGACTAAAGACTATCCCAGCGAACAAAAAATTATAAATGCATTGAACTTTTTCCTAGTTGTACACATTAATAAATGACACTATACATCTGTAACTAAGGGGCTTGATCATATCGACTTAAAAATGTCATGAGTTGTATCCCAGCTGTACACAGCAAATTACAGATTAAAATATATGCAGTGCATTTGTCACTCAGTGAATGACCCATATATTGAACGATTTTTTTTTCAGCTGGTTATAATTCAAATCTCAATAAATTTGGAGTTGAAAAGACAACCTGTGGATGTCCAGTAACTTACAGAACTAGTGATGGGAGGGAAGAAATGATACAGGGAAAAAAAAAATAAGAACATGAAAAATGGGTTAGAAAAGAGAGTAATATTTCAGTAGGAAACATTCATGAATATAAAAGACATAAAAACATTGTGAAAGAAAAAAGAGAAAAAAAAGTACAAAATATGCTTGTGCAGATTGCATATACGGATAAAATATCTTGTCAAACATGAATAGTTTCAGTTGAAGTTGAAGAGATAACTGCCAAGGAGCAAAAAAATAGCATAATTAAAATAGTTCATAGCTGTGGCTTAGAGCCAGTACAAATGAATCACAAATAGTTTTTAAGTTGTTTTTTTTTTTGTTGTTGTTCGTTTCTTCCGCTCAGCTTTTTATCTCTATGTTTTTTAAAAAAGTTTTTGATATATGACAGATCTAGAGCATGTTTTTTTTATCCTGGGCAATCTGTAACAGTGCTATGACTTTACGCATTTCAACTTTCTGCAAAAAAAACAACAAAAAAAGAACTTCCAAGAGGGGAAAAAAACTACTGAACACTTTTTCTTATATAAGTATTTTTTTTTTTGTGAGACCTGATTTAGTATGAGTGGCTTTAACACTTATTTTTTGTTTGTTTGGATAAGACAATTTTTGTGCATGGAAAAAATGCTGAGTTGAAAAAGATAAAAAAAATTAATCAGCAAAATTCTGGGGTCAAGAGAGCAATGAACAACAAAAATTCAACTTTCCATCTCCTACAGCCACTTCAATGTCAACATTTGAACTTCAACTACACCTAAATTAAAAAAACAATTTGCTAACTACATCTTGAAGACAAGACAATCCACTGACATTTAAAAAAAAAAAAAAAATCACCGAGCTGATTAGAAAAATATTTTAAAAATCCACATTTTCAGTGCAGTGAACAGGAGTGTTTTTTTTTTCGCAAGAGTGGTTAAGGATATATTTTTGGAGCATCCTCTCACTGCACAACTGATTAAGATAGTTATGGTGAGAAAGAGCTCAGTGATAGCCTTAGTGACGCAGAGATGTTAACGCTGTATCTCCAGTGTCAGTGAGCATAAAATACGTAGTCAGCGCACTGACAAGAAAGGGTTGGTTTTTTTTTGTGTTTTGTTTCACGGATGCAAGTTATCTACATCGAACTCCAAAGTCTAAGCGATATTCGCAACTCAGCAAACTGATCGATGACAAACATCCTGTTTTTGTTTTAAATATCAAAATTCTATCATCTTAAAGACGCCACAGCTAATTATACATTGTCACTGACTAAGGCTAGGGCTATCTTTGTACCAGTCATGGTCCACTTGTTCAGGCGTTATCAGTATCACTAGTACCGGGTACAAGTGTTATCAGTTGGTCATAACAGCTGACTAAGGCTGAGACCTCAGTAACCCCTGGTCCCAATCTGCATGAGTGTACACTGGCCTGCTGTGACCTCTGGAGATAACAGAACACCACACAGGTGAACCTGACCTAGTTGGCTCTCATTTCAGGAGACTAAATTGTGACCAGATCATGAGCCCAAGCCAAAGCTTTCAATACTCGGCACAAGCTAAATCTTTCAACGCTTCACGACAGTTGAGGAAAATTAAATTCCCAACAATATTGCATGCACTCATTAAAAAAAAAAAGGCCTTAACATTTTCCTCCATTAGAACTGTCACACCTAGCAACTAACAGCTAGAAAGACTGATAATCTCCTAAAATAACATGCTTGCAAATTTTACACAGAGTTCATATTCCCTGACTGCTTTCCAGACAATATAAGATGCGCAGGGACCAATAGCAAAAAAATGGATAATGAGTTACAAAAGTGGATGATTGTGCTGTCAATAATCATATGATCACCACATTATATGCTCTCTTTTGTTACAGTCTCAAATTTGCGTGATATGGTCAAAATTCATGGTAGTCACATTAAACTAAACATATGACCATCATGTGAACCATGTTGTGTGATATAAACAGACTCTCTTGGATGAGATGTCATTGAAAAAACAGGTGTGCCTCGCCAACAGGCTTCAAAACACTAATCTACCATGGGTTGTTTGTGCTCTGGCAGTTGCACATTTTTAATAACTCTGATAAAAACTAAAACGAAGAAAATAGAACTGTTAAATCAAAAGTGATGATAAATGATTACATTGATGATTGCATAACCCTATGTTAAACTACACGTTTATCTCCTGTGTAATTGAGGCTCTGATACTTCTCAAGGCTTTAATGAACACTAAACTATGATTATCAAAAAAAAAAAAAAAAAAAAAAAAAATCCCCTCAAAACGGACTTTCCTCCATCTCAAGGAATATTTGTTTCAAAATCTCAGCCAACACCATCACTACCACCCAAAAATAAAAAAAAAAATAAATTCTGTATATTTGCAATTATCATGCAACTGCGTAAGCAACAGATAAAGTCTTGTTTGTGAATGGCTGAAATGACAAAACCTGATGGATTGTTCCCTCTTGACCTTTGAATTAAACCCAATGACAACCGAAGAGAGAACAAAAAAAACGTCTGGGTGTCGGTCACAATGAGGTCAGAGTCCTACAGAGAAAGATTACAAGGACATGAAGACTCCAAAACAAGGACGTGATGTTTTCCACTTATTTCTTGTGCTTGTCACAAAATATTCACTTATTGTTTGAGTTTCAACCATCAAAAAAATTTGGAAAACAAAACAAGGGTGTCAAAGGAAGTCAAACGTTCAAAACTGTATCATTATACAAAATTAAAAAAAAAAAAGTTTAGGGGAGTACACATATTTACGGCAGTCGATTACATGCCAATAAATTTACAGAATTGTTAAGATAACTGGAATCATATTAAATTTGACACTGTATTGAGCCAGACATAAACATTAAGTTTTTATGGAAAAAACATTCCCACACTTGTGCCTTCCATATGTGTACTGTAGGCACTAATGTTTGACCACACCAAATGAGTTGTACTATGCATTTTAAATGAATGGTATATCCTGGATCTATTATGTGCGCAAGCTATGCAATGATGAAAACTAAATACAGATGAAAAACTGATTCTGCAACTATTAATAAGAGTGTAACCAGTAAAAATAATTGAAGAGGGTAAAAATATACTTGACTTATTAAATGGTTTTCTCTAAAGTTTTATTTGTGACGCTCCACTTGGGATATAAAATACATGCAAGATTCACTACGAACATTCCCTCAAACAAGTGGCATCATGTAACTTACAATCTATGTAACAGACTGTTAACAATAACTTGAAAAGAAAAAAAAATTTTAATATAAGCAAATGCACATTTTCTCCAAAGTGACAAAAATTGCGAGATCTCTGTGTCTGCGAGATGCATTGATGTCCCCACACATGAATGATATTATCATGGTACATTCTTCGCAAAACACATTTCATATTTTAAACAATTCTTTACACAACATCTAAAAAATTAAATACTTAAATAGAAAATGGGGAATGAGATCAGAAAGCACAAATGTCAAATTTGTCCTCAATGGTTTTACGTCATGTACAGAACTTGGCTTGAAGCTCAGCAAATGTAGGTAAGTGTTAGAAGAAGAAACATTAAAAAAAAAAAAAAAAAAAATGATATCTGAGTTGTTGTTTTTTTAAAGGAAATTTATGTTGCACTGTCAAATTGAGTCTAGTTGCTGTGCTACCTACTTAACTCATTTAATCTGCAAAAAAAGTGGTATCAATTTTTAAGGGGATGGATATAACCTATGCCATGTCTATTGAAAGCTTTACTTTAAATAATAAAATGATTCTGTCCACGTTTACCCCATGGACTTAGATATCTCCTTTTCTGTAGATACAGTCAGAATCACATGGGGCATATATATATTGTGAGACTAGTAGACATGATAAAGTCAAGGTTGCTTTGGGTGGAATTTATAAACAATTGGAGCCCAGAGGTAGAAATGGGTTCTCACTTGAAATGCCATAACAATGCAGCTTACATTGATCAATTTTTCACAGTTGCAGAGAAGAATCTCAAGCGTTCCTTCACTGTTTTAGAACTCTTATAAAAAAACCCTTGAACTGGACAGATAATACTGTAATCGGCCAACACAGTTAACTACAGTTTGAATTCTAACAGCCTATTGCACTAGAGAACAGTTCTCAATGTATACTAAGATATTTATATTTTTCATGAGTATATGTGTGTGTGTAAAAAAAATGAGTCATAGTTCAGCTCACAGAAGATATCACTAGGAGCTAGTCCAAACAGTCAGGATCCACATTTCACACATATCTATTTTCACACTCTCAAACTCCTCCCAATGAGTCATAGTTCAGCTCACAGAAGATATCACTAGGAGCTAGTCCAAACAGTCAGGATCCACATTTCACACATATCTATTTTCACACTCTCAAACTCCTCCCAATGAGCCACAACTTGGACCAATTCGTGATCTTAGCACCAATCTATTCAAGAGTCATAGGCTTCATGTATTTTAACCTAAGAAATGTCAAGGAATGATCCAATTACGTGCTCTTCATTTGTTTTTTTTGTAGTATGAAACAATACATAATTACATTGGAGTACACACTGGTCGCAATTCAAAGCCTTTGATTCTTCTTTTTTTAAGTTGCACCAATTTATTTTTTTAAAAAAACCAAAAAACCCGCAACACACAAAAACAATATATATCAATTTATACACAAACTAAACTGACCAACATTTCACAATAACACGGTCATGGATTATGTCTTGGAGGGAATGTGAACCCACCGCCCCATTCAAAATAATATTGCACTTAATGAGAGAAGAAAAATATAATCACAGATTAAACACAACCTAAATAAAGGAGTAAAAATGATTAAATTTGTATAAATGCAAATCACCTCTACAAGCAATCAAAAAAAAAATGTAAAAAATAGAAACCCATCTAAGTGCAATCCAAACTTATATAAACCATACCCAATGAAATTAAACATGAAAACCATTATTTAGAAGAGAAAATTGCACAAATCTAAAGTGTGGGTCTTTGCTGCAACCCAAGGTCAGAGGTCAAGGAATTTTTTGAATCGTCCTGATGATAATGAGTGAAAAGCTTTCAAACGTTTTCCAAAGTCAAGGCCATCATTTATAAAAACTGACAACCACAAAGAAAACTTAGTGGAGATTTTTTTAAGAAGGCAAGTTAGATCAAATTTAGTTTAACCAACCTCTGAAATCTTACAATTGAAAATAAATCATGAAAAAAAATACACAAAAATATTCCTTATTTTATACAATTGATAGGAAAAAGAGACAGAGCATGAGAGAGAGAGAGAGAGAGAGAGAGAGAGAGAGAGAGAGAGAGAGAGAGAGATATTTCACATGCTCCCAACAATTATCTTACAGTAAGTGCCTTGGTTCAGCAGCTGAGTCCCAACTCCTCATCCTTAGCTTTCTCTATGTTGGCTTGCTGTGCCCTCAGGTAATTTGTGTACATCTGACGCGCGCTGTGTAATACTCTCGCAGCATTGTGCCGGCGAACTAGGCGGTCAAAATGCATAGCGATTTCCTCATAGCACAAAGATCCACCAAGGATTGTATCCCTGTGCTGCAGGAGCAATGTCAGGCTGGCAAACATGAGGAAAGGATTGCCACACCCAAACTCTTGAGGAGGGGGAAGGCTCGAAGGGTCACGGGGTGGTTCAACCTTAGCAGCTGCAGTTGAGTTCTCGGAGTTTGAAGCATTTCCTGCTAACTCAGTCGCAGGTTGGCAGTCCGAGAGCCGAGGTTCTGACCTAGTTTTGATGGGATTGCTGTCTCCGCTGTTTTCTGTGCCAAACCGAGGTTTCCTTTCACAAGTGTTGATGAGAGACGGGGCTGAAGGTATATGCTTGGGAGACAAGGTTGGAGATTTTCTTCCATCTTGAACAGGGCTAGAGCTGTTCCGTCTCTTGGGAGATGTTAGGAGACGCTTCATGCTTTGAAAAATTCCAGAATTAGATTCTGATGTGTTTGCACAGGCTGGAACGGACATTGGATAGTTAGATTCTGAACTATGAATGTGACATGTATCCGGTGTCACCTCTTCCAGAATGTCGTCCTTTATGCCGGTGCAATTGTTTGTATTAGAGTCCATCGACAGCGCAAACTGTGTCTGCTGTTCATAAGATTCTGAAACCTCTGAGGTGATCCCACTGTCACCACAATCCAAGTCGCCGCTGGACACAGACAGCATAAATCTAACTCTATCATCATCTCTTGCTAGCTCACAGTCTCTACACTCTGCCTCCTGGTCATACCTGTGCGCAGCCCTGCTGCAGCTTTTCTCCGAACAATCAGTTCCTATCTCTAAGACATTTGATGACTTATAAGGGGCAGATCCAAAATGATTTGACACTAACTGTATGTTTTCTGCTTCATTTCTCTCTTCTGCCTCTTCAATGCCTTCTTCCCTGAGGTCGGTTGAACTGTATTTTCTATTCCCCTCTCTGCCTTTGACAGATTTTGTTTTTCCTTTATTTTTCTTACCTCCTTCTACTTCCTCTGGGTTATTGCCATCACAGAAAGTCCCTTCATCCTCGTCCGCATCCTCAGCTTCCTCTGGGCCTTCAAGCAGAACCTGGTCTATACTTTGTGACCTGCGCTGCACTGACCTGATCAAAGGATTGTCTACTTCAGGAAAGTCACCGCTTCCAAATTCTCCAGTGGGTGACGAGTTGAAAGATGAGATGTTGCTCACGGCACCACAGGGAGGGGAAGTTCCTCTCGGCGTCAGCGAGCTGTCCTCCGAGTTTGTGTTGCTGTCTTTGTCAGTGTTTTTTGAGATGGGTTGTGGTCCATGTGTTGGAATAAGCTGAGACATTGCTCCTACTCTCCTCATGGCCAAAAGTTTGGCGTACATGGCCTGCCTGAAAGTGAATGTTGGGGAGCAAGGGGATGATGACAGTAGCCGGCTCGAGTAATCCGAGTCTACCAGCGGAAGTTCACCAGCAGGAGGGTCTGGGGGCAAAGTTGCCCACATAACTTCCAAGAAATACAGAGCATCGGAGAAAGGAAATTCCCTTTTGAGTTCCAGCAAGAACCAGCGGTAACAGAAAAACATATCCATTGCCGACTGCTCCTGAAAATGAGCATATAATCCTGGGTCGTACATAGCTACCAACATTGACAGGTGAGAGAACTTGGTCATCATTGCACGTCCCTCTAGAGAGAAATTTTCTCTTAAACGTCGCATCAATGCACAGAAACAGATGTATGCTTGTCCCTCATCCTTCTGCGTAACTAACAAAGGTGAAGCCAGATCTGACATGCCCTGGCAGTAGGACACGTCTGGATGCGTAAGTGCATAGGTCACCAGAATATGGAACAGAGACAGGGTATTCTCATTATCATCTGCTCCTGCATAGAAATCATGTGTCCTGTCTGTACGAAGCACATCTTTCTTTACCATAGCAGCAACATATTTAACTTCCTCAGTTGCTGTGTTGTTACGGAATCTTTCACTCCACTCCTCCCTAAGTTTGCGGTACTCCTCTCCCTTGCGTTTCATGTAATCAAAGCGGTCTCGACCAGACATGTTGGCGGGGTAGATATTCAGTAAATGCCTCCACGCCACTCTCCTGAGGGAGGTGTCGATACCACCTTGATATATGGACAAGCGGAACTCATTGGGCTTTACCATGAATCCTGCACTATCCAAGTAGTTGTGGAACTCCATATCAGACATGGGGGGCTTCAGGGGCTTGATAGCATCATTTTCTGACTGCTTCAAACCTGACAGGACAGATAAATTATACAATAGCATCATTTTCTGACTGCTTCAAACCTGACAGAACAGATATATATATGATAGCATCATTTTCTGACTGCTTCAAACCTGACAGAACAGATATACACATGATAGCATCATTTTCTGACTGCTTCAAACCTGACAAGACAGACAAATATATCACGATCATTAGACCTCTTTGAAAAGAGAAGGTTTCTTGGAATCAACTCAGCCAAATTCTCTTTTTTTTTTTTTTTTTTTAACTTGAATTAACAAAATTAAACTTTTCTCAGGAGTATACAAGCCAATATGTTTCATTACCATTATTATTACTGTCAGTTCTATTTTTATAGGTCTACAAATATATATAGAGCCTCCAAAACTATATAAATCTTATGCATACTAAATGTCTCTATTACTCCTGAGGTGACATTAAACATAATTTTTTATAATTTTTTAGATTGCTTGAGAAACATGAAGTGATGATTGGGAAACTTGACTTGAATTGCTCAACATGTCCCAAGCTTATAAAGAATACACACAACCATAAATGTTCATTTTCCCTTGTCTATTCCTCTTTTCACTCACAGGATAGTTGATCACTGATAAAGATATCTTGTTGGGGGATCAACAATATTGACCTATCCATACATCTACTTAGCCACTATTTTGTTTTTTGTCTTTTTTCATAATAAAGTGATAGTTGCTCAAAATGATTCACAAATATAGGATCTACTTGAAAGAGGATCGACTAGTGCAAGTTACGAGGGCAGGCTGATAATTAAGTTCTGTTTGCTAATAACTCAGTCGATTTTCGTCACATCGACCTAAAATTTCATACATATACTCTCGAACTATTTTTCAAGGCTTAACTAGAACAACAACTTTGTGTGACGTCATTTGTACTCATAATGCAGTGACGCGCAACACGTGATGGGGTAGCCATGTTTATGAGACAATGGCGACGTCCAATGACCTTCTCATCAAACAGCGCTCTGTTATCGAGTTTTTGGCAGCTGAGGGATGTTCTGCTGCAAATATTCATGCAAGAATGAAGACAGTTGAAAGCCCTAAGAGTTGAGTACACATGTCCTTTCTCTGCGCTTTCATCTCTACAGTGAGCTGTCTTGGGACTTTTCGGTAACCCAGAACAGTTGTGACGATATGGTGCACTCGTTCTTTCGAAATGCCTACTGCATCGGCAATTTCCTTTTGTTTGACCCTTCGATTTGCTCTTATCATGCAGTCAACTTTCTCTCGATAAGCCGTGACCGATGCGGAAAGGGGCCTACCCGAACGCTTTCAATCACACAGAATTGTCTCTCTGGGGGTCTTCCCCTTTAAAAATTCTTACCCATTTGCGAACTGCACAGTCTGAAATGCACATTTCACCATAAACTGTCTTCATTCTTGCATGAATATTTGTGGCAGAACATCCCTCAGCTACCAAAAACTCGATAACAGAGCGCTATTTGATGAGAAGGTCATTGGACGTCACCATTGTCTCATAAACATGGCTACCCCATCACGTGTTGACGTCACACAAACTTGTTGTTCTAGTTAAGCCTAGAAAAATGGTTCGAGAGTATATGTATGAAATTTTAGGTCCATGTGATGAAAATTGACTGAGTTATTAGCAAACAGAACTTAATTATCAGCCTGCCCTCGTAGTTATTTTACTGTGAACTTCATTGAACAGACATGAGTTTCTCCTGGTGGAGCTTAAGGACTTAATGACAGGAAGCAACTGATCTTACCCATTGCTCTCTGCATGGAGTTCACGGTGCGACCTATGTTTTGTGAAATGGAGCCCGTGAGAGAGAAGAGAAAGGAGTTCTTGTCCAAGAGACTGGATATCTTGTGATGAGGAATATCCGCTGGGGCGATCACGTCCCAGTCCTCCATTTCTGCAGCAGATAAAGATTGAAACAAAAGATGAAATTAGTTTAGAGCATGTGGCTAAGGAGACTTGAACTTATGTATTCATGAATAAAATATTGATACTTAACAATATTGTGCAATGCTCTCTTGCTTCACAAACTCATGAGACAAACTCCTTCTCTCTAGTTCCATGCATGTATCGTAATGTAACTTTTGTTAAGATAAATCATAACTCCCAAGATATCTTAACCTTCTCGATTGCAAAATTTATTTCCCTTGTTAATTGTCTCTCTACTACAAATGTGATTTAATAAACATTATTTTTTGCTCTTGCAGTCCTGTTATAATTCCTAGACCAGTGAGGTACAAACTTCAATGAGTGTTGCTCTTTAGCATTTTTTTTTTTTTATAGATCCCAAAATCACAGCAAATGAGCATTTATTCATAAACCTGAATCCCTCCCGCTCTCAGGTTTGAATGTCATACAATTTACTTTTCACTGATGCTTCCACAATGCCATGACTTTAAAAGAAACAAAAAAATAAAACTTCAATATGGCTTTTCTCTTTACATTGACACTGAACCCTAATTTACTTAATAAAGAATGTCACCATTATCATGAAGTTCCTTGTTTATAAACTCTAGCATACACATATATATCCTTCTCTCCATTACAATACTGTTTTTTATACTGAATCCAATACTTCGCCCTGCACCATCTTCTATCAATTCTCTCTCCTCTCCCTGTCTATAAAAGCTTTTCTTACTCTACCACACGATGGTCAGAATGTTCTCTATTATCTCCATATTCTCATTGGGTGATCTATGAATGTTGACCGCCATTATTAAACACACAGATCACCTTTTTCAAAAGGCCTGAGATCAACTTTCAGCTTGAGGCACGGATCTGCCGCACATTGAAAGGCTGCATCCATATCCCAGTCGGACAACATGGTTAGGTACACTGACTGCCCCTCAGAGTCCATGGCCAGGTAACTTATTGTAAAGTCGCTGCAACAGAGAACCACAATCCCTATTAAAATGCAGTCATCCAATCATCCAATTTTTAGGTTGCCCCCCACAAATTAAGACATCATTTTTTGAGGATCAGAAATAAAATCATAAAATTCAGGTCTTTTTAAAAATCTGCACTTGTCATTTGCATTACTTTTATTTATCCACACAAAATAAAGGATAAGGCTGGGAAAACACATTTGAAGAGCTTCAAATCATAATCCCTGCTAATGAAAGCATTTAAATGAATGAGTTTGAGTTACAGAATATTGATATTCAGACCCTCAAGATACACTGCAAAAGATTTTAAGTTTCTATTCTCTAAGTTAATATTTTTTTTTTTAAAGCAGCCAAAAAATTCTGATGTAAGGCAATAGCATTGAAGGTGTTTTAAAAGTACAAGCTTATATTATACATTATGGCAACAGTTGAAGGCAGAATGACTGTTGTTATTTTGCATTTTATAAAGTACACACATCAGGATTGTAAAAAAAATCCAAAGCCAATAAAATTCTAGTATAAATTTTTTTTTTTACAAACCTTCTTATTTCAAATGCTCTGGCCAGAATTCCCTGAAGCATATCGAAGGAAGTTATTTGTGGGTCAATCGAGAACTTTTTGTATTCAGGCTGCATTTTACCATCACATTTCTGAAATGTAGACATGTGGTTAGGATGACAATAGCAAAAAAAAAAGAAAAAAAAACCCCATAAAATCCTCAATTTTTTACATTTGATATTCTCAAAGCAAGTTATAAAGTTAAAAAAAATGTATGTTGATAATGTCTGTCAATGACCTAATTTTAATTTACACACAGTCTCAGGCCTTTTATTTTCACAATGATTATTTATGTTGCTCATTAATATTATGTTGATAAGTAGCCTCGATGACACATCCATGTCTTGAATTAGAATTCACTCAATGGTTTAAAAAAAAACATTGTTCAAAAGTAATAAAAAATGAAAGAATATAAATTTTTAAAACTTTCCACAGCAGTTCCGATGTTTAGTACAAAATGCCTTTTAAAAGATTTTTGATGTTCTATATTGCAACACCTCAGCTTATCATTATTAATTGTAAATTTCAATTGCATGCACTCACAAAATAACACCTTATTTTGAAAGCAGATTTATGTTTATGTTGATACCTTTTAATAAAGGAGTGAGTTTTAGTGAATGACTTATCCCAGCCATTAAAAATAAATGGCTGATATTTAGATCTATGTCAAGAAGTTGCCAATCATTTTGATACCATAAAAAAACATAATCTATTACAATCAAAATAATTTTCAAAAACTTGATAAAAAGTTGGAGATAAGAGTGTCACTTAGAGAGGTTTAGCTGAGCATAAATCCACAAGAGAAGTAGGTTCTTCCTTTAATTTCTATTATATCTTGGGGAGGAAATGTTGCCTAAGGAAAAAGAGATAGGTAAGACAAGACAGAATTATTAACACTACAGCACCTAAGGATTAGTTTTTGTGTATAGCCAGTCTGCAAAGAGATCTCAGGCTTTTGGGTCCTCCATCAGGTCATGGCACCAATTGCGGGTCTTGAACCTGGGACAGGAGGGTCACTGCAGATCTTTTAACTAAGCCGCCTAAGCCCCTCTGAGCTATGGGTCTATACGAGTTTTTTTTCTTTCATATAAACTATGACGTGCATAGCTGCCAAGTTTGGAAATCTTAAAAAAGAATACGCTATCGACGTTTCAGCATACATGCCTATGATTGCAAGAAATTAACACTATTCCCCTGAGAATAATTTAATGACTTTCTCAAAAAATGAAGAAAATGAGAAAGTAATGCGAGATAATTTGTAAATTGTATAAATCAATAAAAGTTAATCAATCAATTACCTGCTTACCTCAAAAAAAAAAAAAAACAGAAAAAAAAGTTAAACAGTCTTGATCAGGAACACATCCACTACCTCTTTGTTTTTATCTTTCACATTTAATCTCCCATCCTCTAACAACCTTCAAAACAATTTTCATCTTCAGATTAGGCTCATTTTTAAACTTCCCAAACTAGCAAAAACTTGAAATCCAGATTCTAAATCCCAACAGTATCCTTACATCCCTTTCTCCTGCCAATAAGATTGGTGATGACATGGGTAGGCCTAGACACATTCCCATTCGCGCATATTACAAGGCCTTGTGTGTGTTAAATTTTGTCTTTAGTCTTGGCCCAGACTTGAAGGAAGAACGAGATGGATTTAGAAAACTTAGGGTAGATTTATTTGTTTGTGTCGATTCAAAAACACTCAGGAAAAGAATAGCGCTTAATGGGCTTTGTGGACACAATTAATGAAAGTGAGGGCAAAATTCTTCCTTAAGCCTTGCATGCCTTGCTTGCCGATTGTCATATAGATCTTTTTATGGGGCTTAGGGGACAAAATTGATGAAAGTGTAGGGAAATTTCCTACCACTGAATATAAAATCACTGCAGTCGACTCAGACTAAGGATTGTAGACACAACCATGAGATAAGAATTTTGCTGAAAAACATGACTAACGGAACAAATCCGTATTAAAAGGAAAACTTGGCAGCCATGTACATGTAATGAACACAACACTAACAGTAAAATGCATGATAAAGTGTACAACTAAAAGTCAAAGTTTTGTTACAGATCTAAATAATACATCAATGGTATTAACAGTAATCGTAGTAGCAAAATATGGGTAGCCAGGAATAAAAATATGACGGCTGTCGTCGACATCACATTAGTGGAATGAGTAACATATTATTTTTTCACGCAGTAGAAAACATAGCTTTGACTAAATGTAGATCTAATACTAATAAGGAAATCAATGACATAAATTGAAGAAAATTGTGGGATAATACTTATAAAACTTAAGGACTCCAACATTAATCAATGCTCTCTGAGCTAATAAAGAGAAGTAACCATTTTTTTTTTTTTTTAGCATTGGAATAAGAGGTGAGAATAACAGTTTTCATGATATCCTCACTCGAGGGTGATAATTAAAAATTTTCTTCATCCTCAACCTGGGTTAAGAATTTAATGAATCCCCTTACTCCTACCCCAGGTTGAGACTAAGAATAACTACTTTCTTTTATTCTCATCCCAGAGTGAGAATAACAACAGCTTTCTTTGAATGGCAAGTTGGCTAGCAGTTTATCTCTCATCAAATTTACTTTTCTTGAGTGCACATTCAAAAGTCCTGCCAAAAAAAATGCTTCCCTTTCCATATTATTATCCGTACATCTCTAAATCTAGATTCTAGATCTTATGTTAACATTTAATCAGAAATTTTTCCTTGAATGCAATTTTAACATGTAAAATGTAGATCTATCTTTCTTGTACTGGAACTCCACCTAGTCTAGTGGTTTCCCCGTCATAAACTATTTCCGTAGGCTATCTTACTAACCACTTAAAAATAAACAAACTGCAAAATATAGGCTACTTACTTTAACTTTAATCCGGATTACTTCTTTGTGGTCAAGATTGTAAAAACCTGCCATCTTCTCAAATTATGAATCACAAGAGACGGCTCGGCCTGAGCTTTGATCTATGATTAATCCAGATCTAGATTTTAATCCTCAAACAGAATGGCTCCAAGTCACCAGCATAAAAGGATCTTTTGATGTCCTATTTAAGAGGAATCCTAGATTACTAGAATCCACGATTTAGATCTAGATCATTTATCTAAGTCCCAGACACCTACACCTAGATCTAGAGCTATCTAAATGAGATCAGTTCTTGAGCTTACGATCCCATTTCAGATTCACCCAGAATTTCTGAATACTCTTCATGATGATTCAGACCCAATAGTCTGAGCAGTTTGGGATTGCGTTTTTTATTCGGAATTTCCTCTTCATTCAAACTCAGAGCTTCATTGACATCTCGATACATGTAGGCGACCGTCTTCATTGGCGAGTGCTGAAGATTAATAAATCCAGACGTCATCTAACCTGCAGAATGAATTTAGTTTTTAACTTCTGAATTCTACCTGTCGGTCCTGAATTAGATCGAGAATCTAGTGATAAAAGCTTTCCCTAGTCTCTGAATATGCATTCAAATTCCGATAAACTAGAAAGTTCGAACTATAATACTCTTCTCCCCTTATCGCTTTAAAACATCACAAAAAGGTCAATGTTCTTATAATCTACACTCGAATTACCGGGTACTAAGGCCCTACATAAAGGGTCTGTCTAACCATTGTTAAAGGATAAAGATTTGTGAGCTAGGTCTAGAGGGATCTACGGATCTAGTCCAGGCTTCTAGATAGCATTTTTTTCCAGACAGGTGTAACATTTTGCCTTCACTGCTGAGAGAATCCGAAATAAGAATCGGAATGTATACGTATAATTTGCGAATAAATCAACAACAAACAAATTTGTGACTGCTAGAATCTAGGCTAGGTCACCATGAACAGGATTAGGCTTTATACTGACAGGCTCGCATTTATTTTGTATCTGATTAAATGTAATAATAGTCGAAAGACTGCTAGGTAAAATAATCATGATATTTCTGTTGCGCCCGTGAAATTGTTTTTTAAAAAAATTTTTTTTTAAAGAATTAATTCGTTTCATCTCGTTTTGAAAGTTTTTTTTTATCGCTTTTCGGGTAACCTGAGAGATTAATCCAAAGTGTGAAATAAAAAAAAAACAACTTGTTTAAAAAAAAGTTCCTCTGCAAAAAGTCAGTATCGCCCATACTATAGAATTATCATTGACGTTTCCAGAGCCTCGGTTTCACTAACAAACGGAAATCAGTTTAATATCCTGGAAATGTGTAGTGAGATGTCCGCGCGGCCCCTACTTAAAGAGTTCCAGAACGCACATTGTTTGTGCTTTCTATTTACTTTCGGGACGTGCAGGCAGTATGGTTGTGTTCGATGAGTCCGGGAAGAAGAAGAGAAAAAAAAAAGAAGAAGAGAGAGAGAGAATCTTGTGAGAGAGTCTTACCCCTTTTTCTTCCAGAGCCAGAGTACCTGAAACAAATAGGTGACATGGTGTTACCGATCTCAGTAGTTATTATTTACCATATATATAATATATCTTGTTGATTATGAGTTCTCGCAAGATTCATAGCATCACGATATAGATTTTTCCATCACTTTATATTTTCTCTGGCTAACTTCCCCACGAGTACCGTTTCCTCAGTAGTGCTAGTATGTTGAAATCGTTTATGAAGTGTTGGGCAACATGGAAAGTGCAATAATGTTCCAAGTCGAGGGGTTTTTTAATACTGGCGGATTGAGTACGTCTACCTTACTAGTATCTCATTTAGCACAATTATAGCAGTGATTTCAATTTGCACATAAATATTGGCCTTTTTATTCTCTTTTTATTCAGGTTTTGTCACAAAAAAAGATGCAAAGATCATACCAATATGTCAATATAGTAGTAGGGTAAAACATAATGAAATAGTCTGCAATGAACTAGCCTATCTTTATGCAATGTAGCAAACGAATGCAATGTCGGAGCGATGTTATGGAGAGTCACTTAGAGCGAGGTTGTATGCAATAAACATAATATTTCGACTTCAAAAAGGTGGAAAACATATTTAAGTAAATTAGTTTAAGATTTTAAAACGTCATAATGATGCGCTATTACTCCGAAAAAAAAAAAAGTTTTAGATTATGCAAACCTGTAAATGCGATTTTATAGGACAGATAGAGAGATAAAAGAGTTCTTATCCATCTTTAGACAATTTGTACAACCCTGCATGCTTTTTTTTTTTTAAATATGTAACTAAATTTTGGTTTACAATAATTACTGATAGATAGGCAGTTGTTGTTTTTTTTTTTTCAGTTTCATAAACTCAAAACTATGTCTAGCTCGTTGATTTTATAGAAAGTAAGAAAGTGTCTAGAAACTACCCGGCACTTTTATCACAACTTTCATTTTCCCACTAAAGACCGAAAAGGATCAGTCACTTCCACCAAAACGACGTTCCATGCAATAAAACTTCAAACTGCTTTCTCCTCTCTGTGCAAATGAGCTTGAGGTCTTTCCAGCCTCTCCATTTCTTTCCCCCTTTACAGTAAAACTAAGAGCAGGCAAAAACAGCTAAAACACAGGAAGAGCTCTGACCTCAATGTTAAAGTTGTTTGCTCCCACATTTCACTTACATCTACTCGGCATTGGGAATATTGTTTTAAACACCGATTACATTATTTCAACCGGTTATCTTATCGAATGAATGGCCTCAAGGTTTTCTTTCATACGATAATCATATTAGGCACATTACATAATTGAAACTACAAAAGAAACATGTCGGGTTTTGTCCTTGCATTGTCACCTCATCCACTATTCTATATTGAATACATACACTATACTCCAATTGTCATATTTTATTTTCTTCTAAATGACTGCGATATTGAGCAGTAATCCTTTATTTCTCCGTCACCAAACAATGCGGAAAACAAGAAGAAATATTTTACATAACTTTATTGACCATAGATATCAGTTGTTTATCACGTTTTAATCACGCCTGCAAGAGAGAGAGATAACATTATCAGTTTCCGCGTTACCTAATCCTGCTTCAAAGGCTCCTAAAAAATACAGGCCTATAACATGTAGTTATTCTACAAGATAGGTAAATGGCACGTTGTGGTACACTATTTTAAATTCGTGTTCTTTTCTTTCTTTCTTTCGTTGCATCTGGAAAATAAGCTTAGTTAATACTAATATAAAATTAAAATAACGTTTTCAGATCTAAACCCTATATACATATCGTTGCTAGTGTATAGCGATGCGTTGTGAAGTCCATTACGATAAATTATGAGAGAGAAAATAGACTGAAAAGAAGTGGAGAGAGAGGAAAGCCTAAGGCGAAAATCGGAAAAAGATTTTTTAAAAACTTGTCTGCTTTTTTTTTTTTCAGGCATACAATAGTTGTTGGTGTTATTGAAAAGCTCTTACAGATTTAAGTAAGCCTTACATTTATAACGGAAACTAGCGCTACTTAAGCTAAATTATTCATATGTCTCAACATCTCATTATACAGAAACTTTTAAACAATGTGAAGTTCAGATATGCAAATGTGCAAGTACAGAGGGGCCCTAATACCCCCCCCCCCCCC
>BLXT01001882.1:215176-234454 GCA_019648995.1 Plakobranchus ocellatus
TTTTTTTTTTTGCTTCAAAATCCTGTTGTTTTGGGTGAGCTTTCCTGTTTTCAAATATTTCTGCCTGGAAAAACTGGGCTAAGATAATTTTTTTACCTTAATGCTGTTATAATTCATATAAAGGCAAGATGCTGAAGCTTATCATTATCAGAGTTCTGCACATATTCAAGTTCAGGAAATGATTATCCTGCCCTATATTAACTTTGAATTTTTTTATTTGTCTCACACCCCACTGAGAGTGATATCCACACTGAATTTCCATCTTTAAGTAACGGGAGAGAATATTGCTTGGAATGCTAAATTGAAGCTTTAAATGAAACTGAAAAACATAATTTATTCCTCTTGCTGTGACTGTTTGACAAAATGAAGGCTAAATGGAAGGCTTTAAAGTAGCAATGATAATAGCAATGAAAAAACTTGGCATGTATGTTGATAATACTGGCATTGGCCAGGGATACAAAGATAATCAAATTATAGCAGTATGAAATATTTGTACATCAACAGTATCAAACCAATCCTAATCTTGCTTTTGCTGAACAGGTCTAGATTCTACTTTGCTAGTTATGGGCTAGATTCATGTCCCTTGTCCTTCCAATCCTTATGCATTGAAACATAACAATCTTATTTCTGCTTCAGGTGTTGGCGCCTGCAAACACTGATCCTTTCCAAAAAATCTACGACCTTCTCTACCCCCAATCCAATTTTTTTCCAAATATTTGTCATATCATTCTTATTACTAAGAATAAATGAATAACACTTTGCACTGTAATGTAATTTTGAATGTTGAATCTAATTACGAGTATTATTTTTAATACTGAGTTAGAGACACATTATGTTGCCTAGTTATAATTATGTGGATGCTGAAATGGTAGTGGTGGCTTTGTTCACAGCAACAGTGAGTAGGTAGTGTGGCATATGCAAGGTAAAAAATTTTTTCTTGAATAGATTCTAACACCAGAAGATAAATACACTTTTGACTGTTACATATATATTTAAATTTAAATTATGAATATTTTTGTTCCCAGAACACAAAAGGAATTGTCTCCTAACCATTCACCTTCTGAAACAGCCATGGACCTGCCGCTGCTGGGCTAAAAAAAAATCTGCCTATCAAACAATAGCTAATGATCATACAGGTCTGAGTCTGGCCATGCAAATCTTAATCTTTTGACTGAACTTTTTGCATAGTTCAGTTTGGCACATCAAAACTACTTCAATGAATCTATCAATTTGAGATAATTTAGTGATTTTAGATTAACTTTTCATCTAATTGTTTGCCAAGGTTCATTCACATCCAAGGAAAAATACCATTGTGTTTATATTTACAAATAAGCCTGGACATTGATTAAAAATTCACCTCACTGCCTGTTTGTATGTTTTGGTTGACAGCAGACATCTCTTTTTTTTTTTTTTAATTTTGTATATTTTATATCAAATAGTTGATCACAGGTGCAGAAATTCTTCCCCCCGCCGCTGCACACACACACACACACACACACAAAATCTGGGTCTGATTGGAAAGCATTCCTCTACATTTAAATTGAGGGTGTAATTTACCAGGTTTTCGTGAATGTTTTATTGCTTCTAGGTAGATTCAAGTATAAAGCTTAGTAAACTTTTAATTATTTTTCACTCCATCAATTTAACTACCTAGAATGATTTCTAAAGGCTCAAATTGTTGTTAATGACTAAAATGGAATCAATTTAAAGTTGATTTTTTTCCCTACTTTGTTTTTTGTTTGGCAACAATCTTTGAGTTTGATATCAAGAAGAAGGCCCCTCCACTGAATGCTAACTACAGACAGTAAAGGAGTAGTGTGATATCTCTGCAAAACCTGTGTTTCTATGGTAGTTCTTCATCATAGATTTTATGCCATTTAAAAGTATCAGTTTGGTTCTAGAACTCTGTATGATGAAGTTGTTTTTGACTAGTTTATTATAAATCTTTAAATAGAGAGCTTTTGGCTTTCTACAAAAAAACTTCCAAAAAAAAAGTACAGATGTTGAATACCAGAATAGCTTTTTAAATCAGAGAATTGAGTCACTTTACTGTACAATTTTGATTTTTTTTTTTTTCTATTAAGCCTATGTGAGATTGAACTTTAATAAAGTAATGGGCCCACATTTTTTCCTTTTATTTGGTATCATTATTATATTTTTTTCATTATATTTGTTTGTGTGTGTGAATTGTAGATTAGATGATCCTGGAGACAAATCATCACTGTAATTTTTTAGCAAGTAACACATGTCCCAGAGCTAGATTAAAAATGAGGTAAGTTTTTTTTTCAGATTTAGCATTCTTCATGCTCAATTTGTATTTAAGCCTTTGTCATTGCTAATTTGAGTACATCAGTAATTTTTCTGATTTTCCTCTTCTCCTCCTTACCTTTAAATCAACTTAAATTAAAGCAAAAAATTGCCATTCAGCCAAGGATAAATTGTACTTCTCTTTCAGTTCTTAAGGATTGTATTTGTCACCCATCACATTACTTGAGATAGCTTATCCATTCATCTGCTCTATCATGCACAGAAAACACTCTAATCTCATATTTTAAAGATGCTCATTTATGAAATTCTATTCCAATATGTATTGTGTGTTTGTGGACATGCTGAATTTGTGAATTTGGATACTTTTGTCACCTACATTGCCTTCAAAATTCCCTATAATCTGGCTTTCCTGTGTATAGAGGCCAGGGATTTAGAATGGATAGGGAGGGATAGGTTTATGCTTTTGCTAGAGTGAAGTTTTTATCTTAAACTAAAGCAACATAAAGAGAAAGTAGCTGTCAGTTGCTGCTTCTCAAAACCATTCTCTATGACTTGTGGTATTTTGGACTAGCATCAAAAGCCTGAGGCTGGATGGGAGAAGGTAGAAAGTTTTTCCAGCATCAGATCAGGCATCCTTGTTTTTCTTTTTGGAATAAAATCCCTTTTTTTAAAATTTTTTTTATTTTTTTATTTTGTTTTTTTTTTTTTTACTCGCATCATACTTTTAGTTTATAAAACAGAAAATATGCACCTCTTTTGTCTATTCTTTTTTAGTCACAGATAAATTGTAATTAAAAAAAAAACCAGCTCTTAAGTTTAATGGAAATCACTTTTGGAAGGCTAATTCTAGTTTAGTTTATAGAGAAAAATAAACATCAAACAATCTTGTCCACTATTAGATTACAAGGCTTTAGTCTATAGTTTTTTTAGTTCTATGGAGCCTCTTAATCGGAGATATCCAGTTATCGACAATTTTTTTTTTTGATCATGCTCTCCGAAAAAGAACAAAATGCTTGCACAACCTAAGTTTAAAACAGTGCTACTCAACTGTGCTAAAGACTTTTTTTTTTGTTACAGGTTGTTTTCTATAATGGATAAGCCATATACATTTTCACAATGGTAAAAATAAAGATAATAAAATGTGCTGACTCTTGGGCATAAAAAGCACATGGATTGCAAAGCCTCTCATCTTTTTAGATTTGAGTGAGAGCTTGTGTCATCATTTAAAAAATCTGAATTTTGTATTTTGTATCAGTATAAATGTTACAGAAAAAGGTATTAACTTGAGGTTAACCTGCAAATCTGGTTTATAGTGCTTGCAAAATGTCACAATATTGTTTTGTTGGTTTTTTTTTTCATTCATTTTTTTCAGCTTCAAGCTGCCTGAAGATTTTCATGAGAGTGAAGAAAGCCAGTTGGATGAAGATCAACAAAATGAAGAGATCTTTTTGATCAGAACACCAAAAAAGGTCTGCTTTATTTCTTCAGCCTATCAAAACTTTAAGCCTTTGCTACTATAATTTTTGTATTAATATTTATATTTAAGAAAGATAATCACTGCTTGAAATTTATTTTGACAAAATAAACAGTTTCAGATGTGATAAGGGAAACAAGGCATCTATAAAAATTAAATGATGTGGATTTGTAGGTACTCAAAAATGCTTATCATTTCCTCTTTGTGCCATTATAAAAAAATTCTTCCCTTTTTTCTGTTTGAAGAAAGCATATTATAATTTTCCTCTCCTCTCAAATAATGCAAAATATTTCAGTTTAGCTAGGGCTGCATTATTTTGAAGCGGAGGTAAAGAACGTAAACTACAATTAAAAAAGAATCAACTTTTATCAATCTAGGAAAGACATTCCTTTCAAACATTTTGGTCTGAAGTCTTCATGTGAGCATATCTCAATTAATATAAATATTATGTATGTCACATAGCCTTTCACACCTTTTAACTCCATTTCAATCTCTAAGGTGTTTTTTTTTTCTTTTTTAAATATTTTAATTCTGAAAAGTATCTCTATATGCCAAAGAGTGACTTGCATCTGAGAAGCCCCAATTAGTAATGAAGTACTTGATAGTAAAAAAAATGTGATAAATTAATATGTGTTAAAAAAATTTTATTAACTGTGTGTTTTTGTTTTTCTTTTCAACTCCTGTCATAGTTTGACATAACACAACTGAATGGTGTGGAGTATATACCAGGGCAAATTAAGGATTTTGCAGTAAGAGAACTCTTTCCTTCTTCCTTTTTATTTTTTTTTAAAATTCAATGTCAAGATTCTTTAGTACCTAACTTGTCATGTAAGCCTTTCACATTGTATTTAAACGCCAAACAGCATAGTTATATTGGATAGAATCTTTAAATGTTCAGCAATGTCATCACATGCCAATGCTATGGAAAAAATAAAAGATTTTTAGACATCATTTAGTTTAAGACAGTATGTTAGAGATTATTTATTTAAAAACAAAATGAAAATCATTTCCTTCAAATTATATGCTTGTTATAATGTTTTCCTCCAATATGAATACTTCAAAATTTTATTATTAAAGTATTTTGTTTGCCATTTTTAGGTTGATGACTCTTTACCAGGCCAACTGTCAGCCACATATCAGCTGGCTGCAAGTAATATTCAGGTGAAAGCTTGTCCTCTGTGTTTGAAATATTACTCAATTATTTTACTTGTTCCTATATTGTTTTGTTATTTCATATATATGTTTCATCCTATGAAAACCTTTTTTTTTCTAACTTCAATCACATGAATTGGTGTTTAGCAAAATCATAAGGAGCCTTATTTGTTCCGATGTTATAATTTTGGTGGAGGAATCAATAGAGCATATGGGGCCTCAAATTAACTCAAAGTTAACAATTTTGTACTGTAAGTTTCTGTTATCATCCTGAAGTACCTTCATGACACTTTGAGGGATCCCTGAATTGATGGCTGTCCGTTTTGCGTCATTCAAGGTGTTTTTGTTTCCTTGGGTGGATCATTTTAATTTTTGTTTAGAGGAGAACCGAATTAAAAGTTAAGCCTCGGTATGAATTTTAAAATGCATCATACATTTGTGAATGTTGAGGGAATATGGCATCGTCATCTCACACATCCTTCTTTAAAATTGTGTTGTTCAATAATATTGAATCCTTTGCCAGTAAGACCAGCAAATGGCTTTTACACCTTCAAACTGTAATGATAGGCATGGATTTTACAGAAGCAAAAAGAGGAGTTCTTACTTATGTGAAAGAAAGCATAGTGAGATAGAGCGAACAAAAGAAAGTGATGAAACACACCCTAATCTTGAAATATTTAAGAGAGCTAGTACTGCTGACTTTGGAGATTTTAGCTTTTCTCATTTGCACCAAATTTGAGCAAATACACAAATTACAGGAAAGTGTTTCTCACAATCAAAGAGAACGAATAATTGTAATCAAGGTTTTGTAGGCAAGAAAGTTTGCTCCTGTCCCTACCCAATCCAGTAACTTCTGAAAGAATGGATTTCTAAAATGCTTTGAAATATGGATGCATATTTTTGCTGGTCCTTTTTCAGGATTTTGACTTGAAGCCTCTGATCAAGCGTAAAGGAAAAGTTGTTGTAGGTATGTACTATTGAATCAAATTTGGTTATCTGAGCTCAGGTCTTTATGCCCCAGTTTACAAATATTTCATGAAATACATTGCCACAATAGTTCTTTCATTTGAATTATAAATGTGAGTGTAGTTTTTATGGAGGTGAATACAATAATTTTACAAGTTTGTGTGAAACCACTTCTGATAAGTTGGAACCCACGTATTACACACTTTAAAACTTTTTCATCTGGTCATGTGCCTGACCATTCTCTTGCAAGTTATTTATTCTGGGAGTTGTGCAAAACAATGTGTAAAAGGCTGCCTTCAGTATGTCGCATACTCGGTTTTATGAGAAACGTTGCATCATATGTCTTCTTATAGATGATAGTCTAGCAGTCTGCATACACATAGAAGAAACAAGGGATTTGTACACTAAGTAAAGCTGTATCTTAGCCCTCCTTAGCCTCCCTCCATATCCAAACTGCTGGATTCTTTCTGAATTGAAAGCACTTTTAGAAAATATTTGTTGGGTTTTCATTGTTATAATGTACATTTTAGAGTACAGTACATCCAATTACATTTGTATCATCTTTTCAAATCCAAGAAGTTTGGCATAGCTGGTCCCCAAATTATTTTAGATATTCAATCAATTCTTTTATGAGATATGAGATGTAGTTAAAATCATAGGTATCAAGTCTTCAATGTGAATAAGACGCTTAAGATGTTGTTTTATTATTTACAAATATGAATTTGTGTGTTATGCGTATCGTTATTGGATTGCTTTATTCACATGATGTGATACTATAAAATGTATTTTGATTTGTTTTGGATCATCAGGAAGGTCATTAGATGGACATTTGTCAGTGACCAAGTCATACAGTGTAGAGTGCAAGCCTTCACCATATACTTTGCCTAATTTTCAAAATCCAAGACCTTCTCTTGTGCCAATGCCTGAGGGTCTAAAAGTTCGATTTACCCCCTTTGGATCAGGTAGGCGTCCTCTTATAGGGCATTTCTCTCTAACACCAGTACTATCGTTTAAGGCCTTTTCATCAGACGGTCATTACTGTGGAAACCTTGTAATTCAAAATCTATGGGAATGGACCGAAACTGAAAAATTTATGGCACAGTTTCATGCATGTAATATTTCTGCCGGATAATAGCTTTAACTCTCTTGCGACGCAGCTGACACCTGTTGCGGGCGACCCAAAACTTCCCGGTGGACGGCGCCCGCAACTCTTGTGGTTTGTACTTTTACCGCTCTACAACACCTATAATAACCCACAAACAACTCACCGCCTCAATATTATTGTTCCTGAACCATTTCTAAATCGCATTTTTGTCATTGTGGAACTTGGTTTTTTTTATAAAATAATTTAAAACGCGTGTTGCAGAACCAAAAGTCAGCCCATAATTAGTGAAATCTGTGAAATAGATGGAGATGTGGATCTAGGTCTAATGCAATTATGGTCTTGAATGGACTTAGTCTGTTTGGTTTTTTTCGGCAGATGGATTTGGGAAAGCTTTCTCTGATGATGATGTAGAGTTTTTGTCAGTAGAAAGTCACAATGATGACCTAGATCTAGATCCAGATATAGTATAGAGCTAAGAAACGCTCAGAGTAGTGGTTCTAGTAGCACTAAATGAAGACCCCAACGAAAAGGGAGCACAGATGATTTTCAGTGTAGATATCTAGATCTAAACAAAATCCATAGAAGTCAAAAACATCTTCCCTTACTTTTGTGTGTTCTTACCTGTTTGCTGCATCTTTCATGGGCTTCAGAAAATTTTCCAAAAAATCAAATTTTTACCCTTTTTGTAAAAAACATACAAAATCAACAAAGGCAGCTGAATATAAAGTGTTGCAACTAACAGATCTAAAGATAAATTGTATGTGTACAAAGTTTTACAATAATTGCTCCATTACTTTTTTTTTTTTTACATTTAAAAAAAACGGCAAAAAACCTCAGTCCAGAGGGATAGTCGCAAGTGAGTTAACAGAAATCTGGAGCTCCTGGTGGTGTAGCGGGAAATACTATCTGAGATCCTTAGGAGCCCTCTGTCTTTCACTCCTTCATCTATAACATGTGATAGCAAAGGAAACAAATGCCTCCATTCTACTTTTTTTTTATCTCCTCCATACTTTTAGATGTACACACATGTTATAAAACCCTATTTAAGACAAGGCTTAGCAAATTGAGTGAGTCTGTGTATATTTTAACTTTTAGTAACCAGTTCAACACCTGAGGTTTTTTTCTTCATTTAACATACTATCAAATTCTAAAAAATTTAATATATCCCATTTTTATTTTAACTAAACCAATTTCACCCAAGGGAAGTAAAACTTTTATACTTTTTGTTTTTATCAAGTTTAGGATACTGAATGTTTTGTGTATTACTATCAGGTTATTGATTTTATTAAAAAATTTTGTTTGCTGTCCAAAACACCTCTGACTGAAATGTGGATTTTAGCCCTTGGATACTAATAGTTGAGTGTGTAAAATAGATCTATACCTTCTTTGGAACATCAATTACTTCCCTTGGGTTAGTATTAGGTACTGACTCCCCCATATAGTGTGCATAGCTGGCGGTGGAGGAGAAGACAGTGTTAGTGCTATTATATTAAGTAATTACATAAGGCAAACAACCCCCACCCCCCCGCATCCCTTTTTTTTTTGCTCTTAGCTTGTTTTTCTCACAATTCGACATTTGTGGCCTGCTCCCTTTGATGTGGAATCATCAAGTGGGCACTGAAATTACTTCCCTTGGGTTAGTATTGGGTACTGACTCCCCCATATAGAGTAATAAATGTACATAACTTCACCCAAAACAGCTTTATCATTGTGAAAAAAAAACTGAAGGGGCAGTATGAAAACTAAAAGGAAGTGAGTATAGAGCAGACCTGCCAACTTTCCGTTTTCGCCGGGAAAAATTCCGGTGAACGCCTATAAATTCCATTTTCCAGGCTGCCCCGCTAAAATCCCGCTCAATTGTCCCGATGGACGGGAAAAAATTATCTCGTTTTATCCGTTGGATCCATGCAATATCTATTGGCGTCTACTCTTTACCTATTTAAATAGCATTGAATATTTTTAAATTACTATCCTCATAACCCAAGTATCCAATTCGCGGCACATAACGTTTATTCAACATTCTGTGTAAAGAGACCGAGAAGCTTCTGTGTTATTGATATGTCTCGGTGCTACACGCAGACATGCCGGCATTATGCTTTAGGTGTAATTCATCCCGCCAATGGGGAAAATTTTACACTTTGGCTGTTTAACTATAGGCTTGTACTTTTGTTTCATTTTGTGCGATTTTCTTTCCATTCACACAGTACAAAAATGCGGTATCGATGGAAAGTTGATTCTCGTTTTTTTTGTAACTGCCCTCGAAGTAGACCGGCGTGGTTTCTTTGATCTTATACCAGGCTTGCAAAGTGTCGTTGGACTAAAGAAAGCATCTAGAAGATCTATCCCGAATTTTTTTTTTCTTTTGAGGTGGGGGGGGGAGGAGGGGGAGTTCTGCAACACAATAGACCCTCGGCGCTGGTGGTAAGGTAACCAACAGTTTTGCCCTTCCCTCCCCCCCCCCCCGAAATACCTCATAATCCATCTTGCACTGATAGACAAACAAGTAAGCTATGATAATTATCATTTGAAAGTCAACATTGTGCACGATGCAGTAGGCCTAGAGTGATAATTAGCCTACCATGTCGGCAATAGATCAAAGAAATCAAAGGTTGGTTTTTGTGAGTTTCAGCCCGACCTTCAAGACAGCCCCAGATCAAAGTAATTTCAGATTCCGGCAATGTCTAGTTTTGACATTATATCATTATATGAATGGTGATGTGCCTACAAACTGCCAGACGTTTACAAAAAGCAACTTAATACGCATTTTTTCATAATACATTTATCTTATAAATAATAGCTAAGATGTTATGTGCTAGATCTAGTTTGAAAAATCTCATCAGATCTGCACACCAAGTACATGTAATAACTATATCAAATGCACTGAAGCCTAACCACCTTACCATCCAATCTAAACTCTCTCTCTCTCTCTCTCTCTCTCTCTCTCTCTCTCTCTCTCTCTCTGTCCTCCCCCTCTCTCTGTCTCTTTCTCTCTGTTTCTCTTTTATCACTCTGTGAGTGTCTCTCAGTAATTCTCATTCTTTGAACTTTCTCTCCTTTTTTGTTTCTCTCTCTCACTCTCTCTCGATCTAGGCAATATCAAGATCCAGGACATTTCTAATTTCGCTACACTCTTAATATTGTTTCTAGATGTATAATCAAAATTTGATAATGGTCCTAGAGATCTAATTTAGGCTTTAGTCAAGGCCTTAGCCTACACAGACATGAATACATTGTAGGCCGACATGACTTGCGGGGATCTCTGTAATTTCAAATAGAGCAAAAAAAAAAAAAAAAAAATCGATGTTTTCCTTTATTTAATATACAATGGGTCACAATGTTAAGCCTTACTGAGATTTTGTAGACCTGTCTCACACAGATTTTCTTTTTTTTTTCATGTAAACCTTTATTGAATTAGCTAGATTTTTAATTTTATACACTGTAGTGCACCTTAAAAAAAATTCATCATCCAGGCCCTGAGCCTTTAAGGCTTGATAAATGGTGATATTATTGGGACTAATGGCAGTGAGTAGGGAGATACTTTCTTGCATCTTTAGAGTCTTGCATTAATTATCCTCTGATAGTATACTTAAATGGTATGGAATGTCTGTGGTCGAGTATATAATTAAGGTGTAGTACGGTTTATCCATGCGCATTTAATTGTATACTGGCATATTCCTGTGAGACTCTCTAAATTCCTGTGAGTAGAGGTGAATATTCCTGTGAGAACAATTTGGGGTTGGCAGGTCTGATAGAGGGTGATAACCTTGTCCTGATGAGGTCAATGACTTGGTAGTCTTAGTCTCAATGTACTATTTTCTCTAAACAAAGGAGGAGAGGGCAAGTCGAAAATGAATACGCATTTTCCCTCTGCATTTCAGTGCCCATTTGATGATTCCACATCAAAGGGAGCAGGCCACAAATGTCAAATTGTGAGAAAAACAAGCTAAGAGCAAAGAAAAAGGCCAGTGAGCGTAGCTCTGAGCCTAGTCTAGTTTCACACCTTTTCACTTCTCCTGCGCATCCCCCACCCTCCATTTCAAATCTCATCACCCCTGCAATAATTCAATCACAAGGAATAGTCTTTTTTATCGGGCACATTAATTTTGCTACGAGAGGCAGCCAGGCAAAAGGCATTTTGGTTTAGTTTGATTTGAAAACCGGTGTGGAACAGTCAAATCAAGAGGAATGAGCAGAGCAGCATGTCTGAGGACAAAATTTTGTTAGTAAGGATTAAGAGGGAATTACAGTAGACCACACCTGAACCGAAAAAACGGCTAAACCAAAATGAAATTGAAGAGCTTTCCGTTTTTCCTCTTATTCTTTCTTATTAAACATGCGGTAAACCGAAAGTGTTGGCTGCCAAACTATCGCTAAAGCGAAATAAAAACTACTGGGAAAGCCCAGTCACTGTCCGACCAAGACATGTAAAAAAGACTTTTTTTTTTTTAAACACACCTTGTCCTTCTTTTTCTTTCTAGCATTACTCCACCCAAACCCATTACTGTCTGTTAGTTACACCGGTACCTCACACTACAGACGGCCACGCCATCTGTCTTGCTGAGAACTTCAGTACCGTGAAACTTAGGTGATTATTAAATTGTAAAAGTAGAGACTTAAGGACTGGAAATCTTACTTAGGCGATGTTGAAGTTGTGGGAGTTCTATTATTCTATATTGATAACAGGCGCAATAACCTCTTAATTGAAAAGGAACGAGAAGGAGATAAAGAAATGGATAAGAAAGAGAAAAAGATTCGTGGATAGATGTGTTCATTCAGATTGAGGTGTGACGATGGGTGGGGAATGATTTAACTTCATATTTCGGAAGATGGTCACTCTCCTTTTAATCTTACTTATTTAATGCACTATGCTTAAACCAAAATAAAATCATATTCCCTAGAATTTCGGTTTAAACGTGTTCCACGGTATTTGGGACTTTTGAAGTGCATTGAATGAAGGGAAATTGTGAGATGTCTAATTAAGTGGAGCGCACTGTATCTCTGTTTACCTTGTATCCTCGTAAGTGCATGGTGCACCTACATACACTCACGGGCCTTCTGACCCATTTGCGAACTGCACAGTCTGAAATGCACATTTCACCATAAACTGTCTTCATTCTTGCATGAAAATTTGCAGCAGAACATCCCTCAGCTGCCAAAAACTCAATAACAGAGCGCTGTTTGATGAGAAGGTCATTGGACGTCGCCATTGTCTCATAAACATGGCTACCCCATCACGTGTTGGGCGTCACTGCATTATGAGTACAAATGACGTCACACAAACTTGTTGTTCTAGTTAAGCCTTGAAAAATGGTTCGAGAGTATATATGTATGAAATTTTAGGTTGATGTGACAAAAATCGACTGAGTTATTAGCAAACGGAACTCAATTATCAGCCTGCCCTCGTATAAGTAAGGTACTTACTTCATCTTCTTCACCTTTGCTCACAAATATACTCTGTTTTTTCGTCCAGGTAGTTTTTATATATCCTAAAACTTTGATAGTTGTCAGTATACATGCATTGCAAAGCATGATGGGGAATGAAAATAATTTTACAATTTTTGTCTCCATTTATCACAAGGTACACCTAGCACTGTGCACAGATCCCACAAACATCATAAAGGACACAAACGTTCCAGGGAATCCGTGCCACTCTCTCCAGATGAAACAACACAGAAAGCGAAAAGAAGGAAAAAGGGTAAAGAGGTCGAGCCAAACAGCTTTGTGGAAAATGCTGGCCTGAGACACAGTGACAGTGGGCAGAACAGCAGTTTGTTAAGCTCAACTGATTCCACAAACACCGCAAGCAATAGCTCTGCGAACTGGGCTTCCCCAGAAAAGCAACGAAAAAAGAACAAAAAAGAGAAAAGACATAAGAAGGAAGAAACTGTAGGAGATTGGGTACCACAAGTACAGAACAACTTCCTCAGTACCATGAGCTTTTCGATGCCTGTTGAGTCTCAAGACGTGCCCAATTCAAATAGTGGTAAGAATAAGAAGAAAGGCAAGAGTGTGAGTTTTTCTCTAGAAGATAGCATTTTCATGGACAGTTCCGGAGATGCTTCACACCTCACAAAAGGGGAAACACCTCCTCGTTTGTCCGAGAGCATCCACCATACTGTTAACGGTGAATCAGAAACGTCCGAGAAGTTGATAAAGAAGCAGAAACAGGCCCTGTCGTCTGGCTACAGCAGTATAGAGTCCTCGTTTGAACTATCTCCAACATCTAACAACAGTTTTAAGAAGAAGAAAAAGAAAAAGCACAAACATAGACCTGATGAAAGCCCCTAACTTTATAATTGTTGATAGAAATATTTGAAATAAATTTGCCCCCTTTTTGTTACAGTTATGAATTTATATTGTACTTTTATCAGTTTCAGCTTGCTTTTGTGTAAGCAATTATACTCATCACTCATTTGATATTGCTAATCTGTGTGTATACAAAATATGAAATTGGAATCAATCTTTCTTGGTTATACAGAAACTAGAATAAAATTGAATAAAAAAAACTAAAGTGGGTCTCATGCTTAGTCCAAGCATCGGGGAACCAGGAGTAGGATCCTGATTGTTCTTGGCATATGGCATCATGAGGTAGTTTGCCATTGCTTTCCTCGCCGCCTTTACTTTCGCCAGATCTTAAGAGATCTAGCTACCCATTTAGTGCTGGCTGGACTTAGAGAAGCAATGGAAAAATTGACTTGGCCTGGAATGGTTGCATATCTCGTAGTTAATGTGAGGAAAACATACTCAGCAGCAATCTGTCAAATGAACAATAGTAAAAAAAAGTTCCCTTGATTGTTTTGTTAGGTAGATTATTTTAGTTTTTCTTGGAACTTAAACAGCGATGATTGCAACTTTGAGTAGTTTGAGGCATTGTCCAGTCAAGGCTATTTAGATGATACCGCAAGACTTATACCAATATTTAAAAATCAGACCAGATAGAAAATTAAAAGCAACTCTTTCTTATTCTAGAACTTAAGTTGCATAAATTGTTTAGATAAAGGGTTTGATAGCACTTTAGTAGTACATGCCTTCTACATGTAACAACCGAGATACACGTCCATCTTTGAATGTTGCTTGTGATCTGCGATCTCAACACTTTCCTTTTAGCAACGAGACAGGGGCCAGTAACATGAGGGAGGTAAGAACAGTGTCTGAACACCAGTCTGTTCTATTTTCATTTTACTCAAACACTACGGGGCGCATCATCTTGAGGGATCCTATACAATATGCTGAAATGTACATTTTACTCAAACACTATGGGGCGCATCATCTGGAGGGATCCTATACAATATGCTGAAATGTACTGTAAACGTGTAATACATGTGCAATCACTTCTGCGATGCTGGATCGGCGATTGTACAAGCTCAAGGCACTTAGAAGGGAGACGCATTTCAAATGACTGACTCTACGGTGAACTTGTCACTGGTTGGTAGTGATAGCTTATCATCCGGACAATCAATGAGTAATTCCGGGCGATGAATCCCCAGTATTCTGACAAATTTAGCTTTGTTCTCTGGGACTATGCTGCAAAGACATGTCCAACAGCTTTTGACTTATATTAGTGAGAAAAAAATGGCTTCCCAATTATTCTCTCATGTTCACCATGTGGCTATATATTTGATAGCACAATTGCCGTATGCATTATACGTACATGCTGTGTTGTCCCACCGTGATTGAATCAGTTTAAATGGGCACATGATACTTTTATTTTCCTAAAGCCGCTGAGTCTGCATAATTTGATTTTTCTGATAAATTGAGGTATATTCCAATAGCATTACCAAATTTCCCTTACTTTGTTCTTTATTTTTCCAAAAAAGTTATTTCAAAATCTCAGAGAGCCATACCCAATACTTCGAGGCCAACACATACCACATGGACTACTTCAGCCAAGTGCAATTCAGATTCGGATGGTAAACTGTCGAGTCCTGCTCCTTTATTTTTATCAGTTGTTGGTAAACATGGTCCATACATATTCAATGGAGGCGAAAGAGACAAAGTAGAGGTGAAGAGCAACTAAGGAATGATGCGGGTGCTAAACTGATCAGCTTGGGCCTAGTCTAGTGAAATAGGTATGTGTGTGTGCGGCCCTATTAACTCCTTTGAAGTTTGATTCGGCTTCCCAAAACAGGGACTTTGTTCTATTGGATACGATGATACAAATATGTGTATGTTGAGGAAAAGAGTATAATCTGTTTTAATTTTCATTGGGAGGAAACAAGCATAATTTTTGCATCGTAAAATGAGATTTGTGTAAAAACATTTATAAATAGAAAAGAATGAAAATATGCTACGTTGGTAAAGATTAAGAAAAGCCTAGATAGAATTGGAAGGCTGAGAAGGCTAATACTTATTTTCTATGCTCTAGTTCTGCAGTCGCCTTTTCCAACAACTTTCTCACAAAGGGCTATGTCTATCTGCGTTAAATCCTTGTACCGGTAATTAAAAATATATATATGTTAAGAGAAGTGAGGAATTTCTTAGTTCTGCTAAACTAGGCCTTCTGAGAAATGATATCAAGATATTGACGTATAAATTAAGAAATACAGTGTCCAATCGAGATCTATGATCAATTCAAAAGGCTACCAAAAATTACCAGTACGTATTTCTGTATTTTTATTTTTTTTTAATAGGCTATGCAGGTGAGTTGGGCTGAAGAGAAGGAGCCAAAATAATTGAGATCAACATTTATTAAAAATCTAAATACCGACATTGATCATATATCCGGTATTAAAATAAAATTCAATGTAGGCCTATTTAAAGAACATTTTAGATACAAGATAAGAAAATTTAAAATAAAATCTCTTCTAGGTCTACATTGCAACAGTAAAATAAAATCTCATTTTCACGTCTCATTTTTATTCATAGGCCTATGTAAAGCCGGCCTTTTTAAAAATATGTATCTGCTGCTGGAGCATAATTTTCTAGAGCAGTTGCTTTTCCCGTTTTTTTTATTTTTTAAAATTATATATGTACCACTCGTTGTCACTACAGTTATCATGATCAATGAATTTTTCCCCAGGTGTTTTATAGAAATTTTATTTCTAAATTTTTAAATACATATAAACCAATCTTACCTTTGTTACTTACACGAAATTTCTCTTGAGAAAAAAAAAAAGGAATTTATTCATAAACACCGTTATTTTGGAAATTATCGGAATTTTTTTTGGCTCTTCTTTTTAATGAGCGCAGCTGAATTTTATTTTATTTTAAACAAAATCAAAACCCAAAATATGGTAAGCAAAACAACGACGAGAACAACAAGAATGATGATGATGATGATAATAATAATAATAGTAATAATAATGATAATAATATTAGTAATAATAAAAGCATAAAAAGAAGTCTGGAGATATCTAGATATGGGCTAGGTCAAATGTACTCAACTGTATCTTCGTCAACGGGGATAAGGTTTAAACTAGGAGACGTGATGAATAACTATGACAAAGAAAATATTATTTTGTTATTTATATTAGTTATTACATGTATTTTGGTGAGAAAATTTATCTAAGAATTAACACAACACTCAGGCATCTGAAAAATCATTAGATTTTAAAACTTTTAAAGTTTATGAATTTAAATCTCGATCTAGATGAAATTTGAAAATTGAAGAAGCGTAATTGCTGCCGTGCATTGGTAACACGGGCGTATTTAGTACTGGAATCGAGTAGACCGGAAACAGGTCCCCCTTGTCTGGGATAAAGGGGCGCAACTATTTCAGTGCGAACAAGAGAGCAAGCACGAATGCCTCGATTGGATTGGGGAGGGTGAAGCATGCAATTTTGAATTAGTCTAGAATCAACTGTTCTATTGTTTGATTTGTAATAAAATCAAGCAGTCCCTGGTTGCCAGTGGAGTGCCGATAGGCATACACATTAAACACAATGTGACAACTGAGATCTGACCACAGCCTTTCCATATTACAAGGTCTGCCATTGCGAATTACATATTACAAAGAGTAGTCCGACGCTCGCTCTTGGCGAGGTATTGTTGGGCTAAACACAAGAGATGGACGGCCTATACCGTTTGCTAGGCTAAGATTAAAACGTATGGTGTATACAAATCTTTCTAGGTGCAAACAAACTCAATTACAATGCAGTGTGTTATATCGTATAAAATACACACAAGTTCATTAGATCTAATATATCTGGGCCAACAAACTGGTTGTAGGCAAGAAAATAAAGACGCTTCATACTCTCCCGGTTCAGTTTTCGCCTTCTAGTCTTCTACTTCTAGAAGACAGAATGATATTGTAAATTTATTATAGAGAAACTACTATCGGCATCGCCGAATCCACAGTTGAACAAATAAGTGACGTGGCAAGAGCAGCCAGGTTAGGAAGATCATCGGACACTGATGCCCAGAAGAGATGAGGGTTCACTTATGAGACTGGCATTTGAATAGATTTGAACTAAGCTTGGTCATGTACATTTGTAATTCTTAATCTTATAATTGGAACATTCTCAAGTTCTTTGATTGCGGTTACATCTTCTGCTCTGGGGGAAAAAATTCTGTTCGGTTTGAAGAACTGGATAATCTTAAGAAACTGAATCCCATGTTGTCCTTCGGGAGTCGAGTATTTCTCTAGCTTTGCCTCTCCAAACAGGTCTTGAAGTTCCACTAGTTTCAGCATGGGTGAGGTCATCCAGGTAGAGTTTGGAGCATTCTCTTTGGGATATGCACCCATGAATTGAAAGCGACTTTGCTGGTCCAACAACATTGGCGATGCCTAGAATAGGTGCTCGAGTGATTTCCCTTCCGTTACTTCTTGAGTTTTTTTTTTAAGTGGTGATGGTGATAGTGATAAATGTGTTGGAGGTGATAGCAGTTGAAGTAGTAGTAGTACTAGTAGCAGCAGCAGCAATAGTGGCTGGTAGTAGTAGTAAATGTAATAGCATCAGCAACGGTGGAGGTGGTACATGTAGTAGTAGTTGTAGTAGTAGTAGCAGCAGCAGCAGCAGCAGGAGCAGTAGTAGTAGTAGTAGTAGTAATAATAGTAGTAGTAGTAGGAGTAGTAGGAGTAGGAGTAGTAGTGGTAGTAGTAGTAGTAAAGTAGTAGTAGTAGTAGTAGTAGTAGTACTAGTACTAGTAGTAGAGAAGAAATAGAAACAGAAGCCTTGATCGAAACCTAATTTCAGATGACAAGTTAAACAAAGATCAGATAACTCGGGGTACCACAGAATGAGAACTTCAACATGTAATGAATAAATATAATTCAGTGACGAAAATAAAAAGAAAATAATAGAGGTCGAAGCCCACAACGAAGACAATTCAAAACATCCGCGTTGAAGACACAGTAAATTTGAAATTATGACGTCACAAGCAGGAAGTTATGCCTAGTGTCACTGTCAGGCCTTGTGTAGAGAAGACTTGGTCCTGAGGCAGGATGCGCCATTAAGAGAGATGGGTTGTGGTCTGGAGGAGCGCTATTAGATTTAATAGTGATACCCAAAACTTAACATTTTTGTTTTTTAATTGTAGTATTATTGGATCTAAGTGGAAACATCTCGATATAAAATATATTCTGCAGTAGGTTATTAATACCCATTTAAAACATCTCTCTTAAATTTATCGTCAAGTTGATTTTTTATTACATTACAGTGTGTCCCGCTAAACAGAATTACTGATAAATCGGGGCAATTACATTCGATTTCACTTGAGTCGACTTCGTGTGACTCGATTTTCTTTTGAGTCGATTGTAATTTCTCGGAACAGTCCCCTTTATAGCAGTTTTATTGTAAAGAGAAAGCTGATGAGTCGATGTCGACTTAGCCGTTCTGACGGTCAAGTGGATCCTCTTTCTTTGCTCCCCCTCCCTTTGTGTTTGCTAGTTCTCAGTGGATAAGTCGATCTTCCATCCAGAAACTAGATCTAGATCTAGTTTAAAGAATAAAAAATCTTGCGTATGCTATCATTTATCTGTAGCAACGGGCGACCATAAAACATGGCCTGCCAGACTTGACTGTTGATTGATTGATTATCCTGCGTCGCTTCTGGAAGCGTTGGCTGCCCGCACTGCCTTCTGGACTAATTTCCTCCATTCTTCCCTTCTCTCTGTCATAGTGTAGATCTCAGCACTGTTTCTTCCTGTCCATGTCTTGATGTTGTCAAGATATGCTGCTCTCGGTCTGCCTCTGCCTCTTCTTCCCTCTAGTTTCCTTGAATGATGTCTTTCATCAGCGTGCATTTGCTTCTACAAATGTGGCCAAAGAAGGAAAGTTTTCTCTTCCCATATTGATTCTAACAAATGTCTCTTGACTTGAAGTTCCGCAAGGATTGCCTCATCGGTTCGTTTTTCTTTCCAGCTGACTCTAAG
>BLXT01001882.1:425283-435460 GCA_019648995.1 Plakobranchus ocellatus
TTACTGATTTGGCCTCAGTAGACATTATCGGGTAGTCACAATCATTGTGTGGTTAAAACGTTGTTGAACAGCCATCTCATTCGGCAAACAAAAGAGCCAGGCGCAGGCTAATAATTGAATAATTGCCCTCTTGCACAACATCATTACACATTTTTTCGCGAACACTAGATTCGAATAGTGACGTGAGCCACTTCGAACTGTTGCCCGGTTAAAGCTACTCAGATTACTTTTTGATCTATTTAAAAACAAATCAAACCAAAACAAAAAAAAACAAAAACAAAAACAACTCAAGACTAAATAGAAAATTAATATCTATACAATTTAAGATTTTTAATTGAACTGATTAATTAGTTAATGTTCATTTCTTATTCACTCTATAGTTTTTTTTTTATCCATCATACAGTGTCAAATTTTAGAGATTTTAGGTTACTACGGTTACTTGTTAGACCGACTAGTCCCGTTTTCGATAATACTGTCACAACGCATCACATTAAGTACATGCAATCCAAACACAAGACACTGCGCTCTAAAACATGTTTTTAGACCTAGTTAAGGTTCTCTCAGGCTGATTTACAACACCCTCCGATTTTTTCATAAAGCTGTATTTGAAAAGATAAGCTAAATCGCTGACAAGCTGAGCTAGGATTTAGGCAGAAAAATGCGTTAACGCCTCTCTGGCTCAGAGCCCGGAAACCAGGTGATGGCCGGTAGTGATATGCACGGCAATAAGGCAATAAATTTACTTTGCTGGTCTACCATAATATTTAATTTCTTTACATCAGAGTCCTTGGGATAAGGCGGATAGTAAACTCGCCTTGAAACCTGCAAGGACTTCTTGCCTAGGTTCAAGCCCCCAGCCTATCGGCCCGACAGGGATGCAAACGCCGGTTATATCGAACTGCATACTTCGATATCCTCTATGAAGTCTCCAATTCTTTCAGTCTACTTTAACAACAAAACAAGTATAATTTATATCAATGCGTTTTACCGTATCGACCGTTTTGATTTCTTAATAAAAGTACATTTCATTCTAGTAGATGATCACTTAGGATGAGCTTCAATTTTACTCTTTGCGGCAGATTTTCCTCCCGACTTTTCTTTTCGCTACACTCTAGAAAAAAAAGTACTTAGGCTAAGTCTGCTTGTGTGTAAAGGATGCAAAAGACACATTGTAATTTGCAGAAATGGCACAGACTATTATAAAGACGATAAAAGAAAGGTGGAAGTAAGAACATAAAACAAGAAGAACGCATTTTCCCTTCTTGCCTGCCTCTCTCTTTTTAATGCATCGAGATTCTCTTACATTGACATACTATCAGCATTCATTTCCATCTGGGGGGTCACTTATATGTCACGCATAAACAAATATATAGCAATGAGCAATGTACAGTGTGTGTGTGTGTACTTTCTAAACAAATGTTTTGCTATCACAATTACCGAGAAGAGGCCGCTGGTACATTTTAGGCCTCAGTCTCCTCATTTATAGGGGAAAAAAAGACTCTTTAAAATGGGCGGTTATACATGTACTGAACTTATTGCAGGATATTATATGAGTGGTTGTTTTTCAAACCCAGATATCATCGACGAATTCATCAAAACCTTTTGGGTCACGATGTAGCCGGCTTTAACAGGCTTTGCCATTCACAGTAACAGCTTCACTTTTATGATATTGCGGCAAATGGAAGAAAAAAAATTGTACACGTTTTCTTTGTTGTGTTTTGTTATTGTTATCGTCCTCCACTCCCTTTATGACTGGCCCTCTTTCCACTTTCCATCACCTCTCTAATTTAAAACGACGCTTTGTTTTTGTTGTCTTGCAAAAACCAGTCCAGCTCAAGTAAGGGCGCAGGAAGGCGGCATGCAACGTGTAATCAGGGGTTGGGCGGGAAGGGGTTTGGGGAGGAAACTACACTCGATAAACGGGAGGATCGAGTAAAGGAGGGGAATGGATGAGAGGGGGGAGGCCAGTCATGGGTAGGAGGTGGAGGTTCAGAGAGCAATGTAAACAACAATAACTGATCCATAAATAGAGAGAAAGAGAGAGAGAGAGAGCCAGCCCGGCCAATGGCAAAGACAGGCGGCCCCCAATCTTGGGTGTGTGGAGGGTACATACCAGAGGCAGTGGCGAGGGGGGAGGGGGGAGAGGGGAGAGCAGGAACACGAGTGGTGGGATACAAGCAATGCTTGGGCCAGGGCTAAAGCGTTTTCCACACTGTAAACATGGCCACGATAAGACAAACAATCGTCAAGAATTTCGGGTAGAGGCGAATAATATTTGGTGGAGGAAATGTGGAAAATTTGGACTTCATGCACGGAGAGACAGACAAAAGAAAACGCACTTTCACATTCACATAAAGAGAGAGTGAAAAGTTATTGTAGCCTGTACAAGAACATTAAAAATATATCATTTTTCGTAAACAACGCTTAAAAGTTTATATACAAAAATTTAAACACATGAAAAAACTATAGATACAGGAGGTATCGTTCCAACTTCGCCATCCTCTTGTAAAAAGCAACACATCTGCACCGGGACGATGATCTGCTGTACATTAAAAACAATGTCGGCAAAAGAGAACGATGGTACACGGAACAATCAATAATCAGAAAAAAGGGAAAGGAAGGGGGGGACGAGAGAGAAAGAGAGACTCAACTTTTTCTTCCTTTCAAAATTATCATATATATATATATGTACATATATATATATATATATATATATATATATATATATATATATATATATATATATATATATATATATACAGTTGTTGTCAAACATTTAAAAAAAAAAGATGGAGAATATAGTCAAAAACAGAGAGAGAGAGAGAGAGAGAGAGAGAGAGAGGAGGGGGAGTGGGAAACCATGTGTTTTTGCATGTATATAAATCTAAGTTAGAAGTGTGTAAAGAAGATAAATACATGTACAGGAAAGGAGGGATTTTCAATAACCGAGCAAAAGATAACAATAAGAACAAGACGAACCGACCCTCTGTGGCCCTGATCGGGATATTAAATGAATATCAAGTATCATGTGCACCACGAACCCTTCCCTATGATGTCTGCTTTAAAATTTTCTTCAAAACATTCAACTTTGAAGCTGCATTCATTTATAATAGACATTAAAATACATAATTACAGTTTCGGTTTCTTGAGATCAAAACCCAAACCCATCCCTGCCGCGTTCAATAAAGAATTAATTGTGATACAATATAAAGGGAAGTATGTAGGCATGGGGGAAAAATCCACGGGGCTAATCTTATGGCAATATTGAAATCTCGATCTACAGCCAAAATTTATAAAGATGTGGTTGATGATGATTTACACGTAATGAAACAACGAAAAATATCGTTGTAGTCTTTTCCAAAAAATTTAATCTCTAATGAGTAATGTCATGCACCTTGAGCTTTCCAGCTACTGCTATTGTCCTTCCGATTATGAGACTCGATTTTAATGTAAAATTCTGTGCACCTTTTGTGAGTTTGTTTTTTAAATGAATAGAATGATCTATTGAGTGATCAAATTTTGATTTAGGCCCAAGAGATAATAATAATAACACTAGTAATAAATGCTAGCTATGTCATAATTCATGAATACGTTGTAAAAGGTATTGCCTCTCATTATCTCATGTGAACTAGACCTAGGCCTAGAGCACTCAAGAAAAACTAGATCTACACATAGACGTCTAGATAGAGATCCACATCTACATCTAGATCCAGATCTCGACTAGATTTATCTCTTAATGATAAAAATTGATTATTGTGAATTTATTATAGTGATGCTAAAGTAATAATCACGTTTAAGTTCTAAATAAGACCTTGGAGAATATAATAATTTTATGTTTAAATAGGCCGATGGTATTTTTTAAAATCCTGTAAAAACCTCAGACTTTAGATTATGAATATTGTTTTTCTTGTTGTTTTTAAGTTTCTTAAAAGCGAAAATAATGTTTTCCTGTCGCAAATGAAAAATTGTCAAGATATTGTAAGATAACAGATATAGTGATTCTATTTAAATTGTGATTGGCAGACGGCCCCCTCATTTCAACCGTTGCTGGTGGTGGACGGGTATGTCAAATTAAAAATTTGGATTACTAAAAAAAAATATTAGATTTAGATCTGGAAATCTAGATCTAGATCTAATGATTAGATCGTTTTTAAATCAAATCATTGCTAGGCGGCGACCTCGACCCCCCAGGACAAAAATAGGCAACGATTAGCCCAGTGGGGAGAGTAGGCCATGGACACACACAATCATGCTACGGCGAGTGCGGCAAGGGGCAAAAGTCATGCCTCTTTCTCGATTCAACCAACGGTAAACACACATAAAAAATACAAAACTTACACGTGCATGGCCGACTGGGGTCAAGTGTGAAAAAGTTAAAATACAGTACGATATGAATATTTACTCACCATTTTAAAAATTAAAGAGGTCCTGGGTGAACTTAAAAAAACATCTAAAAACTTCGTTTGGTCCCGTTCAGTTGCTTTCTGCTCAAGCTTCAAACAAAACCGGGGCACAACATCAGTGTAAATAACAACAGATTACTACGCCAAGATAAACAAGCATAAAAAAATGTTGCTTTGTGAGTAAAGCTTCGCCCAAATCCATTATATGTTTCAGTTTGGGAAAAAGTTACATCAATTGGTTAAGGACACAGTCAAAAATTTTAAAAGACCTGACTAATCCTCTGGAGAAAAAGTGAAATCGGCCCTGAGCCGAAGTGTGTGTCGCAGCGCAAGCGTGTTTTCTCTAGGTGTGCTTCGGCTTCTCATAGTGACGTCATTGGCACCTGCTACAAGAACAAACCAACAAAGCTTTCGAAAGTTTCACAGTTTTAGCGCATAAGTATATCGTATTTCTCTCACTTTCTCTCTCTCTCTCTCTCTCTCTCTCTCTCTCTCTCTCTCTCTCTCTCTTTTCAAAAACTTTATTGAGAGAGCGAGAGACGGACTGTGTCACCCGCCTTGGTCATTCTATAATAATGAACAGCGTGCACATACATATACTCTCTACTTGCTATTACTTTTACTCATGAACGGTTGAATGGCACAAGGAATTCGCTCTACACAAATATAAAATATTTTAAAAAGCTAATTTATGCCAACCTCTTGATGGGCAGTTTCTAAGACACTAATTTGCTAGTTATATGATTTAACAAAAAATAATCTAAATGTTAGCAGTTATGACACATTACTTGTGGGTGTTTTGATTTGTTCTTGCATTTCGACTAGATGAAATATTGACCGGTCTAGAAGTGTTGTATCATGAGCTTAAATAAACGAGGATTTGCATTTAGATTGAACAATCCTTACGGGAGACTGGGAGTGCACTGGAAATTGTGTTTTACTAACAGGGCCTTGGAACATCTAGTGCTTCGACGCTTGATAAAAGACAGAGAGTTTGTCTCTAAAAGGACCGGACTGAAATTAATTTGAAACATGTAAGGCAAAGATATACTACACAAAATCTCATCTCTCAAACTGTAGGTTTGATACTGAAAAACTGTGTTTTTTTTTTCTTTCCTTTTTGTTTTTTTATTTCGTACGGTACCGGTACTACAAATCAGAAAAATGATTTGCTAAGACGAACAACAGCCCTATATCTAAGCCTATTGATTTGCCACTCACAAATAAAATAGCCTAATATTTAACTTTTTATCCTCCCCCCCCTCTCTCTCTCTCTCTCTCTCTCTCTCTCTCTCTCTCTCTCTACCACTTACCTCCGCCAGCCTGTCTCTTGTTGAGTCTGTCTGCTCCTCCATAGGACTGCTTCTCGATCATCGTTACTGTTTCATTTTCACGAATAGGTCTTCTGGTGTGCTTCAAACTGTGACTTTTAACTGTTTTGATTTAGATGGAGGCGGGAGACAGGCTCTAGCTTTTGGGTGTAGTTGATAATAAGATTGCCATCTGCATAATTATTTAAAAAAAAAAAAACAACAACAACAAGAATTATCGTAGTCCAGTAGTCCAGGGTATGACTGGAATGTACTTTTGAAAGAACAGTATCACACTTTATCTTTATAAAAATATTTCTGAGGATCTCCCCTCACCCTCACCATACTAAGTCAAACTTATTACTGCTTTTTCACGTTTCTCACTGAGATAATTATTCTCTGGTAAACTAAATATGGGCCCACGTATCAAAGTTTAAATGCTATTGTTCTCTTTGGTATTTATTGCTTTGCAGCGCACAAAGTTTCAGAGAAACGACATCGTTATTATTTCTGGTATACAGCAAATGCTGTTAAGAAACGATTCAATCTATTGGTGTCAAAATTCTCCAAGGAGTAAAATCTGAAAATTGTACAGGAATTTGTTGATTTTAAACTATCCACACATACTTCTTTGCGGGCATTATCAGCAGAATCATATTTTTTGTGGAAGTTTATTGACTCCAAACAAAAAGTTCTATAGGCGTGGTGTCCGCCCTTAACCTCTTTACAGCAAGATATTAAGATCTATAAGACCCCCTATTCTTTTGGCATCACAATAAAATAGGATGATACTCTCACGTAGTACCAGTGAATTGATAACAAAGTAAACCACATCAACAAAATTAATACACCCATCAAAGTTTTTCCTGGATAGTAGACCAAGGGAAAGCACTCAAAATATACAAACTCGGCAATTGTACTTTCGATTTGAAATCGCATGAAATAATTTTTGCCATATTGTTAGTTTAAAATACAATTTTAAAGTCGATGAAATTGTTTCAATTGATGCAGGATTTAAAAATCTAGAATCTAGAGGTCCTTCAACTTAGCGATAGATTACAATACCCAGACTGATCACCTCCAGTCTTGATCTATTAATAACCTAGATCTAGAAATCTAGATAGATATCTAGATCTAGATCTAGATTCTAGATCTAAAACTTTAAAACTTAATAAATGCAAACATTTGGGCCTACAGGTACAGCCAATATTTACATCTAGAAAATCTGGATCTAAATTAAATCTAAATTTATCACCTCCATATACTATAGATTTTAAAAGACTGAGCTAGAGGAGACCATACATAATATCTTTAACTAGTCAAGATGGATATAAATAAGTGTGAAAGAGAAAACCATATTACTTTTTTCATTAAATATGCATCAAATGCTATAATAAAACTAACGATGGCTTGGTCGTATTTATTTAATAGGGTTAAAAAAAAAACAAAAAACAAAAGCAAGTTGTGAGAATCATCTACAACAACTAAAAGTTGGAATAAATAAAACTGGATCATAGTGTTGTTATTTGTTCAAATTTATTGACTCATCATATAAAAGAAGTTCCATACCTGGAAGCTATTTCTAACGCAATGTAATAAAACATGGTAATGGGTTAGTGCCAAGAGAGTAGCCTAGATTTTTAAGGTAAAAAGGCTAATTTTGGAATAAGGCTTAGAGAGTAGCCTAGATTTTTAAGGTGAAAAGGCTAATTTTGGAAGGGTTGTACTTACATAAGAAAAGGTTCTTCAATGTGGAAATCTTGCCAGTCATGTGCTAAAATTTAAAAAATTTGGATTTATAATTAAAAAAAAAAAAAAATCTTTTGAATTAATTTTTAGGTCTTGAGATGAGTTGATGAAATGGCTTTGCATCATGGCAGTGAAGATAACCAAGATCTGAAAGAGCATCACCAACAGTTGGCTGCAGAGATTAAAGGTCTACACAAACAGTTGCGGAGAGCTTACAGGGAAAGTACGTTTGATTCACAAGAATATTCCTCTTAAAACTGTAATTTTGGTTTAAAACTATATTTTTTCTTTCTATAGAAACTATCAATTTTAGCAAGTGAAATGTTGATTTTCAGAAATCACTTGTATTTGTAAGAATCCCAAATAGAACTGCCATAGCAAATTAAGGAGAAGTATCATCCATAGACTTAACACTGAGGGTACTGCTCTTTAATTTGCTATGGCAGAGAACCCATGGAAAAGATATATAGAGTTAAGACCTAAGCTTTCAGAGTTGTAATGCAGGCCTGGCCTTTTATTTATCGTTGCCTTGGGACAAATTTGTGGTCAGCCACAATCACTGTTATCTGAGGCTGTGCAGGAGCAAACCAACAATTTTTAAAGGAATTCAGTGCTAAAAAACACAAGTTCACTGCTGCTCGTGCATATTCATTTTAGAAATATTAACTGCAAAGGTTTTATATTGATACTCTATAAAAACTCCGCATTTTTAACTTTGTTAATAAAAACATGAAATGTTTTACCTCACATCATACATTTTGCCTCTTAAGGGTTTTTTAATTTTTTGTCGACCTTTTTTGATTGCCGATATACATATCAGCAATGGCCAAAAGATGGACCCAAAAATTGTGTCATCTTTTTTTTTTCTACGTTTTGAAAAAAAGAACCTTCAATTACAAAATGGAAAAGTGCTATTGAGTATCTGAGGTGTAAATAATGTCAAGTTGGGTACATCAGGAGAAGAACTATGTAAAAAAAAAATGGTCTGTGTCTCTTTACTTCATAGTGAATGAGCTTGAAGTGTTGATGGGTGTCCACTTTTTTAATGACCTTTCATTAGATGTTGAAAGGTTATTTGGTTAATTTACACAGCAAGGATGCATCCAAAACTATGTTTTATGATGCCTGGTCAACAACAAATATCAAAGGAAACACACATAAACTACAAATGGTAGATAAATGCCTAGCTTAAATTGGTCAGGGAAAGATTTACTTTATATATTTTAATTAAGGCATATATATTAAGCCATTTGTTTTTCCCTGTGCCTTTCTTATCCTTTGATCGACCCAGATTGATGAATATGATAAATGATGAGTGTTAGTTTTCTCAACTTTTGCAATTTCACTTTATTTTCATTAATTTGATTTTATTGTCATTATTCTAATAATAAATGTATGTAAGGATTGTTTCATTGGCACGATTTATTAGGTCTCTTCACAAATATTGCACCCTCCGCTCTGAAGAAATATGCCATTAATTTATCTATCAATTGACCAAGAGAAATGTATTCAAGCAACGTTAATTTGAGCATTCGAAGTCCATTTATAGAAGCCTAAGTTTAAAGCAGCACAGCTCTTTCACTTTTTTACATTTTCGATTGCTGTTTACGGTATTGAAACTGTTATCTTAAGGGGGCTCGGCACAGAAAAAATTAAATTCTTTAATATTGAGCCAATGACTTAAATTTTGCAATAGAACCAATGTGTAGATGGCAAAACTCATGTAGCAACAAAAAAAAATCGCATAACTTGATTGGTTGCCATCAGAAATGAACAAAATTTACACCTGTTTTTTTTTTCTTAACCATTTCAAAACTAAATAAGTTTTTGCAATTCTGAAACTTTTATTTGTTCAATGACATGTTCTTACAAACAGCTGGCTATATATATGAACTATTTAATAAGGCATGTGATCATATTTTTTTCCCAGCAAATGTCCAAAACATTTTAAGCCCAAACATTCTGGGTTTCAGCAAGCAATATAAGTTCTAAAAAAAAAGTATTTGACATATCAAAATAATATATAGTCAGCTGGTTGTAGAAACGCATTTGCCATATCCAGGCAAAATTTTAAGACTGTAGGTTGAAAATTGGTGAAATGTGTGAGAAAATAAACACCTGAAGGTTTACGAACATGCAATTACGAGAAAAATGCAAAACAAGAATACATTTCGTTAAAAAACCAAAAAATATCACAGAAAACATTTATTTTTTCATGATTTTTCAATACCATTACAATGCTATCTCACTAAGCAATTGAAGAAAACTACTGAATATATAGTTCCTTCTTTCTGGTCCTTTTCCTCACTATCTTTGAGCTGTTGAGTTGGTAGATGTTTGTACTTTCACTTTGAAGAATTGTGCTTTTCGACTGGCATTTCTATTCCTAGTGTTAGGCAGCATGTATGCTGTTGGAGCTGCTGTATGATATTCAAACCATAAAAAAAAAATGCATGCCTTAGCCCTGATGGTCCATATTGACAGACAAAACTGCTAGAGCAACAACTGTTTTGATGTTGGGAAGGTTGGCAAATTAGGTTTTTGGGCCACACTGCCAAACTGTGGCATTGAAACTCTCTTTGGGATTTGTGTAGTCATTTTGGCACATTGTCTCAACAATTCACTGTCTGTTAGTCTTATGGTGACAGAAAAGACATACTTTCCAATATCAGGGATGAAGGTTGGGTTGTGTGGTGGAGGAAAATCAGAAAAACA
>BLXT01001882.1:458736-476786 GCA_019648995.1 Plakobranchus ocellatus
ACTTATCCATATATATGGATGTGAGTCATAATTACAATGGAGACAATGAAAAGAAACACATTGCTGGATAGATCACCTCATGGAATATGATCACAATTAAAATGTTGGACACATTTTCAACCATCCAAGTGCATCAAACCAGTTTTTACTTGCACGGGCATGGCTTCAAACTGTCTAGCTGCCTATACAAAGAGTTTTGTATCTTGTCAACCTTGGCATCAGACTTTTAAGAGGTTTGTTGTATAGTGTGCTGTATAATCTGATTACATTGAATCTTCAAACTTTAAGTTGTTTGTTATACACTAAAATGCTAACGGTCTGATTTTTTGTTTGCATGCGTGCGTGTGTCCCTGAAAACTGTCCTTTGTCCCTGAAAATGGACCTTGGTGTCCCTGAAAACATATTTTTGAGGTTGGCAGGTCTGAAATATGCTCTGGTGGCTGTTTAAGGATTTTGAGAGAAGGATAAGCAACAAATTTATAGTTGTATACCAATTGCAACCTTTAATAGATTATATAGTCTAGTTAGATGTAAAATCAGAATTTATTTACACATAGCAGAAAAACCTTTCTCCTCCCTTTCAAACCTCGAGTCTGAGAAACAAATCAATGAGCATCTCCTAGATGTAATATAGTAAACCTTAAAGTTTCATATTTGAAAACAAAAGGTCTATCAATAATTTGATGTGTGTATCCAGATATGCTTGAGTATCGGAGCCCCATCCTCTAGCAGGCGATCTCAGACATACTGAACCAGACCAGGTGCCGATGGACAATCATAGTTTGGTTCAAAATCAGAATACATGTTTATTGGATTGGAATGGATTTTGTGTATAGTCAGTCCACAACAAGGTCATCTCAGGCTTTCAGGCCCTCTGTCAGGCCAGGGCGCTGGTGGCGAGGCTCAAACTTGCGATAGAAAGGTCCCTGCAAATCTCAGGCAGACTCGCTAGCCACTGTGCCACGGATGTCCCCTACGTGTTTATTAATGTACGGCAAATAGTTTTACTATTTAAAGTACTCATAAATTAGTTTTGCATGACAAAACACAAATACCAGTATCTTTCTTGCTGTGATCAATTTCTACATAAAATATGTTTCCACTGTATTCAAACAGTAGTCATAATTTACATTTTAACATATTAGATCTAACTGGCCGGGGTGACATATTTTTAAACTGTTGTCTGGGAATTGGTGCCAAGATGTAAACCTGTCTTGAGAGACTGACTAAAGCTGTCAGTGTCACAAATAACACTCATGAGCAAAAAGCCATTTCAGAGTCCACATGTGGTCTTTAAAATGCTTTGCATAAAGTTTGACCCAATCATTAAGCTTCTGTGTGGCACACGTTTTCACCACTGCAAGCTCAACAAAAATCACTCTAAGAGCTTAATGGTGATTTGTTCCAAAGTTGAAGGGAAAAACTGTCAAACTAAAACATCTACACCAAAATGGATCCGAGTCCTCAAATTATTGTTTCCTTCAAAATAACTGTGGCTTAACTAAAGTATGTTAGAATCAAATTCATTTCTACGTTCCCCAATCTCAGGTTGAAAGGGGTTTCACTGGACCTGAGAAACAAGTAAAGGCTCAATTTGATTACTACAAAAACATTCAAGCTTATGTTTCAAAGCATTTCGTAGTGGGGCAAAGTATTAGTTTAACAATGACCAATTTTTTTGTTTGAATAGGGACTTTCCTCTTAACAATACAGACATCTTTCAGCACTAAAGTCATTGCCGTTAGTACTGGAAACAAGCCATCACAAAGATCAGCCTGGAGGAGCTGTTCTAGAGTAGATGTTGCATTATAAGTTATGAGATCAGGACATTGTTTCACTCAATTTATCCTTCTATTTATGAGGAGCTTACACCTTTGATCATACAGCCTACAGTAGAGTCTGTTTAAAGTCAACCTCTCGGGACCGTCAAAATAGGTTTACTTTTGGTGAGAGTTAACTTTATCCATAATAAATAAATAGAATAAAAACAAACAAAAAGAGCTGCCATATGGAGTTGACTTTAAGCAAGAGTTTTCCTGAGGTGAGTTGACTTGATCCAGACTCCACTGTGTATAAAATAAAGGTGCTGCAAAGAAAGGAGAACATGAATGTTTGACACACTTCACTGTCTCAAGTTCTCACACTTCAATTACAGACAATAACAATAGACTTATCAAGATGTATAATGGAAAGCTTTTATTTAGATAAATATATTGTATATGGATATATAACTAACCGTATATATATATATAGTTAGGCATCATGTACATTGCAATTTCTTTGACACATTAAAAACAGGAAGATGAAGTAAAAAGTATGAGTATGAATGTTCTTATTGTGTGAGGCAGTACTAGAGGATGATTACTGCAAGACATATGAAGGAGAGAGGAGAGGAACACGTTTCTGAAAACAAAAATTTTGATTGAGGAGATTTCTCTGTTGCTTGTTACCTAAAAAAAAAATGTGTTATGCTATTTTTCTGAAAGCCTAAAGAATGTTTTAGAGCTGAAATTCTGTTCAACACTACCATCCAGTACAAGATGACAGAAAGTGAGAGACCCGATGTCTCATTACCAGCACTGAGAGCACTGCGTGGAAGCATCCAGCTAAATACATCTCACCATTTGTCTCCTTTTCTATTAGACTGAATTTTATCTTGGGCAGTTTTCCAGTTTTGGCTCTAGTTCAAATCTCACACACAACTGCAGTGTTAAAGCTTCACGCTGAGAAATGTGCCTAATACAGTAAACATTCTGGTGAAAAAAAACACATACAACGAAACAAAAGCAGAGACCTTTGAACAAAATTCTAGACAATCTAAGGGATATATATCTTTAGAAGGATGAGGAGACTAAATTGAAAGGGGGGAGTCATGGCTTCCTAAAGTAATTTTTCAGTTTTGTTGTAATTTGGGAGAAGATGGAAGCAAAATGTAGACAACTGTAAGCTTCACACTAAATCTATCAATCATTACTACTGTTAATTGTTATCACTTTTATAATATGATTCTTCACATCACAGATAGAGAGATGAATAGAAAACTTATAGCCTATCGCATCACAGATAGATGAACAGAAAACTTATAGCCTATCACATCACAGATAGAGAGATGAACAGAAAACTTATAGCCTATCACATCACAGATAGATGAACAGAAAACTTATAGCCTATCACATCACAGATAGAGAGATGAACAGAAAACTTATAGCCTATCACATAACAGATAGAGAGATGAACAGAAAACTTATAGCCTATCACATAACAGATAGAGAGATGAACAGAAAACTTATACTAGCCTATCACATCACAGATAGAGAGATGAACAGAAAACTTATAGCCTATCACATCACAGATAGAGAGATGATCAGAAAACTTATAGCCTATCACAGATAGAGAGAAGAACAGAAAACTTATAGCCTATCACAGATAGAGAGAAGAACAGAAAACGTATAGCCTAGTATCACAGATAGAGAGATGAACAGAAACAGAATGGAACTCATGTGAAAATGATTTCTTAAATTCTTATAAAATAGCATTTCTTGACAACAGAATTGTACATAATGACATGTAAAATAAATGAACAGCTGCCAATTGCAACACACTGATTGCTCAAGTTAAAAAAACCATCAAAAAAACAATGTAATAACAAAATAATCAATGTACTAATCATCATTGGTTTTCAAAATCTTTACTATTGTCAATCGAAATTACCAACTAAAAATCAGCATTTCCAAAATATGTTCCTTGAAATGATAAAATGTGTAGAGTAACCACACAATGACATGTGTTATGGAAAAATCTGCCATGGAAAAATGAGTTTGATGCTTCATTGAGGGTGTTCATCATCAAGGGTAGCGAGAGACATCAAAGTATTCCACCCTTGCAAGGCCCTTCAAAATAGTGAGAGAATTTGGAAGTAAAGTCTAGAGAAGCATCCCAACTCTATCATACTGTATTTGTAGCATTTGTTGCTGCTGCCAAATGTCGCATCTTGTAGTGGTACCGCTTAGAACTCGACACAACACAAGATAATACAATGTTGTACCTGCTGGACCTTTGGGGTTGAAGATCAACAAGTCTTTTTTTTTTTTTTATAGATACTTCAAAACAACCTATCATCTAAGGTATTAACTTTTAGTACCAAGGAAAGGTTGAAAAGTAAATTTTAACTTTTCTTTATACCAAATTGAGCTCAAGATAATTATCGTACCACAAGATGAGATTTCACAACAGATACTACAAACACCTTTTGTTCTTAAACTGCTAGTCTAAGCTGAAAGCTCTGTCTGTTTTATACCACAGCCTTTGCTACAAAGACACTAGCACTAGATACAGGGATCGGTACATAATAAGAATACCTCTGTTGGTTTCTGTAATTCCTAGTCTAAGCTGGAAGCTCTGACTGTTTTATACCACAGCCTTTGCTACAAAGACACTAGCAATAGCATTAGATACAGGGACCGGTACATAATAAGAAGACCTCTGTTGGTTTCTGTAATTAATCCTAGTCTAAGCTGGAAGCTCTGACTGTTTTATACCACAGCCTTTGCTGCAAAGACACTAACACTAGATACAGGGACCGGTACATAATAAGAAGACCTCTGTTGGTTTCTGTAATTCCTAGTCTAAGCTGGAAGCTCTGACTGTTTTATACCACAGCCTTTGCTGCAAAGACACTAGCATTAGATACAGGGACCGGTACATAATAAGAAGACCTCTGTTGGTTTCTGTAATTAACTATACACGGAACAACATTAAATGAAAAACTGATAATTTCCAACTCAGATCATGTTTATAATTAATATAATATACCTATGTGAATCAGAAGCAATATAATGAAAAATCAACAGCTTAAATTACTAACCCTCTGACTAAAGTCAACAACAACAGATATTGTACATTGTATCTTAAAAACACTGAGTAAGGCAAATCGATAATAAAACAACATTCTGAGTAAGGGGGCTAACATTAAATATCAATATTTCCAAAAGCAGGTTACTGTGAAGAAGCTTAGCCATTACTATTAGTTTACATTATCAAATCATACATTTCATTGCTCTCCTGGGAAATTGTTATGGTTTTTTCTTGTCTTTGGCTTTGTTAAACTTGAGCTCATATTAGAAAAAAGGAAGAACAAAGTTAGGCCAAATGCAAGCCATGAAATTTTGTGCCCCATATTGAGCAGGTTTAAGTAAAGAAGCTGGCAATGTGAAGATGGGGCATGCTCAGCAAACAGAGTGGAACAAAACACCACAAGGGCAGGAGACCTGCATGTACAAGCTTACTACAGTTCCTACCCCTAGCTGAGGAAAGTAGATCCCTTCTAAAGTGTTTTGACTGAGGAAACAATAAATATTGCTGGAGCTGTACTTTCACTAAATAGGCTTCTTTTTCCAAAGAGAAAAGCATTTTATTGAATTTGGTATCTTCTCTGCATTATTAATGCTTTGGTAACAGCGAAGGAAGATTCCATGAGGAAATGTATCATTCATACATTTAGAAAACTTTTGAGTTGACCGGTACACAACTTTTGGCAATAATCAGCACAATACGACTGACTATACAAGGAAAATAAAAAAATTTAAGAAGAAAAACTATGATAATTTTTTTGCCCCTCTTTTTTTCAATTACAATTGGTTTATGATGCATTTTGCCATACAGTCCTACTTCAATATCTATATGTGTATGACTGTACTTACACTGCAGTTCTTCATGAGAGAGAGAGAGAGTGTGTGTGTGGTTTTTTTGGAAGGGAAGTTTGGAGGGAGAGTTGTTCATGTTCTTGTTATAAAGTATTCAGCTGATTATAAAATCAAAAGGCATAATATAAATTCACATGTTGCCTAGAAACCATTAATATCATCAACATCTTGCAAGCCAGGTCACACTGTTTGCCACGTCAATAAAAATTCATCATCCATTATAGAATAAAATTGGAATAACTTCTGTATTGTTTTGAAAAGAGGGGAGGGGACAGCATTGCATGTGTAGAGAATGTCACATAAGTTAAAGGAAACATCTTTGATGAAGAGCATATTACAGTGCAGCATTGATACTGATATTGAGAGTAGCACAAACAGAGTGGGAGTAACCAGCTTTGTCTGCACAAGGCTAGTAGCATAATGAAGGGCATTTGAATGAGCAAACCTGGAATCACAATGAAGAAAGTAACATGTAAACATACAGCGATTCCAGGTACAGCAAGAGATGTAAGAATAAAAACAAAAGAGCAAATTGCTTATATAATTTTTTTTTGTTAACTGGAAGATTACTGAACATAGGGTCTGAACATTAAAAGCAATTTATAAAATTGAAAAATAAACTGCATAGGTGATTATATAACATAAGCTGTGACATTAATCTAACAGAGCTGCCAACCTGTACGGATTTCAGTATTTTTTTTACGGAAATGCAGTAAAAAAATACAGATGTATGGAAGGCCATTTGAAAATACGGGAATTTGGTCATTTTTATTTTGGCTTTTTAAAAAAAATTAAATTTGGCTCTAAAAAAAATAAATTTGGCTTAAGTTTTCCACACTCTGGATACCAATCTTCTATGTGTGGAGTAAAAAGAAGTCAGTTTTGGTGTTTATCGATACACTAATATATCGATCGGATAAATTGATAAGCAATAACGACTTTCCTAAAATTGTTTGATATTTATCAAAATTAGATTAATTCCTTCACCCGTTTTTTTTGTTTTTTTTTTTTTACAGGGGGCCCTTGTAGTAGATCTAGCCTAAGTTAGGCCTAGTGTGGGAACATCAAACTCAAAGTAAAAGTGATAATGGCCTCAATTTGGTCTACCTTATGGATTTTTTTACCACAATTTTGGGGTTCCCAATTTCTTCAACTCCATTATTATCATTTGTTATGAAGCATCACAAGAAAAAGAGTAAAGCCTTACATATATCAAAGGGAATGCTCTTTGAAAAACATCCTTGTTTGTAACTAACTTACAATGTGTTAGATTGGGCCAAAAAGCGGAAAACACGTTTTGGAATTACTAGACTTTGTAATTGGTGCTCAAATAAGTTCATCTAAATCTAGTAGATCTAGATTACTTAGGGTGTACTTGGATGGCTTTCTTGAGCTAAATTAAAAAGAAAATGTGAGAGTTGTGAGTAATTTTAACTTTTTTAAACCTGTGTATTAGTATTAGGCTTGATATCATCTAAGTAAAAACATCTAAATCTTGGGATGTACTTGGATGGCTTTCTTGAGCTAAGTTAAAAAAAAAATGCGAAAATTGTGAGTGATTTTAACTTTTTTTAACCTGTGTATTAGTTTTAGGCGTGATACCATCTTAGATTTCTAGTCTTAATTTTCAACGTTAACATAAAACATAAGTTTTCAGGCTTTTTGATTTACATCTAGACTAGATCTAGGCCTGTTTAATGCAAGACAAATCTGCAGTATAAAGCCATTTAGATCTATCGAAATTTCAGGCCAATGACACTTTTCTGAAGTTTTTTTTAAAGCCTATTAAAAAATTCCTTTAAAACTTTATATAAGGACGATTTATTTAATTAAAAAAAAAAAATTATTCTAGGGCCTATATATAGGCGTAGGCCAATGCCCACTCCAATGAAGTTCACAACTTCTCAAGTTAATATTTTTGAAAAAAGGGTTTGTTGCAAATTGGTACATGTTTGTAAAACATTGATAGATCTAGATCTTGGCCTTTTTTTTTTTTAAATATTGATTGTCATTGGCAACTTGTGTGCAAATTTACAACATTAAACATTTGAATCATTTTGTAAGGAGCTGGGGGTGTGGTCCATAGGCGAGATATATCACATGGAAAAATTGAAAAAAAAATTGATTGTAAAGAGATCTAAAGTTAAAATTTTTAAGACTTCCTACTGATAAAACCCAGTTAGTGATTTAAAAAAGACAAAACCCTGGCCTATAAAACTAGTCTCTGCTTAAATTAGACAGGGTCTGTTTTGTATGAATTTATTTGGAGAAAATAATTAAAATATTGGATCTAACAGAGATTTTGTATTTAATCTGTTGTTTCTGAAGCAAAGACTACTTTTTTTTAAAACCTTTATACCTGATTCACAATTGTTTATGAATTGATGATTTTACCTTAGTTTTTGATATTTTATAAACAAAGTTAAAGGTCTCTCCAGTTGCAAATGAAAAATTGTCAAGAAATGATTCTTTTAAAAGACATTGTTTACATCAGAAATTCGCCTGCAACTTATTCATTTCGTCAACAGTTGGAGGTAGATGGATGCGAAAAAAAGTAAAAATTTCAATTTTAATCTTTCTGTTCCTGGATTGAAATTTTGATGGGTATTACTGAAATGGCTTGTAAAATACTGAAATGAGGGTGGAAAATTACTGGAGCTGACTTTTTCAGGTTGGCAGCTCTGATCTAAGGCTAAAATAATAAGGCCCACTACGTATAATTAACGGAACAAGAAAATATTGGTTGTCATGTGTAGAATAATATGTATCAAATCAGCAGTAACACTTGGGTATTAATTAAAACACTTATTTGACAATTCATAAATGAAACATTTAGTAGAAAAGCAAAACATACAAAAGGAAATTGAGTCAACAGTGAAAAACAGGGTGATGGTGGCCCAGTGGATGATGAGTCTTCTTGAGATTGGAAGTACCCTGCTGTCGCAGGTTTGAGCCCCATCATTGGCGCCATGGCCTGACATGAGTGACAAGATGGCCTGAAGGCCTAAGACTTGAACAGGTTATCAATCATTTGGGAAGGTAGGTGCTGTTTCACTGAATGTACTGAAAATTAGAACTTCTTGCTTTCATGGTAAACTACATACAATCCCAAAAGCTAGTTTGTCATCCTACATTCCATGAAGCTGGTGAGAATGTTTAGATTCAACCTAGATTTTTCCAAACTGGCAAAAAAAGTTTCAATCACTCTAGATTCTGTGGAAATGATGATAATGTTTGAGAATCAAAACTGGATACAACAAATCTTCTTAAATGGCTGTCAATCCAAAAAAACAATTCCAGCTAAAAATCAGAAGGGAAGCTGTTTTGAACTTGACAAAACTTTAGAAGGGAAAGATCCACAGATCATATATTTAAGTCCACCACAGATGTAGACAGGAAAACTGAAAACACTGAAACAAGTACAACTTGATGTAGAATCCAAAGGACTGAATTCAAGCTAAAATATTTAGTAGCTACAATAATTGTTCTCAGTGTATACAAGAATTTTGCATTCATATCCTCTACTTTGGAAAATTATATATATTACTGTATTTTGATTTCAAACAAATGTGGATCTTCATATTAAGGGAACATAGAAAGATCTATTTTGGATCAAACTATTTTGTTGCTTTGTTAGATATTTTGTTTTCAGCATGTTTTTTTTTTTTGAAAACCATGAAACAAAATGTTGGCCTTGATCTGCTGTTGCAGGTGCTAGGCTCAAGTGGTTTCAGAATACTGAGCATAAATTATTGTCTTTCTATGTGAAAGTAGGCTTATAATGAACATTGAATACAATGTCATGAGAAAGGATTCGGTGCAGAAAAATGAGATTTTCTTACAAATGATTAGCAATTCAAGCATTCAATATAAAAATATACTACACACCCTTTTCAGGAAACTAACATTCGCACAGTCTGCATGGTTCCCTTCCGCAGCAAAATTCATTTTATAAAAAAAACAACATCAATAACAAGACTAAAAACTGAAAATGAAAAAGAAAGTCACACAAAAATGTACTTCGAGCCTTGGTAACATATTGGTTTATCTCAGAGATAGACCAAAATGACACTGACCCACCATACTAATCTCTGAAAAATTCTCTTTCCATTTGCGTTATAGTGGAAAAAATTGGCTCAGTTCAAATTAAATAACTTAAATTTATGATTTTAAAAGTCAATTTGGTCTACCTCATTAACCAATGTAAAATGGTATATCTCGGCTTTTTATATAAATTTTTTAGTTTTTCTCAGAGCTGCTGATTTTGAAATGGACCATTATGTTAGCAAGGGGATGAAATATACAATTTTAAAAAACAAAATATCTCTTCAAAGGTATGACATGACATAACAAGCCCAAATAAAAAAAAAAAGATAATAACAGATGAACAAACTGCTTGTAAAAAAGACCCATGTAATTTCAATATACAATTAAAAAAATTAGTTAATAATATGATCCTAATGGAATGAATACTGAGTAACATAAATCTCTATAGTATAACAAATAATATGTTGATTCTTGCACAGATCAGATGCTGACACAAACAAATAGAACAAGCCTGCCCGACCTTCCACAGTGAGAAGCTAGAGCAGCCTATAAACACATACAGGTTTAAATGGAAAGTTAGGTTTGTTTTAATTTTTTTGAAGCAGTTAGTGGTTTTTTTTAAAGTTTTTTTTTCCTTCTTTACATAAAAATACACAGATATAGCAAGTCCCCTGTCAATGGAGCAGGGCTTGAACCTGTGACAGAAGTGTCAAAACAGATCTCAAGGCAGGTTCACAATCTACTGACTCCCTGACAATGTACGGTGTACTCCTGATATATCCCAACACTCTTGAGTTAATAGAGAAAGTCCAGGTATTGAAACATAAAAATGAAGACAACAAAAATTGCTCTGTTTTTTTTTAAGTTCGTATTCTCACTATCGATCAATCCCCTGCAATACATATCCAAACTAGTATGCACTCCTACGATATAAGTTTTAAATTGAATATAAGTGTGAAAGACCTACAGAAGAAAAGATTTCACAGGAAAAATTCCTCCGATTGAGATTGTAGACACAAGAGTATTGAAGAGAACCAAAGTCAATATTCTAGAGAAAGCATGGGGATATAGGAAATATGTTTTATTATTGTGAAAACTGAAGGAAAGAATTGGAAGCCTAAGTCAGCAGAATATTGAGGAGTACACTTTTAAAATATTTCAAGTTTTAATAGTGGTGTCTAATGTTAATTAGGCTTAAATCTGTGTAACTCTTTCCACTGGCTCCAACCCACTGAAAAACAATTGTGTGAAATTCCTAACTCAGGACTCATTTGGACAGGCTTCAAGCTTTTTGGACACAGCTTGAAGACTGACAACAGTTCAAATAGTAAAGTCAATGACAGATCAGTCTCACAAGACCATAAACCAAATTATACAGATCATCAAAAAGATCAGTCTCATAAGCTGGTACACCAAATTGTCCAGATTAACAGAAACGCCTATCTCATAAGCAAGTGATGCAACTTAGTACTGAAAATGAAAAAAATTATTTAGAAAAAATATGCTTTGATACAACAAAATTTCATTCTATTCATTTAGCTAATACGTACACATTACCATTTATGGTAACAAAGTGTACACTCCATTCTGAGCTTAAATTTGTCCTCACAAGTTTTATCTGCCTGGCTATGAGGGTGATCCACAGGATCGAATCTAACAAGAAGACATGATATTCTACAGAACATCAGTCCAGGCTATTGACCGTTCACAATGGCTCACGTTGATATGCATGGTTTCATGTCCTGATTATTATTCACAGTGCACTCAGATGGTGTCAAGCAAATGAAAATACTTATAATCAATCTAAGATTAAGAATAACACGACAAACCGCAATACAAACGAACACCATGAACACCAGGAAAAGAGACCAGTACTGACGACAGCTTGGTCCTCATGAACATCTATTGAGCAAGTTTCACTTGAAAATTGCAAGGCAATTTCTGTACAAAGCTACTAAGTATGAAGCACATGCTCATTGATGAATGAAATCATTCATGAGGTGGTTCACCATCCCGTTCATAGACATTGTGTGGAGAACACGACTACTGGTCTGCACTCAATGTTTTCAACAAAAATAAACGCAACAACATCATATGTAATATGTATCTTTATCTTCCTCTCATACACTGTAGAAACATTTTGATTTCCCTCTGCCATTAGCGCACAGAACATTTGTGTAATTTTGGTCAACTTGAGTGTATTTTAGACTTCAGTGCTTTTCTGTTACTAATTTTTGCTAAGACCAGCATGTTGCCTCTAGCTTGGAGAGACTGACGATACGTCTCAGTGAATCAGAAAGAATGATAATGGCACAACGAACCATAAGCAGCAGACATAATACTAGAGAGGGTTCAACTGAAAACACATACATCATGTACAAAATACAAATCTAAATCCAATGACCAGTTGACAAAAAAACCCTTTAGTCTGGTCTGGAGACGAATTATCTCTTATGATGAAGTTCTGACTCATTTGGAGTGGTCTGGAGACAAAATGTCCTCTCTCTTGCTGAAAATAGCAGCACTGCTAGCGTAAAACACGAGCAGAAGTAAGAATAAAAACAGTCAGCAAGAGCCAACAGTTTCAAGAATAGTCACAGCTCAGCTTGAAATGTAAGCAGAGGGGGCAAACGTGGTTAACTTTACATGGATAAAAAGTTCCAAATATGCATCATATACAGGTTCATCTTGTTAAAATAGTGAATGTAAATCTACACATGTATATTTATGTGAGGAACTAAAGTTGTGGCACAGAAACAAGAGGAAAGACTTGTGATTACCCAGAATATTTCCCAGGCACCCTCAAAACAACAAAACAACACAAGAAACAAAGAACAAAATAAAAAAAGACACATACATCAACTCAGCTCTGTTCAAACTTGTACAAACAAAAAAAATTCATACTTTCAATCATCATATCATATGTACCATAGAAATCCAAAGCTGTAGAACACTGTGGTCAACAAAGGCATGAGGTGTTTTGAGATAACAAACTAGGACGCTGTGTCGCATGTCCTCCTAACATCATCCCATTAAAGGATAAAAAAAAATAATTTAGCTACCACTATTCAAACTTTTGACGATTTCCAGCTATATCAACAGTCCCAATCTTATCATTTTTTAAAAACAAACTTATCTATCTTTAGCAGTGATAAAATAGATAGTAACAATTTCAAGACCAGACATGTATGATAACATACATGACCCATAATAGTCAACCCTACAGATACAATGAGGAGGAAGGGGGGGAAGGAGATAGCCAACAAAAGAAAATGAGAGAGAGGTGAAAGCAGAAATGGAGATACACTACAAGAGAGAGAGAGAGAGAGAGAGAGAGAGAGAGATGGGAAAGGAGATACACTACAAAATAACAAGAGAAAGAAATAAAGAGAGAAAGACAGAGAGAGAGGAGAGATATGGAAAGAGTGGTTGAGATGTGTGTTTGTTTATATTCTAAACCATTTTGTACCCCTAATCCGATAACACAATATTTTATAGCCATTAAAAATATATCCTCTCAAAAGTAAAAATCCAGCGATCAAAGAGACATGCACAAGTCAACAACTCATATCACATCTCTTATCTTTCACTACATAAGCTTTTCCTTCCATCCCGCTGCTTACAGAGATGTATATGGCAAGTTAACAGCACAGACATACCAGTATATGGGGTACATTCAACTGGAAAAACATAATACACAGAGTAGATTGAGAAACAAAACGAAACTAAAATACAAAAAAAGCAAAAGAAAAGATCTGCAAAACCAGGAAAGAAAAAAATAATTCCTTCATGATTCACAGTATAAGTAAGCTTTGTCAGAGTTATTACTCGTAACTTAAGGCCACCCCTGTTTTCAAGTATCTACCTCACTATTAATATTTTCTATGCCAAGACAGAAGTCAACACTTGAATGTTCAATAGCAGACGGGTGGACCAGCGACCTCATGAAAGAACTCTGCGTTTCTTCACTGCCCTGCATTCCTTGTCTATGACCAGGGCCATTCAGGAAATTTACTCCAACAGTGACTAGGCTGTCTGTCTCAGAGTCACCAGAACCTCTGGGAATCCCCTGGTAACCAACTGTTACCATTGGTTGATCAGGCTGAAAGAGGTCTGTTTCTCTCTTATCTCCAAAGTCATCTTCAGGCACAGAAGATATAGATATTCCTGTGTCCTCGGATCCCTGCGAGATGTGGGTCTGAAGTATAGGACGAGGCTCACCAATCTTTGTCTGAAACCATTCCGGATTCTTGTGCTCATATTCCTTGACAGCTTGCAGTGCCGAGCACAGTCTGGATCCTTGTGTGGTGCTCTCAAAGTTGTCCGAGCACAAAGGCAAGGAATGCTGGGGAGGAGAAGCAAAGTACACTTCATGCTTGTTCTCAGGAGAGGATAAGACAAGTCGACTTAATCAAACAACACTGGGTGAAAAGTAAAGAGGGAGCATTTAACCACAGAAACAGCACCATCAATACTAGTGACATATGAGAAGACCTGAGGAAGATATGGGCATTATGCCTTGCAGCTCAAAAAGTCACACAGCCACTGAACTCACGCTAATGAAAGTCTACAGTTACACAGGCGGACAGCAGCAACATTAGACTATCACACTCAGCATCCACTTAGAAACAAACACCAGCTAATCAGAGGCAAGACTGCATTTTCTGCTGTCCCACGTGTGACAGAAATCAACTGTATACCATCAACAGAAAGAAAATAATCCCCACCAATTGCTCTAGAGATAAAGAAAAACCCCTATCAACAGAGCATAGATTGCCAAGGGCTGCTAAGTGCACTTGTACCTGCACCTCCATAGAATAACATGAAGTGCTGAAAGAATGTAAATGCTACGACTGCCTGGGTGCGAAGGAACATGTTACAAAAATCTTATCTTGCCAACTATTTCTTTGAATGTGAAGAACAAAAAAAAAAACATCACAGTTATCCAGCATTGTGAGAGAAGTTACATTAACAATGTATCTGTTATAACAAAAAAAGCAGCAAGAGGAGTTTTCAGACTGGGAATCTTCCCCTAACGCTGAGGTAGAACTGTCAAGGTTTCAAAACATAGACACAGCCTCACATAGCAATGTCTCCACATTTGTGTAGCAGTCCTTCAAAATAAATCAAGTTGCAGGACTTCATCCTTGAGATTAAATAAAAATATTAAAGCAATCAAGTACAAATTCCCAGTGCTTATCAGAGCAGGTATAAAAGTTCACCACATAGAGAAAGGAGTAGTTTTCAGCTCTCTACTTCATGGTTTTCAAGTCAATTACCTAAAACTGTAACTTAATTCAATGCTGAAAACTGTTTACTTTAAGGTGCCAACCATGACATTTAACATGAAGCACTATAACTTGGTGAATGGTTTCAAAATTGCTTATTTGACAACACAGATGTTAATATTTAAACACACGACTAAAGTCACATTTTTACTCACAGAATAGAATTCAGCATCTTCTTCGGTGAGATTGTGTATCCGCATCAGTAAAGCTCTGAAGTCCTCAGGCAGTCGCAGATTCACTGGTGCCTTTATGTACTGCAAGCTACCACACTTATCACGATAGGACAGCATGATAACTTTGTCTAGAGCCTGCGGGAAAATATACAAGTGGTCCAGGGCCAATTTGAAGAACTGGTTACCTGGACTCAGTGATCGCGTCACAAATACTTGCTTGATGTTAAAGCTAGCAAGAAACTTCTCCGCTGCGACAGAATCTAGAAAGAGGATGTGATCAGCACAGTCAATAGCAGAGCGTGACGAGAGTACAGGATCTTCACTTTGAATACTTTCTGCTGACGGGTACACCACATGACACTGGCCGTGAGTCTAGGAAGCAGAGAAGAAAAACAAAGCTTCATTAGTGAAAGAGAGAATGAAAGAATTGCTGATGAGTTTATCTTCCCACTTCATCGAGAGTCCTAGCTTTATCCCAGATTATACTCCGTGCAGGACCTATAAAACTCTAGCACTGATAGGTTGAATGTAGATCCAGTACAACTGCCTAGCACTAGCTACCATCCCTTGTCTTTACTATCATTACTGCTACCATAGCCTAATGAAATGTGGTATCAGTTGTTTAAGCCTATGATAGATACTGCTCTTCATTTCACTATGGTAAATTATTCTTCAGGATTATTTGCCTATGATAAATTATTCTTCAGTATTAGCCATTGGGTTAAAATTTTCATTTCAAGCTGCTTTAAGCTTGTGCCCCTCATGACCATAACAACGGTCAAATTATCTATAATATCCATTGACTTGCTATAAAAGAGGTAATGATTAAAATGCTATGCATATGAAAATTTTTGTGGGGCACCAATAAAGCTTAAAAGCTAAACTCCTATGCAATTTTCAGATTTCACTTTAGTCAATGAAAGAAGATGGATGCGAATCAACTCAAGTCTCTTGTTTGCAGCATCCAGTGCAAACCTCAGATACTAACAATCTGGGCTCAGATCTGCCCACACAGAGTGCAAAAGCAAAGGGAAAACAACAAAGGTTTCACCCATTAATTTTGTTTTCGCAGATTAATCCAATGATTTTGGCCCATTGATTTTGTTTTCCCAGATTAATCTAATCAAAGATCTATTATCAGATCTGGAAATGTATATCTAGGCAGACTGTTGTAATGCAGATTCCTCTAGTAAAAAAAAAAGAAAAAAAAAAAGCTGCAAATGGTCAGCTAGTCTTGCTATTCATGAAAGACTACTTCATTCAGTTTGGTAAACAACCTGGCATTTCCTCGGCTGCAGGCCCAGCACGATGAGAACTTGGGGTCAGATATTGTTCCAATGACAGACCAAGTCAAGCTAGATGGTGCCAGCAACTTTTCCAGGGACAAACGCACATTCAGCCTGTTAAGCGCTTCCCAATTTTAGAGTGACCAGCCCAAAACTACCAAAGCTATATATAGGAATATAAATCGACCTCAAAATTACTCCCAGCGTTCAGCCATGAACTTTCCAAAGAAAGTAAGGCCTTCCATAAAACCCTTATAAGTTGGCACAGAGGCTGATTATATCTATTTATAGTTGTCAATATTACAGAGCCCCCAGAGTAAAGCTGCAGGCTAGGGTCAGGGTTTGAAAGCTCAAGATGCCACTAGAGACTCCTGCAAGCTATTCTCTAGATCATGGAAACCTTGGACCGATTTGGCCAACACAGGGATTGCTCGGGACACTGCAAATTGTGATGCCGACTATTAACACACAATCAGCACCTGTATGATAATAGAACCACCTTTTGTTCAGTTCAAAGTTTCAGCATATATTTTCACATGTATATCAGTTGCAGAGATGCAAAGTCTAGAGACAATCCAGTTACTAGAAACTGCAATGAAATTCAATAGAATCATCTGTGTGTTATCAGGAGCAAACAGACACAGAGTAACATTTTTTATATGGATCTATTCCTAATATTCCACTTAACATGAAACATATCTTACTGAAACTCAATTGGTCTTGTCCATTTTGTAATTGGAGATTATTTTTTTTAAAAACGCAATAAAAAATGGGACATAGTTTTGGAATTTCCCTTTTGGCAGTTGTTCATCATTTCAAAATGAAATGCATATAAATACATGTAACCTTTTTTTTTTTAAAGAGGGAACTTGCTGCCGAAATGACAAGCCCACCCAAACTGATACCTGCATGGACATTTTCTTTTTTATGTAGCAGGTCCCGGTTTGAAATTGTCAGTACAGCTCGGACCTAGTGAGGGCTTAAAAGTTTGATATCATCTGGCACGGGACTGGCTAAATTCTGCATGAAATCAGTTTTCTTTATCAGTGATAATCTACTGAGAGGTCAGACACGATATTGTGTCCAGAAACAGCTGGAGCACAGCAGATGCACTTGTGTGTGTTTGGATTGTTTTATGTCTCTAGCCCACTCAACACAAGGTGATCTCTTTCTTTCTAAATTAATCTTTTGCGCCTCAGGCTCCTCAATACCACACAAGCCCTGACTTCCTGAATTTGTTCCTTTGTGTCTCAGGCTACTCAATACCAGGTGATCCCTGACTTTCTGTAATAGTTTGTGTCTAAGGCTTTTAAAAACCAGGTGATCCCTGACTTCCTGAATTTGATCCTTTGTGTCTCAGGCTACTCAATACCAGGTGATCCCTGACTTCCTGAATTTGATCCTTTTGTCTCAAACTATTCAATACCAGGCAACCCCTGACTTTCATTGTTTGTGTCTCTAAACCACTCAATACCAGGTGACCCCTGACTTCCTGAATTTGATCCTTTGTGTCTCAGGCTACTCAATACCAGGTGATCCCTGACTTCCTGAATT
>BLXT01001882.1:558291-571204 GCA_019648995.1 Plakobranchus ocellatus
AATTCTCAAGTATGATTATATATTTGAACAACCCCTTATTTTTTATCATGACTCTGATTGGTTGAAAAGATGCGCTTTCTCTAGTCACTTGATTTTCTATTGAAGAAGGTTTATTATCTTCGCAAAGGGTAAAGCTCCTGCCCCTCCCCCTTACCTTTCCTGTTCAAGCCTCGGCATTATCTTAATCTGTGGCTTCTTTTCATAACATATGTATTTTGGTTAGCTAGAGATAGAAAAAACTAGAGAAGAAAATTCTTTCTCAGCTTTATTCTTCAGGCTTGCTCTGAGCTTTAAGGAAGTTGTAACCTAATAAAGAGGAACGTTTCAATGCATGCTTGATTAAAAAAATATAGCAGATCCATTTGGGAAAAAAATTTGCATGGCCGATAGTACCTGCTATTAACAAGGCACACAATTATATCAATCTTGGCGTTGTATGGGTCTCTTTTAAAATAAAACCAGTTGGTTTCAAATAATTATATCAAACTGTACGGGGAGCGGTGGCTCATCTGGTAGGTAGTTGCCTACAGACTCAGAGGTCCGAGGTTCGAATCCCAGTCCTGGGCAAGTTAATTTTTCATTGCTCCTCTGTGTCTACCCAGCAATAAAATGGATAGACTCAGCGAAAATAAAGGCAGCGAGGAAAGCAATGGCAAACTATCTCATAATGCTGTATGCCAAAAACAACCAGGACCCCCCTCCTGGTTCCTCGATACTTGGCCTAAGTGTGGGACCCACTTTACTTTTTTTTTCACCATATCCGACTGTGCTAATGCTTTTAGTTTAAATATTTTTAAAAGGACAGTATATATTTTTGTAGGGTATTTACTGTCTCTATTTTAAAAATGCTATGTCACTGATGACTTGACTCCTTTGTTTGTTTTGGTTTTTACACATAGACCATATATGCTAGATTTGTAGCATTTAAAAAACATGCTGTTTTCTCCAAATCAGTTAGCTCCAATTTCATTCCATCTGTATTATTTAAAAGGAGTCTGATAAACGAAAATATTAAAAATCATCTTCCAACTACTACGATTCTATTTAGGCTGCCAGAAATCCTCTGATGCTTCAAGTGACAGACTGCCTAAGCATACCTACTGTATTTTCAAGCACTTATTTTGTTTGTTTTTGTTTTTCTCTGCGTCAATCTGCAAGTCTCAACTTTCACAAAGACCCCTTGCCTTTCTATATAGACAGGTTTCGAGAAGTATTCGAGACATTTGAAATTCCTTATGCTTCTCTCCATCTCAACATCCCATCAAACTAGCATTCTGCGGATCTCGACTCCCCGTTTTCCCAGGAGCAGAGCATCGTAGTTTCCTTTCCTCCCTGAAAGTCGATATGTAAGAGCAGCATGTAACATTCACCGTAAAGTTCTGCTGGGCTAGCGTTTCCTAATACCACTCGGAGAATAACTTCCATAACTAACTTATATTCTGCGGGACTCAATATCTAGTTCTAGCTGATTTAAAGAAATCTATGGCGAACAAAATTTACGCTCTACACTTTTGCTGCGGATTTCCCCTTTGCTTTTGCGTTACGGACTTCAAGGTTTCCGCTTAATTATTTTCAGTAGGCAGTGTATGTTATGAAGAAAAGACGAAGTGTTTGGTGTATAAATTTTTTAAAACTATAAAATTTGCAAATTGTAGAAATGTTTCTTTGTCTTTTAAAACATGCCCACGAAAATCTCTGTGGGCAGCACTAACACATCTATATTTTTTGTGGCGCCGCAAAAAATCGTCACGCGTTATACATTTGTCTTTCTTTTTGGCCTGTAGGAATTCATAATCCCAACAAAGGGTTATATCTAGTTTCTAAACTAACCTTGTCGTCATTGGAGCATTGGGAACTCTTCTGTACATAGTTTTACTTTTCATCTCTAAAATTGCTTATTTGCAGTAATACTCTCTTAGGCTGAAAAGTGACATTAGACTTATAGGCCTCCTAAAACAAACAAACAAACAAAAAAATCCAGGGTAGAAGTTAAACAGCAGATCTGAAAGGAAATTGATTTAACAACAACAAATATATAAAAAAAAAATAACAACATGAAACAAACGGTCACTGAAGAAAAATAAATCGAAAGAGCTGCCTGTTACACTAAAGATTACTCGCAGCACTACTCTAAATAGACACTCCGTATAGGCTTACGCAACACTTTCCGGAACCAAAACAATAACACGGAGATCCTTGGGGTTGAGAAGTTTGTAATGGTTAGGACAATAAAACAACGGAATTCATTAGCACACTCCACCCACATCGACAAGGAAGTTCATTCGTCATAATAGCATGCTTATTAATTCCTTGAGGCAACATTCTCAACAAGGATTGGCGACAAAATTTTGGTGTAGATTATTTTTCAGCTCTCTCTATTACATAAAGACTGGACCAAGGGATTTTTCATGTAGGCCTAGGTTCAGATCAGATATAAATGATCAACTGTCATTTCAAGATCTAGGTCTAGATCTGAATCTTAAAAGTTATTCTCCATTCCAAAACGTTGACATATCAAGATCTAGATCTATATCATCGTATCAAATTTCGGCCAATTTTTCATCATCCAGTGTTTTTTACAAGAGAATGGGAGATATGCACTCACAAGAAGTAAATGGTAAGTACAACAGTTATATAAATGGCAGGCCTCCAGAGGCCTAAGGTCTAATCGAGCTCTGGCTTTGGCACTGGTGGAGCACTATGGTCCCATCCTTGTCCACCTGAAGTAGTCCACCATCTCGATTAGCCAATTTGAGTAACGCCAGTGGGTGGGCAAAAAGTGACACCAGTGTCTAGATCTAGATCTAAAATAATAATTGCCTTACTTTATCGGTAGATCTAGCTGATAATGTGAGAATAAAAATGTTCCAAATTTCCATAGAAATGTAGACAACTGTTTTAATAGACATTCTATCACATTAAAAAGACAAATCAAAATAATAATAATTTGTCCACCCATTGACGTCAAACAATCGAAATGGCTGTCTACTTTAGGTGGACAAATGATAGGGACCACAGTCCTCCACCACGGCCCTGGCTTTTTAATAGGGCCAGCTAAAAAATAGTTTTAGATCTGTAGGTTGTCTATGTTAACTGGATTCATACTTGGAAACAGCTTTTAATTTAGTCGGAAGGAGTTGACTTTTAAAAGTATGACATAAATCTTTAAGGGTTACAGCTTATCTTGATGTGGATTATAGCTTATAAATCTTGATATGGATCAAAATATTCTCCTATAAAATCAGCAGAGTTAAATACGCCACAAAACAACCCAAATGAAAAAACAAAACTCAGCTTATCTCTTTATCAATGTGAAGCAAGGAAAATATTATCATTAGTATCATATAAGACCTTAAATACTTCAAAAGACTACAATAGTGTTAATATTTAAGGAAATCTGTATTCACCCACACCTTCTTTAACTAATGACATGCATCGGACCCCAGTGTCTAAAGACATTAAAGAGAGGCATCAGGCAACGGTGTCCGCTGCTTGTCGTAGAAATTTGTTGTTGTTGTTAATGTTGGTAGTGTTAGTGTAAATGGGAAACTACCTGTAAACTTTGGGTTAACAATTGTTTTACAGTATTATGTTCCCTTAAAAGACTTAATAGTGCATTATAAACCTGTTTTGTTTGTTTTTGTGTAAGGCCTAAGCAGTGGCACAAATTCTGAAGCTAGATCTGGAATGACGTTCCTCAGAAGTCGATGCAGAGAGAGGAGGTGTTGGATTTTGTAATCCAAGAAGGTTCAGATGGTGAGAGTGATGCTGTTAATGTGTTTGAAATTGGTAATCAAGATGAAGTAAAGAAAGTTTTGAAAACTATGGAATTGCAGGAGAATATTTCAAGATGATGTTGAGCTGAGTGGTAGTGATGATGAGGAGCAGACCAATGCTACTGCTAGCCGATGTAGATCTAGATCTAGTTTTGACGTTTCTCATTCAAACTCAACAAATCTCTAGTTGATTTAGATAGAGACTTAAAATAAGACTATGATGTGCATTTAGAGGCAGACAATGAGAAGTAAATTATGACTGGTGCAAGAACTTAGAAAATTTTCCAGTTTTGCCTCCAATCTTGTGTCTGTAAAAAAGGTTTTATGCAATTTTAAAAGTCATGTGAAATTTAAATGGAATTTGTTTGTAAAGATGTAAAATGATGAAAACAGAACTCTTAATAGTTCTAACAATAATCCAGGGCAATGTTTTGAAAATAGGGCAAATCATGCGTTTTCTGGGATCAGCTGGCACTTACAACCTTCACCCCCCACTGAGTTAATCTCTATCTTTTGTCTTACATGTGTAAATTACAACATTATTATTAGTGCTTCTATTTTAAATTACAACAATTTCATAAAGAGCATAAAAACAACACATGATGTATTATACGCATTGAAACTGTCAACACTCTTTTTTGCCGTAGGACCTTTTTTTAAAAGTGGAAGTGTAATATTTTACAGCTTGTAGGTGCAAATGTATCAAAACCTACTTATCCAGATGTAGAAGTTAATTAATATAATCTTGTTTTGTGGTCATGCTAATCAGTTTATGGATAAGTGAGCTGTAACATTTTATTTTTGTTCAATGTCTTTTATTGATTTCACTTAGAAGATCTTAAATTGTAAATGAAAAAAAAAATGTTGTTTTTCAGGTCTAGCAGACACTACCCAAGAGGCAAGACCAGGGAAAATCACGAAAACAGATGCAGAATGGAAACAGACGCTGACCCCAGAGCAGTACAGTGTTTGCAGAAGGCAGGGGACAGAGCGGGTCAGTGCATATCTAATGTTTCACTGTTAGACTTTCTTGAAAATTTTGTCTGTTAGAGAGCTTTTTAAAAATTCTTTTTGACTCAAAAAGGTATTGAAAGTCCATTTTTTTTCACATACATCTTTGTGTGGATTATGTATGTCACCAGAACATAACGTAAAAAGTGCTCAAAGTATATATGTGGATGTATTTCATCCTATGAATCTCCCCAACCTGGGTCTTATTTTTACAAATTAAATGCAACATTCACTTGTAAGGAGCATAATAAAGTAAAGTAGTAAAAAAAAATTGACCTAATAACGGCTTCACTTTTTTCTAATGCTGCCAAATGTGATGTGATTGAATTTTTGCAGTTTAGAGAAAAAAATTATGCTGTCTTTTCCTATTTCTTCTTTCTAAAAGTGTCAGACTCACTAGAGTTGTCCATCATTTTTTTTTTCAAACAAATGTAAATGCTATTTCTAAGCTATTTTTTAAGAGTATTTATCACCTACCAAAGTACAGATCTCACAATCTTATGTGTTTTGAAAAAAAAGTATTGAAGTTTTTGTCTGTTTTGAGAAATGTCTTTTTTTAAAGATAAAAGGTGATATATCCTGACACAGAATCCGTTTTTCACTTTGTCGTATTTTCTCCATCACTAAGCTAACAAACTTGAGTCTTTCTTGCTTAAATCAGATGCGCTTTACTTGCATCCATCATATCAACACTCCCAGTTTTCCACTATGTGATGCACAACCACAAAACAAGGCCTTTTTCTGAAAAATCCTACTTTTAAAAAGAAGATTTATGTATCCCAGAGAGTACCAGCCCGTATGCTTTGAATGGCATCAAGCAAGACTTTCTCAAAGCTTATGAGATGAAATTTGGATGTGAAAAATTGAAAACTTCGACAACTGTGCTATATTTTCACATGTTCTTGCCATTAAGCGCGCCCCATTGTGCTTTTGCCATACACATGAGCCATGAAAAGATGGTCAAGTAACAGTTTGAAGAAACAGTCATATTCAAGCAATGAAAATTAAAAATTATTTATCAGTTTTGAAAGAGGAAGATTTTGCTGTAATTCTATCTCTCTCCCCCTTTCTTTATTCATCCCTTTACACACATACACCACGAACTTGTACAGCAAAAATTCACTCTGCATTCACAGGCCTTTACTGGAGTTCTGCTAGACAACAAGAAGAAAGGTGTTTACATTTGTGCTGCCTGCCACACCGAACTCTTCAGGTTTCTAGTTTTTCAGTCTGTGCAAAGCAAAGCCTTAGCTCAATGAATTGAACTAATTGTAATTAATTTTATTAGACTAAAGTTAATGGCCAGTTTAGAACTGGTCTAGATTCAAATTAATTCTTATGGAAGCTTTGAACAAAATTAAAACTAAAATTGTTTTTTGGTGTCAGTAACCAGAAATGATGTCTAAAGACTAGAATTATAAAGCAAGCTAACGACAAAATGAACCACACACTATTTTCATCAGTGGGATAGGGGATGGGATTTAAAAGCATGACAAGCCACAATTTGTGTGAAATACAAATCTTTTGAAGAGTAAGCTGACATATACATTTAGAATGGCAGTTTTTTTCCTTATTTGGATGGTTGCTGAGCCTCACTGCAGTAGGTAATTGTTTAAAAACTGAGAAGCCCTGTTTCACTCTGTCTCTTACTTAGTGTCAGTATTTTGCCTGTGATCTTACGATCTCAGATATTATTACAATCAATGATATTTTTTCAGTCTATTTCGTATGCAAATGAAGGTAAGGTAGATGGTGATGACAACTACATTAAAATAGATTTGTATTTAATAATTCTGAATTAAAGGTTTGTGAACCTGAGAGATTTATGGATTGCTCTGGAAATTAAAATTTCTTAATCAGATTTTTCATTTGTAAGGACAGAAAATTTTGTAAGATCTTAGTATATATGCATTCTCTTTAGAAAGTGGTAGAAACGAACTATTAGGTTTTAATTTAACTGCTGCTTCTACAATGTGAAAAGATATCTTACGTAGTTCAACCACTATTGATTTTATTTCTCTTAATGTCCTAGTTCTTCCGCCAAATTTGACTCTGGTTCTGGATGGCCGTCTTTCTATGATGTCCTTAAGGACAAAGATGTGTCTAAACTACCAGCTGTAGACATTCGTCAAGACATTTCACATGGGATGCGGCGCACAGAAGTTTTATGTGGCAAGGTGGGTGGCTAAACATTGAGTTCATAACTGTGAAAACGTTGATTGATGAAAAAATAACTAGAATGATTCTAAGAATCTGCATCTGCGATAAACTTTCATTTTGATGCAATCATTCCATTTTTTTTTTTTAATTTTGTTGAAAAGTGAAACTTTGCTTGGATTTTTTATTTTGTTTGCTAGAGATTTAAAATTTTTTTTTCCAAACAAGAAGTCTAAGCAAACAGAAAACTTCCTCTTTAGCGCTATAGCCTGATACAGCTTTAACTGGAATTTTCTACATACATGGTGTGAGCAGGAGATGAGCCTACTTTGTAAGTACAGATCAACCAGGCCGTTGACCTTGACATTACCCTTAACCTTGGAAAACCAAAATTATACCCCACGAGATGATTAACCTTAAATAATACTGTCAGTGGTGCTTGAACTTAAATACTATTTGCAGTTCACACTGCCTAAGTTGAAGCCTGTTAAGTCAATTTTCATTCAAGTTGATCTTTTTACCTGGAATGGACTCCTTTGAACACTTATTTCAAAAGGCCACCACATAACTTGATTTTTATCTAAGTCCATCTTCTACTGCTCGACACTGCTCATTCAAGAACACTTTTCCTCCCTCTAGTCTGTAAAAATGTTTGTTACTGGTACATATATGCTAACCCATATGCGTGTGTGTAATGCTAGCCTTTTACTGTCCAATTCAACCAGTGTTACATTCTCCTGCGCACAGGTCGGGGCAACAGCAAAGTGGTTTTTTTTTTAGTTTAGTGTGTTTGAGGGAGAAGGGGAGGGAGGATGTTGCTCATCACAGGCCAACAGTCTAGTCTAGAGGCAGGCCTTATTCTAGATCTTTTCAGCTGTGTTGCCCTAAGCCATATTGGCTGGCTTTGTCTGAATTTCAAAGTGTTTCTCTCTCTCTCTCTCTCTCTCTCTCTCTCTCTCTCCCTTTCTTTCTTTCTCTTTAGCACTGATTCAGTGCGACCGTGAAGATCAAGCATGCCCATCATTTCCAAACAAGTTATGTGTGCATGTGTATTGGGGAAGGGGAGGGGGAGGGCAGCTTGCTCTAATGGAATGTGCTCGCAGTAACTGTTGAACGATTGGACTTGTTTGTCTTGGCCTATTCAATATTAGTCCCATGTAATTTCCCCTTTCCCCTCCCAAACCCATCACACCTCCTCCCATTTTCCTCAATTGAAAAACAAAGACTTAGGACTTAGTAAATTTCCACTGTAGCAAACACAATACAGGCAGGCCTACTGAATAGATCGTAGATCCATCTTCATCTAGTTGTGCGCTGCCAACCTACAAACATGTGCACTCCCAGCTTCATTCGATTTTAGGCTAGAAGAAAATGCCAACAGACAGCCATCACTTAGGCGTATTATGAACCATTCAATCTATATTGGGAAACTTGGAGCAAGGCGACCAGAGAAGATGACTTTGCCACTAAAACACAAAATCAAACTTAATTATGAAGTGAAAAAGAAGTACTATAATAACAAAATAAATAAATAAAGTAAAAACAAAAACAAACAAACAAAATCCAGACAACAATAACAAAAAATCCGGAAGGATGTTTCAATGAATTTGTTTTAAAGGTACTTGCAAATGCTCTTTAGATACCAATGAAGAGGATCCATTTTGAGATCTGGGGGGGGAGGGAGGCCTTGATGTCAAGACAGGACAAATCACAACATGATAATGTTAAGGAAACTCAATTAGTTTAGTTCACATTCAGAGACTCCAACTTTGTATTTAATGGTTTAGTAATGTACATAAAAGCAGATGAAACTGAGAGACTTTGGTAAAGGATACTGGCCTTCTGCAACCCCCCCCAAAAAAAAAAAATTTACCTCAACCAGTGGAGGTAAGAAAAAACAAAGAACATAACTTGATTTTTTTTTTATCTATGTCGATCTTTTTGATTATGTCCCCTGGACATCAACTGTATTATTATTCAAAGTGTTGCTTTTATCCAGTTTTTTGTACATTGTACATTATCATAATTTTATACTAATATCCCGCTTTCCACTTTGCTCCTCAAACAAGTAAGACAAGAAGAAAAAAAAATATATAAAAACTAAAAGATTTTTTTTTCTTCTCCATGTTTCAAATGGTTGTCTTTTTCTCTTTCCTAGTGTGGCTCCCACCTTGGCCATGTTTTCAATGACGGGCCGAACCCTACGGGTCTGCGCTACTGCATCAACAGCGTGTCACTGGGGTTCAAGGAGGGGGGTAGCAGTGGTGGCAGCACCAGTGGTAATTAAACTGAATCATGAGACCAACACACTCTCAAGTTGATCCAGGCTCTTTGGAGGCTACAAAGATTGAATTATCTCAGGATATTATATTTATAATATATGCACGAAAAATTGTATTGTTTTTTTTTTAAACTAATAAAAAAAAAAATGAAGCTTTTTGTCGGAGTCAATATTCTATGTCACAATTATCTGATGGCAGGAAATAAATAGCAAAAGCACATCATTTGATTAATGTGTCAAATCAAAAGATTGTGGATTTCATATCATAGAGAAAGGATTTTCAGCCTGAGTGCCATCTTTTGGGTTCTTTTGTTTTTTGTTAACAAAAGAGAAAACTTGCAAGTTTTGAAAAGAATGTAACATATTCTAGACATCTCGTACCAAGGCATTGTTTAAAATTAGAACACTGAAAAAATATATTTACTAGAATGTTAGTTATTTTCCGAGAACTAAACTTAAAAACTTTTTACTGTTTAAGATATGTGGCATCTATAGAGGGACGGCAACTCTTTTTGATATTCTGTAGTTGTATTCACAAAGAAGATTAGATTCAAGCTAAAGATTAGATTGAGGTAACATCTCTCGCTAGTCTTGGCCAATGTTTAGTCTGAGTTTTAATTGAGATATTGAATAACATAGTTGGCTGAACTGGGAATAACATAGAGTAGAGTTGTGATAGACAGATTGCAAGTCAAGTCGTCTCCCTTTTATGATGGAAGGAGCTGGAACAAACATGAACTTAAAGTTGTTACAACTACGTCTTTAGATGGTACCACACTTGGCTGTTTTGCAGAAGTATGCCTGTATTTCTATATTGACTGAGTCGATTCCAATATTTATATCTCAAAATTTTATAAACTATATTTTGAGTCCACATCACTCGAGTTTCCAACAACCAGTCTTTGATGGCCACCATAAATGTTTGTTGAACGCAACTGGCTTGCGATGAATTTGTTGATATGTTGGTCAAAGGATATGCACGCAAGAACTAAAACATTGTATCATTCCTTGCAGTCATAATGAAAAGTCACAAAGTGCCAGGCAGAAAAATCATTTTCTGATTGCCATTTAATTGCTGCTATTTTATTATTTGATTCTAATGAATATTACTAGTTTGTGATGGTTTTCTTGGGCAGCCATGGCAGTGATTGCATCCCCTCCTCAAGCTGAATGGCAACAAATGTTAACAGGTGGTTGATTGAGAAATAGACCCGGATAATTAATTTATGTCTCTTGAGAATATTCAAACGGAAATGAGTAGCAAGTCATGATTGTCAAGATCTACTTCAAATATGGCACTCAAAGAAAAGATAAGTTTGAAAGGTGATGTTTGTGAAGAAAATGAGGTTCAAGATAGGCATAGTAACAAATACAAATAGTGAACATTCGTGCCCTTCAAAATTGTAAAATTACAACATTGCTTTTTGAAAAGTCTTACTGTCCTTGCAGATGGTCTGATGCATTAATGCGATGGATTACCAGATGTAAAAAAAAAGAAACCTTTATATATTTTAGAGAATCTTTTTTCAATGCACGCTGCTTTAACTTTGGCAAGCTTTGCTTTACGTTTGTGTTGTAATTAGAGCATAAAACTACATTTGTTCCTTTTTTGTCAATCTTTGAAAACAAATCCTTTTTCCTATAGATTGTAGACAAGCACTCATTAGTACATGTAGTTTGCAGTTTTTATCATGGCTAGTTTGTAGGAACGATTCAAAGACTGTTCAGAAATAAAATCTTGAAATGTATCATATGATTTGTTGAAGTTTTAAGATAAATGCTATGAAAAGTCTTTTAAACCAATTAATATTTTATATGTATAGCTTCAACAAAATATTACAACTTGTCAGTGCCTCAGTAGGCCTACTTACTGAAACTGCAAGGTTGCCCCATGATCCAGTGCCATTACTTAGTGTTATCATTCATAACGATGGAGACCTTTTCATAATGAATCAAATTTTGAGAATAATAAGCTGTAAGTTGTTTTTTTTTTCTTCATGAAGGTGCTTAAAAAAAAATGCGTCGTGGCTTTGAATAATTCTTGGAAGCAAAGCTCAAACCCAGAGAAAGAGAGAGTTCAGGGTGTTTTAATGATGCGAAATGTTCAAAACTTCACTCCTGACTCTTCTTTCTGGCCTTAAAACACTCAATGTAAAGCAAAGCTCAAATCCAGAGAAAGAGAGAGTTCAGGGTGTTTTAATGATGCGAAATGTTCAAAACTTCACTCCTGACTCTTCTTTCTGGCCTTAAAACACTCAATGTAAAGCAAAGCTCAAACCCAGCGAAAGAGAGAGTCCAGGGTGTTTTAATGATGCGAAATGTTCAAAACTTAACTCCTGACTCTTCTATCTGGCCTTAAAACACTCAATGTTTGAATAGCGGTTATCAAAGATTACATTGATTGGTGTTCAAGTCGGCCAAGCTAAAAACTTGACGAATGGGTTTTTCCTATTAATATTTTTCTTAATTTGTGGTAGCTGTGATATTTTTTTGACTCTCTTATTCATTTGAATACATGAAGTAGGTCTAATTATTTTGAACTTTATCGGTTTGCAGTTGTTTTTGGTTTTCTAAGGTTTCAGGCAATGCCGTGTTGATTCAGTAATAACATTCTAAACTCACTGTTTTTTTTTTCTGTACCTGTTGAAAAGTAGCTCTCCTGTGTATTTTAAATGTTTAGAAATCCCTTGCCTATGGAGTGAAGATCCTAACTTTCTTTGTAATCACACATTTAGGTAACCTACAAAATGTCTGCCCAGTTAATTTTTCCTATAATGGTAAACAGAAGAACAAGAACAATATCAAAAGATGTACATTCTTCTATAAATGCAAATATATATATATATTTTCCTACAATTGTTAAAAAAAAAGACTCATCCTTCAAGCTTTGTGGAGTAAATAAATAAATAAATTAAAAAAAAAGGTTGATTGAAAAAAAACAAACAAACAAGAGCCTTTGTTCCCATGTATATATCAGTGTTCTGAAAAATTAATGTGTGTAAGTGCCTGTTAGGATATAAGAACAGGGGTTACAACATCACAGGGTACAACAAACGACTGCATAAAAAGGCCACACCAAATAGAAGGCAGAACACCGGGAATAGGCGACAGAAACTTATATTATTAATAATGTAAATATATATAGAAGTAGGTAGTCACATAAAGAAGTAGACAGATAGATAGGAGAGCCAAATATAAAATACACGCACGCAGGCGCGACAATAACTATTCAGAGTGCGTTACGTAATCTTATACAATGTAATAGGTTCAAATCCACTCACGAGGAAAACTCTCCTCAAATTACTTATTAAATGGGATTGTTCAATCAATAAATATAGTTAACAGGCAGGATCTTAGATAAAGTTTTAAGATTTAATTTATCAATTTAGTTCATAGATTTAATCCACGAATATAATTAATGGAACCAATCTACAGATACAATAAATAGTTATAAATCTACAGACTTAACTAATAGTTATAAAACCCCCACACCGCTCAACCACACAAGCACACGCTTCCAAACACGATCCAGCGAAGATTCCCGTCCGCGAAGCTTGTAGCAAAATAGGATATACAGTTCCAAACACCAACAGTCAAATGTCCGAATAATGAGACGTCCCAACAATCTGGGTCCCGCTCAACAGTTCATGGCTTACACAAAAATACTAGTCCTAACCCGTGTCCTTAG
>BLXT01001882.1:647276-658560 GCA_019648995.1 Plakobranchus ocellatus
GTCTTCCTCTGCTTCTTTTTCCTTTAAACTTTCCTGTTGTTACCAAATGTTCCAGTTTTCCTCTTCTCATCACGTGGCCCAGAACTTCACTATATACGACTACAGAAACGGTGATGGTTTGTGCTACATGTGGTCTGAGAGTGGAGATCGGAGGGGTCCAAGTGAAGTCGTCACATGCCTCTTTGATTACATGAAAGAAAGGTCTTTACGTCTGTGAGGCGGACCCTCTATAGACGGCACACGGCACGCGGCACATGACTTGTCGTCACGTGCCGTGCCAAAGGCTAAAACCCCTCCCTCCATAGGCCATAGCACGACATCACAACACAACACATCACAGCCTATCATGGATTCGTCTGATGAAGATTCTCTGATTATGTTAACGATGCTAAATAATCGGAAAAAGAAATGGATCAGAAATTGAGGTCCCATACATAGTTATCGGAGACGAAGCATTCCCATTGAAAACGTATTTGATGAAACCCTTTGCTGCAAAAAAATCTTAATGCAAAAAGGAGGATCTACAACTACAGTCTACAGACACTCGAGGGCTCGTCGAACTGTTGAATACGCGTTTGGAATATTGGCAAGCAAGTTTGAGATCTTTCAAAGACCGATGCGAGTTGCACCAGATAAAGTCATTATCATTACCAAGGCCACTATTGGCCTCCACAACTTCATTCGCCATGGAGACGGTAACAAGTTCAATGATTTCTTTCTTGTAGTCATCCATTTTGGCAGCACACGGCACAAAAAACGAGCTATGCAGCAAAGCAAGGCACGCAATGTTTCGTCACGGCTGTGTCGTGCCGTCAATGGAGTGTGCAACTCTAAATCGTTGTGTTTAATTTTCTTTCGCACGCGTGCAATGTGCTGTGTGCCGTGTGCCGAGTGTCATGTGACGTCTATGGAGGGTCCGCCTGAAAGAAATTCGCATGCTCTCTGATAATTGTGGCAGGAAGAACCGCAATCGATATGTAGCCTTTGCATTGTGGTTTGCTAGGAACCATCTCAGTCTATCTTATAGAAAGGGCACATAGAAACTGAGAACTCCATTCATGTTACCATAGAAAGGGCGAAAAAATGTCTATAACTGTATACACCCGATTAATGGTACATAGCAGTGAGAGCAGCTAGAGTCTCTAAATAGCCATAAAAGGTCAAGGAAACGACAGCAAAAGACTTTGTTGATTTTAAGTCAATGTCAAACAACGTGAAAAACTTGACAATTGGTGACGATGGGCTGAAAATTATGTGGAGCAGAACCAGGTAGATTTTCATTATGGAGGAAGACCCCCATGCAATCTTCCTTGCAACAGCGTATGGTGGTGTACCGAGAAGGATGGATCTGTATCGGCGAAACCGAAGGTCCTTAGAGACTCAAACTGCAATCACATTAGCGAACGATTCAAATGCCGCAAGCATTCCGCAAACCAAAAAGACAGACCTCTTTACCTTGTGTCTGTCTCGACAAATTCCAAATTCGTTCAGGCATTTCTTTTACTCCTTGTCTGTTGGGGTGAAGTTCAAGAGACCGAAATAGCGTACTAGAACGACCAGAGAGACAAATCCATATCTTTTTTTTTTAAGGAGTTTTATGTTTAAAGAATCATGCTATTACTATCAATACGGGCTCTGTTATAGAGATTCGTTTTTCTTCCTTGGTTCTATTCCTCAGCGACGAAAGCGTCGTACCCATGGCACTTTTAAAGTTTCATAACTATGCGAAGAAAGCATAACTGATTAATTCCTTTTTCTACCAGGATTAAGTTGTAATCCTTCAATTTAATGATGCTAAAGCTTTTATTCATTTTATCAGTTTGATATGACGGTTCTGTTTCAATTAAAAGCTTAATGTATTCACATATAAGTTGTTTTCGTATAATATGAATTAAGTTTAGTCTTTTTATGTTGCATTCCTGTTTATGTTGCACAAATAATGTCATATTACATGGTTTGGATTGTTTCAAAAAATGTAAAGTACTTAAAATCTTTCTTCATAAAATAAACACAGAGGCAGTTTAATGCATAATAAAAAAAAGTCTATAACCCTTATCATGAAGATGCGCGAATAACGTGAAAATTTTACAGGTGTCTTTTTCTTACAAACATATGATTAAACTGAACAAAAGCACTTTGGCCTGATTATAAAAAAAAATCCGCCTCTCTATACTTTGAACACATAATTATTATTGAATTTCTCTGAAATTTCGGTAAAAGAAAACGACACATGCACTTGTCTGTGTATTGCACCATACATAATTAGAAGCTAAAACCCCTATATGTACACATTTGCTAATTTCTTCGAAAGGGTTCGTAGTTAAAAGATCAAAGAAACCTGCGGGTTTACAGACGCATATGTTCAAAGTTATATCTAAAGAAGAGTCCAAAATATGAATAAATAAGAACATTAAACAGTTTTTCTCTCTCCTGAAAAATTTGGAAAATGGCGCATGTCGGAGTCTTATACCTAGGTATCGAGATGTATTGCAATCGCTTGCCATTCTAACCCGCAATATGGCGACGACTATTCGTCCCTTGTGGGCCGTGTCACAGGACCTCGCTGTAGGCCTGCACGCTAGGCTTACTAGACCTAGATCTAAACATCACAAGTTACGCGTACAAGGAAAACTTAAGAACTAATGGATTCAATGCCATTTTCCTAAATACTTATGCAAAAATATATTGATTATGATCATAAAAAGCATTTTAATTCATAAAAAATGTCAATCCATTTTCTCTATTTTCAGCGCTTTTGCGGACGAAGCAGTAGGGAATTGCCTTATCAGTAAGCTTATCGAGTTTATTATATCCGTTATTCCCCGAAATCAATTGTTAATCACGTAAAAGTATGGGTAGAAAACAGCTCACGACGTGCAATTTGTGAAGTAATAGCGAAATACGGCGAGGGTTAACTTTATGAACCAATACAGTGCGCATATTTGTTATTAAAAATAACAAGTAATAGAAGTTGGAATAATTATCACAATTGAAAAGTACAAACCCAACAAAATAAAGAAATCCGGTAGATAGTCTCACCTCTAAACATTTATCTTCAACCTTCTCTTTTCTTGATTGCCTTCATAAAGTTTAAAATCTTTTTTTTATAATAACCAGATAAAAATTATTATTCATCTCAAATTCTTACAACTTTTAAAATATATTTAAAACAAATACAACCTCCATTATTACTGGACCAACTGAATTTTTATATTTCAAGCGCACGCATTAATCTCTTCAAGTTAATCTTATTAAACTTCTCAACTTCACTTCATTCTGCCCTATAAACAAAAAAAAAAAAAAACCATCCCTTTTCGCACTTCAGACACAAGTTGTAAAGACTATAAAGTAGTTCAGAGATGCGAAAGGCCCTACAAATATAAGTTCAAGATAACATAGCATTCATTAACACCGTCTACAGTTTCACAGCCTTAATTTCTCGCTCTTGAACCCGCAACCGACGCCTTGGACTGGCGAGAGCCTAAAGATTGAGATCCACTTGTTGTAGACTGGCGATACTCAAAATTCACCAAACGAAAATCCAATATATTGAGTCACTTCCTGTAATACACACACAAATACACGCACCCGCCACGCACACACACTCACATCTGCAAACACCACACTCACTTCGAAGCGGTAGGCCTATATTATATTATAAGCTGTTTCCGGATTCTTCTTTTAAGTGCTCTGTTGAAACAGACATTGGCGATTGTGTTACTCCACTCAAGCCTGTTCTCAGAGAACCTTATAAAGCTGTTAAATCTTGCCAAGGACATAAGACTTTGTGGCTTTGCATATCCTGTGTTAAGTATGTCTAACACTATATTGACAAAATTTGGATATCTTGTATTAAGTATGTCTGACATTGTAATGACAAAATTTGGCTATCTTGCATAAAGTATGCCTAACATTATATGGATGAGATTTGGATATCTTGTGTTAAGTATGTCTCACATTAGATTGACGACGTTTGGGTAACTGGTGCTAAATATGTGTGACATTATATTGACGAGATTTGGCTATCTTGTGATAAGTATGTCAGACATTGGGTTGATGAGATTTAGATATCTTGTTTTAAGTATGTCTAGCATTATATTGATGAGATTTGGCTATCTGGTTAAATATGTCTGACATTATATTGACGTGATTTGCGGTACACTTGTTCATCTGATTGTCTCAACACACAGACGAGGAGCCAATTTTTTCCACTTTCTTTTAGGGGTGGGGGTGGGAGGTGTGTGGTGGAGGCGGGCGAGGGGGGGATGGGGTCTTCATTTACTTAGTTTTTAAGTTTTTTCTTGGTATGAAATAGATTTTTATGCTCTTTAAGTCTCATTTGTGTATTTATCGGTTTATAGTGTCTTTGTATGCGCTCTTTTCTTCCGAAGTACAGCGACATTCAAAAAACAAATTTAAAAAAATGTATTATCCCCCAGCTTTGTAGAGTTTGGTGTTTGTGTATAGCTACCGTCTTGTTTTGTTTTGTTAAACTGTCCTGCAGTGTCTGTCTCCGGCCAGTAAGGCCTCCTTGTAACTTCTAACGCTGTCTAACACAAGAAACTCTGAGAAATAACATCATAATTATGATTGTTGTCAAAGCGTTAAATTTACAGTAAGTTTTCTTTTATTCTACAAAGGGGTTAGATATCGTCCTGAAGATCCAAACACAGACGCATACACATACACACTGAGTTTTTGAAATTAAAACCGAGAATTTTAAAATAAATGTACAGGTGTGATATAGTTTAAATATTATCTAACAAAGATCTGAAAGCTAAGTGATTCATCATCACCAGGTACCTTGTCTGGAAAAGACAATGGCAATCATTTTCCTCCACTCAAATTTATTCTCAGTTAACCTTATGACGTTATTATTGCTACCTTTGCCTATTGCCCATGACTTAAAGCTTTCAATGTTATTCTTTGTCTACCTCTACTGCGTTTTTTAATCTTTCCAGTGATTGCTAAATGTTCTAAACCTTTGTGTCGGCAAATATGGCCTAAAAACTGCAGTTGCACCTGTCTTATGGTTTTAGTTAGTGATCGTTCGAGATAAGCCTCTTTCCTTACCAATTTATTTGACTTTTTTCTGTCCATGGTATCTTCATCATTCTTCTGATAAACCACATTTCTACTCCTTCTAGTTTTGTTTTTCTATTTCTGTGTTTATTGTCCAACACTCACTACCATACAAAAGTACTGATCATACATATGATTTAAATACCCTTATTTTGGTTGTCATACTAATGTTTCTATTTGCAAGTATTGGTTTCATTTTTCGGAATGTATCTTTAGCGATGGCTATTCCTTTACTTATTCCACTTGTGCATCTGCCATATGATGTTATAATGTAACCTAGATATTTGAAATTTGTAATTTGTTTGATTTGTTCGCCTTTGCAAACGAAATTGCACTTGGGGTTAAGGATTTCTTTGAGATGACCATACATTCCGTTTTCGTTACATTCAAAGACAGGCCCATTCTTTCGCTCTCTAAAACTACAGTATTTAGAAGTTTTTGAAGTTGTTCGCCAGATTCAGCTTTTGAAATTGTATCATCTACATACCTGAGATTATTGAGATTCTGTCCATATATTTTTAAGCCTGAAATACCATCAAGATTCTTTAAGATTATTTCACTATATAAGTTAAAAAGATCAGGAGACTTTACACATCCCTGCCTCACTACAGAAGCAGTCTGGTCCCAGCATAAATTTCTGATTACTCTTAGATCTTTCCCATCGATGTCTAATTTTTCTAGCATACGAAACAGCTCTGCATGTTTTATTTTGTCAAACAGAGGTGCAGATCTGTTTGTATTTCTATACATCTTTTCATAATCATTGAAAAAGTGAATATTGCGTTTCTAGACCTTTTATCAGGCATAAAGCCAAACTGCTTTAGAGATATTTCTGGTCTTAGACTCTTGCGCATTCTATGCATCAAAATGCCTTACAGGATTTTTTAAAATGGCTGTTTAAATTGATTATTCTATGATATTCACATTCTGTTGCTCCTGGTTTTACGACCTCCAAACGCTGAGGGCCGTCACGCTGTGACAACAAACCAACAGCAAACGACTGACAAGTGGAACGGAAAAAAAGAACTTAGGGAAGCCAGGTTAAAAACAAAGAAGAAGCTACAAGGCTACATTTAATTTACTCTATATACATATGACAACATCAAAAACACCAACGAAGCATAGATTTAAAATACTCACTAGCACTGTCAAGCCAGCAAATTAAATAAAAAAAAAAGAAACAGCGATTAAAAGAAACCAGTCCAGTGGTGTAATCCAATGGTGAAGCATTGATCATAGGAAATAGTTAGCCATAAAAAAAACCAGTCCAGTGGGAATCCAACAACGACAAGTTGAATATATCCAACGGTGTAGAGTTGACAGATGTAACGTAGACAAGTCAGCACAGACTGCTAGGGATCCAACGGTAAGGAGCTGACAGGTGTGACGACAATATGTCAGCAAGTATGTCGGGGCACGCAGTGACCAGGACGGACCAGTGTCTCAGGATACGCCAGCAACTGGAACAGCAGCACGCGAACGGCAACAACAGGAACAACGGCAAGTTCGTACCAGTACAGTATTGTGGGGGTTGCTCGAAAGGTTGATATACTTAATATAACACTTGATATTTCCTTTAACCCGTTTCATGTTTCATGATTTTTTCATATTTAAGTAGAGTTGAGTTGTAATTATAACACAGGGAATCGAGAGCATAATTCTTATTAAACTAAGGAAGGCATGAGCGTGCCATAAACAAGTTGGAAATCATTCTCTTAAAAATCTCATAATAGCTCATCTCGAAGTACAAATTTTAGAATTTTACCATTTTCATGAAAATCTCATTATAGCTGATCTCGAAATACAACATTTAAAATTTTACCTCAAAAATATAAATCTCTCGGAATGCCGTTTATTAAGGCCGTTTCCTCAGAGATTCCTAATTTAAATATCAAAATCCGGTTACGTTTTACAACTTGTACAACTTAAACTCAATGTTATAATTCAAGCTATAACTTTCTGAGTTCTTGAAATGTAACTCCCTAAAATTGAGCAAAAAAGAAATCTTCTTATTTAACAAGAACAAAGTTAAGGCAAATCTCCACTCAACAGCACAGTAACAAGCACAACTAACTAAATTGACAAACATTAACATTCAACGTTATGAACATAACACTATTCACTCTCACCACACAAAGACACACAAATCAGGACCGGCAATCTTAGGACTCACAACCTAGGACAACTGAGTACAACACAGCATTGGCTTCTCACAATTACAAACAAGTTAAACTGGGCAAAAACACCATGCAACTACATTCACAACAAACTCACTAGAACAAACTCATTATGCCCTAACACTTGGTGTTTTCGACAGTATTATAAAAACGGAATTACAAAGATCTTCTGGAATTGTACCACTATCGTATATTGCGTTAAGAAGTTTTTTTGTCAGATCTATTCCTAAATCATCTAATGCCTTAATTATTCCTACTGGTATATTATCTGGTCCGAGGCTTTTCCATTTTTCATTTTTAAAAAAATTCTTTTTCTACCTCATCTTTAAGGCTAGTTGGGTCTTCTATGTTTTTCTCAATTTTGTGTTTTTTGCACCTATCACCTTTAAAAAGATCTGCAACATATTCTGACCATCTGTTTAGTATTTCCTTCTTTTCCATTAACAAGTGATTACAACTTTTAAATTAATTCCACTCGAAAAGAAAAATGTAGGTTGTAAATTTGAATGTTCGCTATATCTAGATTTAGCCATCTTTTTGTCAACTCATCGATCTAGATTCTACATCTGTTATGTTTGATTTGTTGAAACTTGCAGACCAAAGTAAATATGGTCACATGTAATAAAATGTTATTTATTAAAGAATTAGGTCACTTCTATCAAGCTATTCATACAAAATGTTTAGGACGGGGCGGTTGGAAGAAAATTTAAAATCAGTTCACAGAAAAATAATCGGAGTTATGTTGTTTATAGCAACAAAACAGGCAAAATAATTCAAAATTCCTATAAAATTGTTCCATCTTTTTCTTTTACCGGAGATCCTCGCCCAACCTGTTGCAAAATTACCCAAATGACGTGTTTTGCCTGTTATCGTCCTCCCAGTCTAGAGGTTAATTTATCATAATGTAGGCGATCTTTTTGTTGTTAATGTTGCTGTTACCGTTGTTTTTGTAGTCACTATTGCTGCTGCTCCTGTTTCTGCTGCTGCTGCTGCTGATATTGCTTTTATAGTAAAGTTATTTGCTTTTGCTTAATTAAAATTTTTGTGGTTTTCCGCGACTTTTGTTTCACTACCTTGCACGAACAGATTGTGGTCCTGAGCCGACTAGCATTGAAAATTACATAATTCCACACTCATACATAAATAAAAAAAAAGCATCTGTCTCAAATATCATTCACAAATATTGTTTTATTCCTTGCACATGAGCTTTCATTTCTGATTGTCACAGAAGTGTCTAGGCGTAAGAAAAAACTTGGAGTTTGTGCGTGAACTATTCATGACACAAACAACCAAACAAAGGGAAACAAACACGTGCCCGAATGTCATACCCATATTATTTATGAGCCATATGAAACTTGTATCTGATGAATGTTACCCTATTTTTAATTGGTGTAAATCTACTGAAACTACGCTTGAAATCATCAGCGCTGTTCTGTAATGGCTACGGTTTTTGTAATGCAAATCTGAGCCAAAACAAAGAAACGAATCATTCATTTCTTGGTTTTTGAAAAAAATATTACACTAAAAAATCAAAACTTGATTAAACCTCTCTAGGTCATGATATGAATGATCTTACGAATTTATTATTTTTTCTTCTTCAGGATTTAAACCTAGGAGCTCACGTAAACCTGATCTGAATTTGGATGCCATGTTGTAATACACTATGGTATTGACGCTTCCACTGACAGATTGCCCCAGAAAGGTGATCAAACTACACACAACGAAGATCCTACCGTAAACGCCAAACACGAAAAATTCATCGAATAAAGCAGAACAAAGTAGCAACGCACAAGTCGGAATGAAGCAAGCTATAAATATGACAGCTATTACTACAACCAGTCGGACTAGACGTTCTTCTTTTTGAGAAATTCTGTTTTGTGTAGCAGATGCATTATTTGATGCAGTATTTTCTCCAGAGTTATCTTCCCACTGACTTTTGGCAGACGTGACCGAGGTTCTCCATAATGAGACTTTCTTCAGCTGGACGACCAAGAAAACGGTACACACTGTGACGATAAAAAATGCCAACACTGGCTGAATCACACCGCAGATCACAAAAACAATCTTTGCAATGAGAATAGAATACTTGTTGTCATTTGGTACAACATCTAGGATAGTTGCGTTCGATTGAAGATAGTACACCCATACAAAATTATAATTTAAAAAACTGAAAAGGAATGGGCAGACAGTGAGTGCGGCTATGATGAGCATCGCGGTTAAGGTGGTTCTCGGTGTAATGAGACTTTTCACTTTCAAAGGTACCAGAATACAGAGACATCTCTCAAAGCTGATGAAGGCGGTAATCCAGGCAACAGTGCGGCTTACGAACGACCACAGGCCGCCACCTGTAAGGATCGATACATTCGTGACATTGAAGGGAAGAATGGGGTGCCAGAAGTTTAAGAGGAAGCACAGATTGCTCCAGATAGAGGAGATCACGCATACCAGGTCACAGATGGCCAGTGCGGTGAGGCTGATGTTGGAGGGTTCGGCGAACCCCAGTCTCACGAACACTGCTATGTTTAAACTGTTGCCAATCAGTGCAGTTATGTTGCTCACCTGCAGAACAAACACGAGGATCAACGTTATCATGTTGAACTGCTCATCGGTCATGAATCCTGCTGTTAAAATCTGCACGGATGGATCTTTGCTGCTCTGGTTTGCCCACGTTTGAAAGGGACCTTCTGTCATTGGACGCTCTGCAGGGGAACGAGTGATCTCCTCTTCTGATGAATGATGCATTATCTGTCTAGTTATTTTACTCTTCTTGTTCTTTTTTTTTACGGTCATACAATTGGTTATTAAAACAGAGTTCCTGTACGCCAAGTGAGTCAATCTGTGGAATCTGAAACAAATGAATGCAGTATTAGATTTTAACTTTTCAATTTCTCACAAATTCAAGAACAGGGCATTTAGAGAAACAGCCCTGAAAACATTTCTGTTCACTTGAATCGCTTCATTCTTTGGATTTGCTTTCTCTCTGTGTTAAGCAAAAGAAAGAAAGAAAGAAAAGAAAAGGCTTAGATCGTAGTATTAATGACCACCAAATTTCCACACGTCTGTGCTGTGCACCTCAAGCTCATGACAAATCCTTCATCTGCTAGAGTTAGATTTTGATTACCCCCACCCCCGATTCCACGATGTTTTAAACTGAACAAAAAGAATAAATACAGAGGCTGAAACATAGAGAAGGCATCACATGCGGTAAAGGAAAGAATAAGAAAAAAAAAGAGATAGTGAGGCTTCTTTTTTAATCACAAGCGATGCAAATAGATGGTATTACTCCATTCCTGAACGATATATCAATTTTTCTTTCCTACAGCAACCGATTTAGATGTATATTTCTAGATCTAGATTATAGGACCAGGTCAACAATGAGCCTAGATCTAGATCTACTCCATGTAAAATGTATATTCTAGTAGACTGAGTCTTTAGGTGTACCTATAATATTCTATTGTAGATTTTTCAGGAAAACAAAATTGATATGCCAAACTGTTAGTGCCGTACTTTCTTTGGTTTTACGTTTCGGAACGGCTTTCTTATTATTTCCGTCTGCAGTTAATGCTATGGAGAGGACACTGAGTTGATTGGTGTCTACAATTCTGTAATCGAAAAAATCTGTGGAAATTGTGGAAAAAGTTTGTTGTATTTTAAATTAGTTTGCCCATGTTAACCTCTGTGGATAACTTAAACACTTCAAAATTTTGTTGATTTTATTCAACATTTGTATTCGCTTTACATTTTCGCTCGTTGCTCCTTTAGAATAACTCATTAGATACTACCTGTTATTATTAGACTTTTTCTCTCTTCTTATCCTGTTACTATCCTTGTGCACAGTGCGCTAACATAGATACTGACATTGCGCTTTTGAGAATTAGGCAACATGACTCTCAAAAGGATAATTTTATATCCTCATTTTATTTTAAAATTTCCATTGCCGTTCATTTCTTTCAAAGTGTTATACTTCAACACTACAGGAAAAATAATTCACGAAAGCAAATAATAATAATAATAATAATAATAAT
>BLXT01001882.1:670551-682560 GCA_019648995.1 Plakobranchus ocellatus
CATCATCATCATCACCATTCCATCATGATAATCATTCTCATCATCATCACCACCACCATCATTATTGCTTTTATAATTTCCTTCATCATCATCATCCTCATTATCTCTATTACCACCATCATCTCCATCACTGTCATCACTACCTTCGTCATCATCATAATCACTTCCATTATTATTATCACAATCTCTGTCACATCATACCAACCCATTTTCGTCAACATCATCATCACCTTCATCCCCTTAATTGATATTCACCATTATCATAATTATCACCACTGTGATCTTTGACGCCATCACCCTATGCACGCGCAACACAGCAGAATCATTCTGAGGCCTACAAAATTTTCACAACAACCCTACCTGGCATGGAAGGTTTTCAAGCTTTTATTATTTTTAAATACTGTAAACAACGGTAGAAGAAATGGTGGCTCATCTGGTAGGGCAGCTGGCTACCAAGTCAGAGGTCCAAGGTTCAAATACCAGTCAAGACCAGGTCAATTTAACATTGCTCCTCTTTGTCCACCCAGCACTAAATGGGTAGCTAGGTCTCTTAAGATCCGGCGAAAGTAAAGGCTTCAAGGAAAGCGATGGCAAACTACCTCATAATGCCGTATGCCAATAACAATCAGGACGCTACCTCCCTTTTTCCTGATGCTTAGCCTAACTTAACTAAACAACAGTAATTTTTTTTCTCTCCAGATTATGATTCAAACAATTGAGATGCAAAAGACAAGGAATGAGAGAGATAGTTGCAGTTCTAGAGCAGAAGATAGACAGAATGATGGATAGAGTGACCCACGAAAATAAAGCTAGAGTAAAGTTAATTAAATTGCGTAAAAATGTCTGTTTTCTTCTTCATTTCTATTCCGTATATAATTTGCGATGCATGTATTATTTCTGCATTGCGGCACGAGAAAAAAAAAAAAGGGGAAAGATAAACAATGACGTATCTTTAATTTGCATTGCGGCACAAGAAAAATAAAGTGTAAAGAACATAATTATGTTTTGATTCAATGTGAAATAAAAAGACCGTATCCGGAGTGGGAAACTAAAGAGCAAAATATTTCCAATACGTTTTCAGCAGTTTTATTCATTTATATTTTTAAAAAGTAAATTAACTGCTCCTGACGCAAAATAGATTTGTGAATGTGAGACGCACACGTATGCACACACGCGAGAGAGAGAGAGAGAGAGAGAGAGAGAGAGAGAGAGAGAGAGAGAGAAAGAGAGAGAGAGAGAGAGAAAGAGAAAGAGGAAGGGGAAAGAGAGAGATAGTGTGTGTGTGTGAGAAAGAGAGAAAGTAGTTTTAATAGCATTAGAAATTCAAGAGCAAAATATTGGAGAGGAAGAGCGAGAGAGTGAAAGAGAGAGTAAGAGCAAGCAAGAGAGAGAAAGAGAGAGAGAAGCAGAAGAAGCAAATGATAGATAGAGGAAGAAGCAAAAGATAGAGGGGGAGAGATCATTACATAGAGGAAAAAAATAGCAAAGAGGCAGAGAGGAGAAAGAAAAAGCAAAGAGAACGTGAGAAAGAGAGACGGAAGAAGATGAAGCAAAGTATAGACCGAGAGAGAGAGAGAGAGAGAGAGAGAGAGAGAGAGAGAGAGTGAGGGAGAGAAAGAAGAAACAGCAGATGGAACTAACCAAACATTTAGCGTATATCTTACTGCAAGATGTGGATGAAAGCCATTGACATGAAATATTTATAAACAGAGATAAGGAGTGACGAAGATAGAGAAATATAGAGAAAGGAGTGAGCAGTGATAGGCAGAGAGAAAAAAAGAGATGGGAAAAGAGGGAGAGAATTGAGGAAAGTACAAGAAAGGCATCGGTGGAGCCTATGGATTATTGTAGAAGGTGAGGACTGAAACCATTGGGAAGATACATACAATAAAAAGCTGGAATTTTACATCGAGAGTAAGTATCCAAATTTAAGCGGTTTTTTTGTTTTTTTGTTTGCAAATGCAGTCGATTGTCATTCCTGCCCGCAATATGGCGACGACTTTTCGCTCCTTGTGGGCCGCGTCACATAACCTCGCTGTAGGTCTATATGCTAGGCTTACAAGATCTAGATCTCAATATAACTTATGCGCACAAAAAATTAAGATCTAATGGATTCAATGTGATTTTCCTAAACAAGTATGTAAAAATATACGCTAAGGGACGCCACGCTGTGTGCCGAACGACACTTAAGGTATTCAAACAAATCAACAGCAAACGACTGACGAGGGGAACGTAAAAAAAGAAGATAGGAAAAACAGTTCAATGAAAGTCCAACGATGACAAGTTGAACATGTCCAACGAAGTGGAGTTGACGTCTGTGACGTAGATAAGTCAGCACAAAATACAGGAATCCAACGATGTAAAGTTGACGGGTGGACGTGGACAAGTCAGCATAGAATACGGGGAATCGAGATCTTTGTTCTTATAAACTAGGGAACGCGTGAGGGTGCCATAAACAAGTTAGAAATCATTCTCTTGAAAATCTCACAATAGCTCATCTTGAAGTACAACTTCAATAATATGAATCTAAACGCCGTTTATCCAGGCCGTTTCCTCAGAGATTTCTAATTTAAATATCAAAATGTGGTTACGCTTTTTTACGTATACAACTTAAAATCAAAGTTATATACCAAACCACAACTTCCCAGTTCTTGAAATGGAAATCCTTAAAATTGAGCAAAAAAGAAATCTACGCTTCTTATTTTACAAGAACAAAGTTTAGGCAATTCTCCGCTCAATAGAATAGCAAAAATACAACTAACTAAATTGGCAAACATTAACATTCAATGTTATGAACTTAACACTATTCACTCTCACTCTCACCACACAACAAGGACACACCAATCAGGATCGGCAACCATGGGACTCACAACCTAGGACAACCCAACACAAGACAGCATTATCTTCTCAAAAATGAAATTACAAATAAATTAAACTGGGACAAAAACACCAAGCAACTAGATGAACACAAACTTACTTGAACAAACTCATTATGCCCTTACACCATTTTCTCTATTTTCAGCACTTATTTTGCGGACGAACCAGCAGGGAATGGCCTTATCGGTAGGCTTATCGGGTACATATTTCTTTTATTCCCGTTATTACTGCATAAAAGTATGGGTCGAAAACGGTCTTCGACGTACAATTTGTGTAGTAATAGCGAAGTATGGTGAGAGTTAATGAATCAATACAGTGCACATATTTGTTACTAAAAATAACAAAGAATTAAAGTAGGAATAATGATGGCAATTGAAAAGAATATACTTAAATAATACAGAAATCCAGCAACGAATTTGCACTGTTTATATATAATAAGTCTCCTATTCGTTCAATCTATCTATGTAGAATTCGGGACTGTTGTAGGTGAGCGCATGGTCGCACTTAAACATGTTTTTCTTCAACGTTCTCTTTTGCCCTGATGAAAAATAATAATTTTTTTACAACAACCAGACAACAATTTTTGTTTATCTCAAATACTCACAACTTTTAAAACAATTTAAAACAAATACGACCACCATTATTTATGAACCACCTGAAATTTTATGTTTCAAGCGCACGCAATAACCTCTTCAAGTTAATCTTATTAAACTTCTCAACTTCACTTCATTCTGCTCTACAAACAAAAAAACATCCTTTTCACATTTCTTACCCAAATTATCAACCGACTAGAAATTAGTTCTGATCTACGAAAGGCCCTACAAATATAAATTCAAGAAAACATAGCATTCATGAACACTGTCTACAGTTCCACAGCCTCAATTTCTCCCTTCTGAGCCACAAAATACATCTCAACATGCATAAAAAAAAATCTTTCAGACGCGGGTTTGAAACCCGTCCTGGTGAGAGCCTAAAACTCTGAGATCACCTTGGTGTGGACTAGCTATATTCAAAATCCATCAAACCAACAATTGAAAGGCCAAACCAGTTACACCACAATATACTATATCTAGTAACTTGCACTAATATAGGAAACACACACACACACTCACATCTGCAAACACCACACTCACTTCGAAGCGGTAGGCCTATATTATATTATGAGCTGTTTCCGGATTCTTCTTTTAAGTGCTCTGTTGAAACAGACATTGGTGATTGTGATACTCCACTCAAGCCTGTTCTCAGAGAACTTTATAAAATTGTTACATCTTTCCCATGACTTAAGACTTTCTCACTTTCGATATCTTGCGTTAAATGTGTCTGACATTATATTGACGAGATTCGGCTATCTTGTATTTAATATGTCTGACATTATGTTAATGAGATTTAGCTATGTTATGTTAAGTATGTTTGACATTATATTGACGAGATTTGGCTGCCTTGTATGAGGTATGTCTGATATTATATTGACAAAATTAGGCTTTCTTGTGTTCAGTATGTCTGACATTATATTGACGAGATTTCACTAATTTTTTAAAGTATGCCTGACATGATACTGACCAGATTTGGCTATCTTGTGTTAAGTCTGTCTGACATTGTATTGATGAGATTTGGCCATCTTGTATTAAGTACGACTGATATTATATTGACAAGATTTGGCTGCCTTGTGTGAAGTATGTCTGATATTAAATTGACGAGATTTGGCTATCTTGTGTTAAGTATGTCTGACATTATATTGATGGGACTTGGCTGTCTTGTATCAAGTACGACTGACATTATATTGACAAGATTTTGCTGCCTTATGTGAAGTATGTCTGATATTATATTGACGAGGTTTGGCTATTTTTGTTTTAAGTATGTTTGACATTATATTGACCAGATTTGGCTATATTATATTACTTATATCTGACATTATATTGATGAAATATTACTGTCTTGTGTTAAGTATATCTGACATTATATTGATGAGATATTGCAGTCTTGTGTTAAGTATGTCTAACATTGTATTGATGAGATTTGGCCATCTTGTGTTAAGTATGTCTGATATTATATTGTCGAGATTTGGCTATCTTGTGCTGAGTATGTCTGACATTATATTGATGAGATTTGCGTGCATTTTTTTTTACTCTGTTTGTCCGAACATACAGTGATGGCTAGCCGGTTTTTTCCGCTTTTTTTAGAGGTGGTGTGGGGGTCGAGGGGGGGTTATTTATTTACTTTAATTTTAAAGTTTTGTTCTGGGTATGAAATAGATTTTTAAGTTCTTTAAGTCTTATTTGTATATTGATTGATTTATAATGTTTTTGTATGCGTTCTTGTTTTCCCCGAGTGCTGGAATTATACAGCGACATTTGAAAAACGAAGGAAAAAAGAAAAATTATGCTCCTCAGTTGAGTAGCGTTCGTTGTTTGTCCATAGCTACGTCTTCTTTTGTTTTTTTAAACTGTCCTGCAGTGTCTGTCTGCGGCCAGTAAGGCCTCCTTGTAAGTTCTTAGGCTGTCTAACATCAGAAAAACTGAGACATAACATCAAAGTATTGAATGTTGTCAAAGCTTTAACTTTATAGTAATTTTTTTAATTATACAAGGGCCAGGCATCGTCCTGAAGGTTCAAACACACACATACACACACACACACACACACACTGAACTTATTTATTCAAGATTAGATTTTAGAAATAAAAGTACAGGTGTGATAAAGTTTAAATATAATCTAACAAGGATCCGAAATCTTAGTGGTAAAAACTTTTAAATTAATTCTAGTCGTTAAGAAAAATGTAGGTTGTAAATTTGAGTGTTCGCTCTATCCAGATTTAGGCATCTTCTTGTCAACTCATTGATCTTGGTTCTGTATCTGTTAGATTTAGATAATTGAAAGTTGCAGACCACAGTAAATGTGGTAACATTAATAACATTAGAATTAGATCACTTCTATCAAGCTATTTATTCTAAGTGTTCAGGAAGGGGCGGTGGGAAGAAATTTAAAATGAGTTCACAGTAAAATAATCAGATGTATGTTGTTCGTAGCTACAAAACAGGCAAATTAATCCAAAAGTCTTTTAAAAATTGTTCCATCTTTTTCTTTAGGCTGCGCTTGTTCTGGCGATCCTCGCCCACCCTGCTGCAAGATTACCAAAATGATTGCTTTGCCTGTTATCTTCTTGCCAGTCTAGAGGTTGATTATATCATAATGTAGGCGATCTCTTGTTGTTGTTGTTGCCATTGTTTTGTCGTCACTTATGATGTAGATGATAATGATGATGATGATGATGATGATAATATTGTTTTTATTGTAAATTTATTTGCTTTCGCTTAATTAAAATTTTTGTGGTTTTCTGCGATTTTTATTTCACTAACTTACATGAACAGAACTTTACAAGCTTGTCGAGGGCCTGAGCCGACTAGCATAAAAAATTACATAATTCCACACTCATACATAAATGAAAAGAGCGTCTGCCTCAAATATCATTTAATTATTATTTGATTCCTTGCACATGAGTGTCACAAAAGCATCTAGGCGTAAGAAGAAACTTGGAGTTTGCGCGTGAATTATTCTTGACACAAACAACCAAACAAAGGAGAAAAAATACGTGACCCAATGTCATACACATATAGTGTATGAGGCAAATCAAAAAAAGTATCTGAGGAATGTTAGCCTATTTTTCCTGGCGTAAAAACTACTGATACAACGCTTGAGATTTACAGCTCAGTTTTGTGATGTCTACTTTTTCGTTAAGCAAATCTGAGCCAAAAACAAAGAAAACAAAACAAAAAAAACGGACCATTCATTTATTGGATTTAAAAAAATATTCTACTGCAAATCTAAAACTTGATTGAATCCCTCTGGCTCATGATGAGAATGATCTTACGAATTTATTTCTTTTCTTCTTCAGGATCTAAACGTAGAAGCTCACGTAAACCTGATCTGAACTTGGAAGCCATGGTGTAATACACTATGATATTGACGCTTCCACTGACAGATTGCCCCAGAAAGGTAACCAAACTACACACAAGGAAGGTCCTACCGTAAATGCCGAATACGAAAAATTCATCGAATACAGCAGAACAAAATAGCAACGCACAAGTCGGAATGAAGCAAGCTATAAATATGACAGCTATTACTACAACCAGTCGGACTAAACGTTCTTCTTTTTGGGAAATTCTGTTTTGTGTAGCAGATGCATTATTTGATGTATGATTTTCTGCAGAGTTATCTTCCCACTGACTTTTGGCAGACGTGACCGAGGTTCTCCATTGCGAGACTCTCTTCAGCTGGACGACCAAGAAAACAGTACACACTGCGACGATAAAAAATGCCAAAATTGGTTGAATCACACCGCAGATCACAAAAACAATTTTTGCAATGAGAATAGAATACTCGTTGTCATTTGGTGCAACATCTAGGATAGTTGCGTTTAACTCAAGAGAGTACACCCATACAAAATTATAATTGAAAAAACTGAAAAGGAATGGGCAGACGGTCAGTGCGGCTATGATGAGCATCGCGGTTAAGGTGGTTCTCGGTGTAATGAGTGTTTTCACTTTTAAAGGTACCAGAATACAGAGACATCTCTCAAAGCTGATGAAGGCGGTAATCCAGGCACAAGTGCGGCTTACGAACGACCACAGACCGCCACCTGTAAGGATCGATACATTCAGGGCATTAAAGGGAAGAAAGGGTTCCCAGAGGTATATGAGGAACCACATATAGATTAAAGAGATCCCACATACCAGGTCACAGATGGCCAGTGCGGTGAGGCTGATGTTGGAAGGTTCGGCGAAGCCCAGTCTCACGAACACTGCTATGTTTAAACTGTTGCTAATCATTGCAGTGATGTTGCTCACCTGCAGAACAAACACGAGGATCATCATCATCATATTGAATACGTCTTCACTCAGGAATCCTGCGGCTAAACTCTGCACGGATGGATCAATACTCTGATTTGCCCACGTTTGAAAGGGACCTTCTGTCGTTGGACGCACTGGAGAAGAATGGGTGGTCTCTTCCTCTGATGAATGATACATTATCTCTCTAATGATCTTTCTCGTCTTGTTCTTTATGGTCATACAAACGGTCCTCAAAACAGCGTTTTTATAGGCCTAGTGAGTCAATCTGTGGAATCTGAAACAAATGAATGCAGTCTTAGATTTTAAGTTTTTAATTCATCACAAATTTAAGAACAGGGCGCTTAGAGGAACAACAAATCGCTTCATTTTTAAAATTCATATCCTCTCTGTGTTAAGCAAAAGAAAGAAGAAAAGAAAAGGCTTAAAATGGATAGATCATCATTTTCAGGTTGTAGTATTCATGACCACCGAGTTCCAACCCGTCTGTGTGGTGCACTGCAAAGAAGAAGAAGAAGACGAGTAAATACAGAAGATAAAAGCATAGAGAAGGCATCCCATGCTGCAAAGGAAAGAATAAGGGGAAAAAAAGATATAGTCAAGTTTTTTTTTTCCATCCCAGGCGATGCGAATAGATGGTTTTATTCCATTCTTGGACGAGTTATTAATTTGTGTTGCCTACAAAAATCTGTTAAAAATTATCAATATGGAGAGGACACTGAGTTGATTTGTGTCTACATTTCTGTAATCGAAAAAATTTGAAACTGTAGAAAAAGTTTGTTGTTTTTTTAATAGTATGCCCACGTTAGCCTTCTTGAGTAGCTGAAACACTTTCATTTTTTGTGTGGATTTTATTGGCGCCTCAGAAATATTAAAAATTTGTATTCGCTTTGCATTTTCGCCCGCTACTCCTTAGGCATTAGATTCTACCTGTTATCATTAGATTTTTTCTTTCTTCCCCACATGTTGCTATCCTTGTGTACTGTACTGACTTGACGCTTTCCAGAAATCGGCAACATGACTCTCAAAACCATAATTGTATATCTTCATTTCTTTTAAAATTTCCACTGCGTTCATTTTATTTTTAAAGTGCCATACTTGTACTTCAACGTTACCGGAAAAAAAAATAATGCGCGAAAGCAATTTATAATAATATTTGAATAACGTGTTCCTGGTCTATGGACGGATTTCCTTTTGATTTAATTCGCACAACAAGAACAGAAAAAATTCGTTATCAAGTAAAACTCTAATACTTTTACGCGCTTCTTTTAAAGCTTTCTGGAATGTAATCTTGTTTGAAATTTAGCTCATACTAATAAAATGAAAAAATTTTCTTTCTTAATATAATTCTATGATTTCAAAATTGAGAGTTTTTCGGACTTGCCCAGTCTGTGTTATAATTATGTATGTCAGATGGCAACTGCTTGTGTTTGTGTATGGCATGTTTGGTATTGAACCACTGGTCTTGATCAAGAAATTTAAAGATACTCACCTCTATAAATCTACGTTAGTAATTCAAAAGGATAAGGTTTGTTATCATGTATATAATACAGCACAGACTTTCTACAGCAGAGAACTGACAGGTGTATGAGTCCTGGATCGCAGTCCATACCGTGACTAAAGCTATGTGTTCTGTTATATCTAACTAAAGTGTGACACTTAACCTTTGATTGTTTGAGCTGAGTGATCAATTTTGTCTTTCCCTACCAAAACTTGCTCAATGATTTAATTATTGTGCTATTACAACCACAGAGAAGTTAATGACATAAAACATTGCCTGTACGAATCTTCTCCTTCTTAGTAGCGACAAAGAATGTTTCTCACCTTTCCAAGACAAGGAATACGAAATGTCAATTGGAAAACTTTGTTAAGAAAAACAATTGAGAAATTGAAAACAAATATGGAATAGACGAGTGCATTTAAAACAAAAATGCCTGAAAAAACGAAGGCTTAAAAAAAATAATGAATGACATGACCTAATCTTGAAGTGAATTATAATCAGTCAAGCAACGATAAAGTCGTAAATTGTATTTAAATACTTGTTAGTTGGAAACACAGTATGAAAATTGCCTTTGAACAAAGAGAGCGTGTTTACTTAGCCTGCCTGAGATAATGCATCCTACATCGTTAACCTTTCAATATTACCTTAAAGAACACTGAAGCTTTGCAATTTTGACAGCTCATAGAAGATACAACATAATACTGTTTTATATTTATGGAACAATTAATTGATTCGAATGACGTGAGATTTTTATATTCATTCTTCAATTATTAGACAACCATACACACACGCGTAAAAGAGTAAGTAAATCCATCCGATTTAGTTAATGAAAATCAAACAAAACTTCTGTCATCGGTATCGAACGATAGTCATGATATTTAATTTATAACGCCGTGCGGTTTACTGTTGCATAATTAGTTTCAAACTGCAGTGTTTACTTTCTTAAAATGACTAATTGGGTTTTTCAAAAACTGAAGCAAAAGAAGTAAATTAAAAACAATGTTATAATCACTACACGTTTGTCTGGGGTTTTTTTTATAATAGAGTTACCAAACATTTCATTATGAAAAAAAACGCCTGTATCCTATTTTTTTAAGTGTTCCGAAAATGTTAGGAAATGATTGGGAAAACAAATCTTTAATTATCCTGAATCATAAAGAAGCTTAGTTAAATTAGAAACTGATTCAGCTAATGTTGACAATGATGAAAACACTGGCAATGGAATTAATGAGAAAAATAATGATATAACAACTTCGGTTACAAGCCTTTGTCTCCACAGAATGAAAAACATTTCATCATCAAGGACGAACATTTCCTATTTCATTTGTTTATTTTTAAAAAAAAAAAAGCAATGCTTTTTCTCTTGTTCACATGTTGGGGACTAATTAAATAGCATTCAACTTCCCCTATGAAAATTAGCTACAGTCAATTTTGTGTGTGTGTGGTGTCTGCAGAGAAAGATTTGGTCAATTTCAGTTGACGCGGATCATAATCTTTCAGTCCCAGTTTCTGATCGTGGAAGGCGTCTTTCTTAACGAACGTTGTGCTTTTGAATGTAATAACTACAGCACAAAGCTAGTCTCATCAGAAGAATTTTGCTCTTTAAAGATTGTATTTCTTATCAAAGAGGGATCATTTTGTCTACTGTTTAAGGAGAGCAAGAAACACAATCTTAAGATAATTTCCAATACCGTCCTAATGACCGACGAGGATATGCATGTATATTTCAACAGAGGTCTCGATTTAAAAGGAAAGTAAACCTATCACAATTTTAGAATACTATAAACAAAAGAGATACCATTGATATTAAAACATACAGACGTTTGGCCTTTATTTTTGGTTTCATCAATTGCTAAACATTTCAAGCAGGGACATAAAACGATGATAAAACACAGTGGAATGGTCGTGTAGAGTTACGGTGAGCCAAGTGCTAGAGAGGGAGGAATCAAGCAAGGTGGAAGATTGAAGAGAAAGCGCAGTAACTCTTGATGTGACAGATCAAGTTGGGGACACATTCAATATGTTTCAGACTAAATTTGTTCATGCCTATCTTAGTTCTCCTAGACAAATACGAGCCGAGAATCTCACCAACTCTTCGAGACAAAGACCCAGCTTAGAATATCATTAGCTCATCGAGACAAAGGCCTAGTCTAAAGCTCCCATCGCTTCCTAAAGACAAAGACCTAGCCTAGAGCTTCCATCGCTTCCTAAAAGCAAAGGCCTAGCCTAGAGCTTCCATCGCTTCCTAAAGACAAAGGCCAAACCTAGAGCTGCCATCGCTTCCTAAGACAAAGGCCAAACCTAGAGCTGCCATCGCTTCCTAAGACAAGGACCAAGCCTAGAGCTCCCATCGCTTCCTAAAGACAAAGGCCTAGCCTAGAGCTTCCATCGCTTCCTCAAGACAAAGACCTAGCCTAGAGCTTCCACCGCTTCCTAAAGACAAAGACCTAGCCTAGAGCTTCCATCGCTTCCTAAAGACAAAGACCTAGCCTAGAGCTTTCATCGCTTCCTAAAGACAAAGACCTAGCCTAGAGCTTCCACCGCTTCCTAAAGACAAAGGCCTAGCCTAGAGCTCCCATCGCTTCCTAAAGACAAAGACCTAGCCTAGAGCTCCCATCGCTTCCTAAAGGCAAAGTCATAGCCTAGAGCTTCCACCGCTTCCTAAAAACAAAGACCTAGCTTCCTAAAGACAAAGACCTAGCCTAGAGCTTCCACCGCTTACTAAAGACAAAGGCCTAGCCTAGAGCTTCCACCGCTTCCTAAAGACAAAGGCCTAGCCTAGAGCTT